>CM070032.1:26071243-26101268 GCA_036250615.1 Ptychadena robeensis
TGATATGTGTTTGAATAGGGAGGGGGGTCTCGATAATGTTACTAAATAGAAAAGGGGGGCCCTGCAAGGAAATTTGGGAACCACTGGCATATATCATGTGACTCAATACCTGGTTGTTCATACATATAAAGGCCCCCACACATGTAGCCAGTGGGGACCGACAGATGAGCGGTGGAGTGCAGTGTGATGACGGCATCACGCTGCTCTCCATCGCTTACAGCATCGGTGGGCACCCTTTGTGTGCTGGCCGTTCGTTTCAATGGGGACGCCAGAGATTTACGGACATGCCTGTTCTCTGACTGACCGATCTGTCGTCCCATGTAAGCACCCCCGATCAGCGGTCGATTTTGCCCACCACTCGTTGCATGTGTAGGGGGCTTAAGTGTAAAACTCTACAAGACTGATAACATTGTTAATATTTAGAGAATCTTGAAAGTTTAGAGAATCTTGAAAGTTGAAAGATGATATCATGAAAGATGTGTGAATTAATACATACTTTTAAATTTAACTCATTGTTATTTAACCTGCAGCTGTAGAGTATGTAAGTTCAGTCAGAATTTCTTTTCAACCCTCGTTGTTGGTCCTAAACCTTACTGCAAATGTTAAATATTCTTTAAGGTCTTTGGGGTTCAGATTTAGAGAATTACTTATCTGTTCCCTTTTGCCAGTGGCCCTCAGCATCTGCCCCCTCTACAATGTAGATCCATTAGCAATAGTTAAATATACTGGTCCAAGCTTTAATATGGCCACTCTGTCCAAAAAACTAATCTAAATACCTCCACTCCTCCCTCCATTGCAAGGGCTCAATTACTAGTAATTTCAAGTGTTGAAAAGCACATTGCCTTCTTTCCTTATCCATTCCTTAGTTTTATTAGCCAATCTGTAGGCCAATCACAACAACGTAATGATGGGGTTGAAGTCAATGCACCCTCTAGGCTCTAACTTTTTGGTTGAAGTTGCAGAGGGTGATCCCTGGATACATTATTATGAATTTATCAAGTGTCAGCCTTTTTATACTGACATCGTACATGTTACCTGAATGGGTAGAGCAGGGGTGGGCAAACTAAGGCTCGGGGGCCAGATGTGGCCCGTTAAACTTTCTTTTCCGGCCCTTTGCCGCATTGTTGAAAAGATGCTCCCCTCCACTTGGTTTCTGCAATGAGTGCACATTATGCTTAGAGGTGTCCAAACGTTTCCTTGGGGACAATGCGTTTTTTTAAGTGCAGGAAATTTTAAAGGATAACAATGTCCCTGTCACACGTCTGTCATACAATACCGCCATCATGGTGATGGTGGTGATGCATGGAATTGGCACACCTATGGTGGGTTGGCCATTACAGGCTCTTGGTCCGGCCCCTTGAATTTATTATATTATATATATTATATACCCCCTAGCACTTCTGACTGCTCCATCTCGTCCTGCACTTTCTTGTCTTGTATTGCAGTTGATGAGATGGAGCCGTCCAGCATAGCTCAGAGCCACCGGCAGCAGCACATTCTGTTCTGTTCTGTGCTGTCCCGGGGATCTGAAGCTTGCTTCTTCACTGAAGCAAGCCGGCGATGTCTCTCCCAGACAAATTTTCATATGAATGTCGGGGCCGCGGGACATTCATATGCAAATTGGGCTATCTTCAAAGAGCACACCTGGAATATCGCCCCCATTGTCATTTCCAGATGTGCTCTTGAAGTTAACCCTTTCAGAGGGTGCCAAATGCCATTGTATTGGATACAGTGAAAACTGTATCCAATACAATTCAAAGTAAAACAAAAACAAAACACATTTCCAATTGTAATAAAAATTTTATTATAAACAAACATAAATACTGTTTTGAAATACCATACCAAATAAGTATTCAAGAGATTTTATCATTCAAATTATAAATTTTATCAAAAAAATGTAATGTACTTTTTTTATAATAATTGTGTGTTTCAAACATTATTATATTCAGGATGTCTATTAGACCCTTGTACGGACATATTTTTTAGAAGTTATAGGCCTACAACATAAAGAAAAATTCCAGTCTATGGTGCGCTTTTGGTACAGAAATCTGGACCTTGCAAGAGCGCTAGGGAGGTTAAGCCACAGGTTTTTTTTTTTTTTTAAAACAGGTATAAAGAAACTATTGTTCAGCCATTGTTGAATGTATAAAATGGCTCACACTGGGTTAACGCATATAAAGAGTTTAGCATGCCTGCATTCGCTCAAACAGAGAGCCTCAAAATCTATGTAGTTATCTGTTTTTTTACTGTACAGTTCTGGAGCTGAGCTCCTGTTTCTTGTTAAGCAGATTAATTTGTTTGTAGATTCAAAGGTCTTAGACTTCAGAGTAAGTCAATGTTAATTGTACGTAACAGAACGTCCTCCTCTTTACTGTGTTCATTAGTGCTCGGCACACTGCGGTCTGGGACAACAGATGAGGACGGTGCAGTGTCTATCGTACACGGGACAGGCATCAAGCGATTGTCCAGAAACTCTTCGTCCACCTTCCATGCAACAGTGTGAAAGCAAATGTGACAGCAGCCCGATTTCCAACACAGAGGGTAAGTTTGTGGTCCAGCTCTGCCACAATTGCAATAAAAAATGCTATGAATGTGTTACAAACCAGCTCCAGGCAACATAGAAATTAAGTAAATATTGCTAAAGTTATCCAATTGACATATCTCAATCTGCTGGAAAATGTACCTAAATCTATCAAATATAAAGTGTAAAATCTAAGATGTTCTTGCTAAAACCATGGCCAATGGCTCTCATTCCGAGGCTTTCTGTAAATGAGGATGGTGACACCAACCGGAATCTGCATTGTGGGAGATACAAATGCAGAAGATAAACCCACGATTAAAGTTGGAACCTTGTTCCAGAAGGAGAATGTTTCTTTTCAAATAGAGTTCTCCTTTAACTAAAAAAATAACATTTAAACTTTATGCCAGGGCAGGTATAAGACTTGTACTCTAACAAAGCAGACATGAGACAATGAATAACACACACAAACACATACATTGCTGGTTTTCATTTCCTTCAAAATGGTGAGTCAAGAGGGGTCTGGTGTAGACTAAACTATTCCATGGCTACAGCAATTCTTCATCAAATAGTTGAAATACTACAGCAGCCACAAGCCAGAGATTTATGAGAACAATGTATCGGGAAGGGTAGAGGCATTTTACAGTACACAATAAAACCATACCCATTGAAAAGCCAATTTTAGAAAAAAAAAACATTTTTATCTTAGCATGTTATGATTTTAATCAGAATATGTTATCTTTGGATTTATCCAGTGAACATTTACTATTAGCCAGTTCTGTAATATAATTATTATCTCAAATTTATATAGCACCAACACATTATTTAATGTTTACAGATTACTTATCAGCATACCTGTCAAGTATCCCGTGTTGGCCAGGAAAGTCATGTTTTTTAAGTGACTTTCCCAACTAAATCACGATTTCAATAAATCACATATTTTTTCCGGGATTTTTCAATCAGGTTAACTTGGGTGAGACAGGCGTTACTCTCCCTCCTAAATTCCCACTCCACACATAATCTGCACAAGCGGGGCAGTAAGTAAGAAGGGAGAGTAATGCTCCCTTCCACCTAAGTTAGCCAGCTAGTAAATAGGAGGGAGGTAAACCTCTTTGACATCACTTCCAGTATTTGGTATGTGGAAGTATCTCTCCATTTCAGTACTTCTTTGTTCCGAGTACTGGAAGTGAGGTCACTTCCTGTCATTTTCCCCTTAATCTGTAAGGGAAACTAGTATGCTTATCTGTTAGATCACTAACTATTTCTACAATCGAATGTCCCTATCATAGTCAAATATATATACCGTATATACTCGAGTATAAGCCAAGTTTTTCAGCCCAAAAATATGGGCAGAAAGTGCTCCCTTCGGCTTATACTCGAGTCAGCTGAGGGGGTTCACTCACCTCACCTGAATTTCCATGCTGAATGCTTCAAAAAGGCAGCTTCCCTCTTCAGTGCATCTTTTCTCTGAGTTCCTGTGAGCTCTGTGGCTTCTGACAGCCAGCTGATCGATGTAAACAAACTCCACACTGCCACCTAGTGGCCGGTTACTAGTACAGATACAACACTCCATAGCCTATGATTAAAATAAGAATTGCCTTGCAAAACCCATCCTGTAATAATAATAATAATCCTGTGTTCTCTTAAATTTATTGAGGATGTGGCACTAAGATTAATCCTGTTTGATTCATTTCTAGGGGCAATGGTGCTTTCTCTATATTTTTCTCAGTTAGAAAACTCCACTATTTGACTGCATTTCCCACCCTCCGCTTATACCCGAGTCAATACGTTTTTCCAGTTTTTGTAGATAAAATTAGGTACCTCGGCTTATACTCAGGTCGGCTTATACTTGAGTATATACGGTAACTTACACAGTCTAAGTCATATGTCACAGTCTTAGTCATATATAACTAATATTGTACATTTAAGGGAAGCTAATAAATCTACCAGAAGGGATGGCTGAACTTCAGCCAGGTCCATTCGCGAACAGGCAGATCAGACTTTTAAAAAAGTCCGACATCCATCTGTTTGTTGGGAGATTCAAATACCTTGTCTGCTTGCTGAAAATTTAAATCGGTACCGCATAGTTCCTAGTTCCTATTGCCGGACGTGACGTCACTGACGTCACTACCGGTTTTAAGATTTTTCACTAGAAAGATTCTTTCTCTGGCAAGATATTTCTGCGCCTGATCTAGCCAGCGGAAGAATGATAAACTTTATCCCGCCAGCGAACTAGCAGGTTCAGCCATCACTATCTACCAGTAACATACTGGAGTGTGGGAGGAGACTGAAACACCCAGAGGAGAGTCAGGCAGAACATACAAATGTATTGCAGATGGTGTCTAGGCCAAAATTCAAACCCAGGACAGTGCTGTAACTACAAAATATTTATTATTGAGGTTAATGGAAACAGGTGTAAAGGAATGTATGCCTTTTTGTAGTTGTCTGATACAGTTGTCTGATTTTTTAGATGTCTGATCCTTAGGTGATACATGTAGAGTTATACGAATGCAGAAGGTAAAACTACCCAACTAAGATACAGACATCTATAAAAAAAGAAAGAGAGAAAATTTTATTTTTTTGAAAGACAGAAGATAGCCTAGTCTAATATAATATATCACTTCATCTAAAGTAATGATAATAAACATTGCTCTGGTCCAGAATGGGTGTAAAGGTAGAAGAGCCAAAATAAGCAGAGATCCATTAGATATGTTCAGTAATATGTTGCCTTATTGAATATTAAAAAACCCCAAAACATTCTGGTGGTAGTAACATGAAGACCATAATCCGACACTTTCACGTGTAAGGATTACATTACATTTTTCTGTTGAGAGTAAAGTGCAGACAGCGACTACCACAGGATTTTTATGTTACTCATAAACATTAGTGGAATACACATAACCACTAGAACCACAACATTCGCGCTGCCTCTTGAGATCTACATAGTGAGTAATGCGTGCCCAGATTATAAATCCGCTTCTCAGCTTTTTGTTGTTGTTGAAGTCTACCTCCGCTCTTGATAAAGGATGGTATATTTGTAGATCAGTCACTCAGCTTTTTCCAATATATTGTTTTCTATATTTACTTCCCTGCTTGAACCATATCAGCTAATGATCTAGCAGTCAGAACTTTGTAGTTATATTTTTGTGATCATTCATACTACACACATTTAGTCCATAACCCTTGTGCAGGCTGTAAATTGTTGCTTGTTTTTTTAGTACTGCAACCTTCAGCTGTCCTACAAGGGTTTAGCAGACCTATGAAAACAGAATTAAAATAATCAGTTTAATGTTGGAGCAACTGAGCTGAGCTGTAAGGAGACACCTACACTCTTAAGACAACTCAATAAAACCTATAACCAAAGCAAAGTCTGCCTACCGGGGCCTCCTCCCATCCTCAAGCTACAGTGTAGCCATGTTGGCTGTTATAGCTACTGTTACCACACTGGTCATTTAGACCACTAAAATTAATGCATACTTCAAATTACATTCAAATTAACATACAATGTCTCTGTAGTAAATGTACATTTGAATTCTTTACATTTCATTCTTTCATCTGATTTGTTGTCACCTTGGTTCGGCTCACATCCTCTTGTTCTCTTCAATGATCGGAGATAATGCCTAAAGCATCTATATGTCACCATGGGTAGTGAAAAAAGGGAGATATTGCTATGTACTCTTGTGTGCTTGTGCCCACAGCAAAACCTTTCTTATTGATGTATCAAGGCGGAATATTACCACGTATCATAAGACGGCGGTCAATATTCAGCCTTTTCCCTCCTAGCTGGTGGTATTTACCCTCAGTTATAACTCAGCTACAATATATAATAGGTATTAACAGGAATCACTTGAAACGATGCATAAATACCACAAACTCTTTATTTAGTTAAGTTAAGTATAAACACATACAATATATCATGCTCATATATGTACACACACCATTAAACTGATATTTAGCCACAGATTGTATGAATGTCCTCTAGCTCACATTTTCTCTGCCCACTTGCATGTGTCTGAATGAACGCTCTGCTCAAACTTTCTCATCTCATTGTCCCCCTGATGTCCGCCCAGGAAGGAGCTGGATCTTGGCTATGAAAAGTTATATAATGCCATGTGGCTTGCTATATATATCACTTGGGAAGGGACTTGATCATGATACTCCTCCCACCTCCTGTGATGTCAGCCTAAATGACCCTGTAACAGGGAGTAAGCAGTGGCATGACCATTGAACACTGTGGATGAAAGGACTTGGAGTGCCTATGCCAGACGGCAATTTCAGGTTCTTGGTCAAACCCCTCTGTGGAATTTAAAACTCATTGTGGCCCACAAGTTAAGGGATCTCCAGTCCAACATTTGATTCACTAGGGGTACACCACTATGAATGACCAGTTCTCCACAATTTTTTGTGTTTCTACTCCATCTAACTGTATATATACATCCTAAAACCCTTTCATTGTTTCAGGGTATTGGAAATGCAGTTACTTATATGCGAAATATTATAATTAAATTATATGATCCTATGAAAATATATACTCGCTTATGAATTCTGCAAGTCCTGTTGTATGCATATTGCCAGCATTAGCAGAATATTGGTCTACATTTCTTCTTAGTAACGTCTGATCATTAGCTCTGGTTTTATATTTAAGTAGAGGTCTGATCTGTTTCGATTTTTGGGGGATTCTTGAAAAGAGCTCAGTCTCAGTTGCTTGATGAGGTCCTTTCATTCCTAGTCTTATCTTTGAATTTCACGTAGTTCCATCCTATTATACCCGGTTCATTGGAAACTTGTTGGATGCTATCAACCAGGCTGGCCATAAAAAGCCTCATAATACCAGAAAACGTCTATAGTCAGTTGAAACGACTGTAAAATGTAGAGAATTGATATTTCCTTCCCTGGCAGGGTCATCATATTGTAGCTTTGTTATGCTGCATTCATGATTCCTTTGTCACATTCAACGCTCTATAAAACGCAGGATATTGACTTGCTCCCAAGCACAGGAAAGTCAGCAATCTCTATGGCGTGATAAGCAGCTTTGTTACCGCTGTAATTTGTAGCCAGTTGTAACACCCTGAATGTAGCAGATGCTATTGTGCTTGGCAATTGCAAAAGCATATCTCTATCCTTTACATCTTCTCCAGATGACATTTTTATGGCACATTGTTGTCCAATGGCAAAAGATCTTGCAGAGTAATTTAGATTGTTTCATTTACTGTAAACCCACACATTTTAAGCCTTACCCAGTGAAACAGTGAAAATTGAATAACTAATTTTGTTTCAATCAATTTAAAGGGATAGTTCCTAAATTCTTATATAACCATGCTGGATAGTGTAAGGATAAAGACATGCTGATAGTATAGTTTTTATTCCAATTACAAATTGTGAGGGCAGTGCCATTACATTCATGTTTAGGCCATTTATTAAAATATAAGTTGACCCCTTATAACAGTGAAAGTCAGGGGAGTTTTTACTGGAGACATAGATAACATAGATGCATTTCAGCCACATGGCTAATGGCCAGCCAGCTATTAGATTTACAGCTTCTTCCTTATATTCTGTGTCTTCTTTCTTCCCTGTGTTTGTAAGTATTTCTTTTTTTTATTCCATTATGAAAAAATGTATGCTGCCATCTAGTGTTGAAACACTAGGTATCAGTCGATTTATAGTTGAATCCATACTTACAAAGAAGGTCAAACAAGGAAGGTACATAAACACAGAAGAGAAGGCTGTAGCTGTTGTGGACACCCCTTGACTGGATAAGGGATTGCTAAATACCCTTTGATGATTAAATGTAAATCCCTTTTTGAAAGCAACAAGTCTCTGTTCATGCAAATTCATTATGTAGCCATCTCATAATGTTCCTGAGGTTATATGACACCAGATTTATGTAGCCATTGGAATAAATAAATAAAAAGTAGATGTTAGAAGGCAGGGCTAGATGCAATTTCAGGTAAATAAGGTAAATGGAAGGTTTTCTATCCAGAAGGTTTTCTCCAGATTGTTATAAAGTTACTATGAGACACAGGAGGTCCCTTTAAATTTACTGGCAAACATATAATAATACAATTGCAACTACTTGTCACATACCCATAAACATATTAATTTGGCACATCTATTCTCCAAAAATGACCTGAGGGTAACTGCTGCTCTGCTGGTTGAGCTCCGTGTGCCCGCCTCCTGTTCCCAGTAGGCCGACCGAGTATGTGTAAACCTTGTTAATATACACACACTAGTAGCAAACAGCTTCCCTGCCTCCACCGACCAAGCTAAGTCCTTTTTGGCAGGTGGATAGAGAAGGCACAAATAGTCTTTCAGCCACGGGTGGTTGCTCAATCACACTATAAGGCGCACACTTTGTTCAACCCCAACTTTTACGAACTGCAGAATGACCAATTTAATACATTCAACTACAAATACAATTAAAACCCAAAAAAGTTTTAGACTTTGAACATGTATGTACATTATATTTGTTAATTAATCATTTTAAATAACAATATGAATAGAATATTTATATACAGTATATATCATGTGTATTAACTGCTTTTTGTTTTTTCTGCTGACCAGAGTGCAAAGATGTGAACAAAGTGGCGTACTGCCCGCTGGTGCTGAAGTTCAAATTCTGTAGCCGAGCGTACTTCAGACAGATGTGTTGTAAAACGTGCCAAGGACACTGACCCGCACCCCGGCATGGCAAACTGAGCAGTGTTTTATCTGTGGACGGCCCACTACCCAGACAGACAGACAGACAGAGAGAGGAGGGACATGTCCTTAAAGCGTCCTTGAATCCTGTGTAAAACATAACCACTTCGTCAGCCCCAACTGACAGGATCCCCGTGTTATATTTAACTTCTGTGAAGTGAATTTATTATCCAAAGTACTGGACACAGCAACAAGGAGGAGAGGCGAATTGCGGGACGCTATCAGCACGCAGCAGACTTTACAAGGGCCGTGCTGTCACAACAACAGCAATCACCAAGCTTACCTCCTTGTACGATTTTTATTATGGACTTGCAAAATGACACTGAATCAATTTGTATTTAAAACTTTTTTTTTTTTTCAAATGCTGATATGACTTGGTTTAAAATAAGAGAGAGAAGTTCTTCATACCTTAAAAAAAATATAAATATTTTATTTTACTCAGTTCTACAGCACCAGAAGTTTAACTTATAAAAAAATGGGCTTTGAAATGTTATTTAAGAAGCAATTATAAATCAGAAACTAAAGTAAGTGTATTTTGTTATTCTGCCGAAATCCTTCAGCATTTTTTTCCTGTAATACTGCTGTGAAGCATATATAAAAGGTATACAATTGTCAGTATTCAGAGCTGCATCAGTGACACGTGCACACCATTGTAGGTCTGCGCCTTCGGTCCAACTTCACAACAACTTGCCATATCCAGACTGTCCTTCTATAAGAGATCAAGCAGATCGCCTGCAATCCACCATTTTACTAATGTGAAAAAACCAGCAGTTGTCATTGGTGCTATCTTTCTTATAAGTTAATATAATTATATTTAATAACAGGTTTTAAAGATTACAAGATATTGTATTTTTCTGTGTCCTTTTAACGTCTGTCCACTACATAATTTAATGAGATGCTTCAACAGATTCTTTTCCTTTTTTTTTGTTTTTACAATACAGTTCCTATGTTGCCCCTTCCATTGTCTTCTGCCAGATCCTGAATTATTACTTGTAAGGTCATTCTAACTTTTATTAAAGTCATCAAATTGGTTGAGTACTTTTCAGGAGCATTAAAGCAAAACATGTCCTCTAATCGGCAAAGCTCATGTTTCATTGGGTTCTGATTCAACAGGGGATTGTAGATAACAAGAGCTTTAAGGTGCCCATACATGTATAGATGGGCTCTCGATCGATGGCCGCTCGAAGGCAGGCCGGGTCAAACAGTAGTGATGGCCGAACTGTACGCAAGGCAGACAGTTCGGCCACGAACAATGATGTTCGCACTCCTAGCTGGCGAGCAGTACAGGTGTTTGACCCGCCCTGTTCGCTGGCGAGAAGGAGCTCACTATTCTTCCTCTGGCCGGATCAGGAGCAGTAAGAACCCACCGGAGGAAGAATCTTTTCACTAGAAGACTGGGTAGGGAAGCCGGTCTTCAAGTGAAAAGCCGGCTCCTGAAACCGGAAATAACATCAGTGGCCTCCGGCAATAGTAACCAGGAACTATGCTTTCCAGGTACCGGATGTGACGTCACTTACGTCACTTCCCTATTTCCCGATTCAAATTCCCCACTGAGAACAGGCGGACGTCGGACTTCTTTAAAAGTCCGATCCGCCCGTTCGGGGATGAACCTGGCAGAAGTACTGCCATCACTATGGAACAGGTAAACGACATGTCCATCCTGATCGAATCTCATTCCTTTGGATGGGGACAAAGGATTGGATAGGAATCGAGCACCTAAAGAAGTGCGCCTCAATTCCTGTCCAATCAAGTCCTTGGGTGCTGCGTGGTGATGTCATAACGACGTCACCACGCTGCTCTTGAACAGGTCATCGATCGCGCGCCCATCTATACGTGTGGCACATTAAATATACAGCATACTGGCAGATGATAAGCATTGAATCTCAGGCTGCTTTCTAAAGAATTGTAAGACACCTTTTGATGCCCCCAGAATGTAATTTGCTGATTTAAGAAGAACAGTCAATTCAACTAAATGTGAAATGCGTCAATATCTATCTTGATTACATAATTCTAACTGACGCTAGACATAAACTTCCCACTCCAACTATTCCTACAGTGGACAAAGTATAGGAAAACATCACACAGCAACACCTCATTTCCTACAATATGTACTGTTCAGTTGTATTTCTACACAGAAGACCAGATCCATCTGAACAATAACTAAACTTGTCTTAGAAATCTCGGAGAGGATATTTACTAGTATACTGCGTAGTACGTTATGATAGCAAACTTGCTGCAAAGAAGATGTATGTTTGTCTTAACGCACTTTATTTCATTGGCGCTCCGTGTGGATCAGTTTGTTACTTTGGAGGTAGTTTGTTTTTATAATTTTTTTGTTTTTTTGGTGCACCTGTTGCAATCTGACTTTTGCACCCGTCTTGCACAATATTTAGTGATGTAGTTAATGTTAATGTATATAAATTGTCCTTCGATGTCTATACTGCAATCTGTATCCCATATAAGACTTCCAAATGCACATCTTGTCTTAAACACAAATTTTACGTTCCCATTCGTACCATCATGGCACCATTTCTGAGGCTACTTTTTGACATGTAGCTATTTAAAAAAAAAAAAAGATGATTCATGAATACATATTAAAGGTCTTTTGTAAAGTTGCTACTCTTACTTAAGGGTACCAAGTCAGTTTTTCCTTATATATTAAGGAAGATTAAATACATGTGTATCTTAGCCTCTATCTTCTATCCCAGTTATCATTTACGAAGTTGGAGTACAAATTTGGCATTTTTACTTTTTCTTATTATCATAAACACTGTGGCTGATTTACCTGAGGAAAAAGAATGGTTTATTGTAGCTTTTTTTTTCAATTAACCTTTATTGTTCTTGCACATAATTGGGTATTCAAAATGAATACTACTGCCATCACTTTGGAAAAGGAACAGTTTATTGATTTACTAAGTCATCCCCAACTCATTTTGCCTTTTCCTCTGTGCAACCTCTCTACCTATTTTTGCTTTAAAGTTAAAACCTTTGTTATATACTATAGACTTTTGACATTTTGTTTTCCCATATTGTCACCAATAAATGATGCCAGATACATAATTTTTAATGGATGGAAGCGATGCACACTTTTTATGTGTCTATTTAGTTGTTGATTTTGCAGTGTAGCTTTGAAAATTAAGAGAGAAATTATGTCAAATTCCAGCTTTTGTTTGATTTGTTTTTTTATAAAGGGCCCTTGGTTTATTTTGTTTGATTTTACCCCATACAAATATATAAATATATACATCATAGCAGCCATTGTGCTGCTAAGGAGGGGTTTCGAATACTTTTTTTTAGTTCCCTTCCTGCATATAGTTAGCACTGCTTGGAGGTTGACATACGAAAGTGTTGAACAGAAAATGCAAAGTGGGATGTTCCCCGTCATAACATCACCACCATGAACGATTATCGAAAGATTTTGAGACTGCATCCCATGGAAAATGAAATGCTACGTACTGTCTCAAAGGGTCAGTTCACTGAAAATGAATACTCCAATGATGATGTGAGTCATTTCCTGACCCATCTTTTGTGGTGAGTGTTGAGTGAAAAATTTAAGTATGAACGTTTTGGCAGGGGAGTCAATGGCGAAGGCAAAATAAATGGGGGGGGGGGGGGGGGGTTGTCTATGTAACATTAGCACCCTGAAATATTTAATCTTGCCTGGAAAAAAATAGCTTTTGGTTATGCAAAGGTGCATAGGCACCTCTGGATGTACAGCCTCATGACCATATATTTGCAGTGTGAGATATAAGGCACGCCTGCCTCTGACTTGTACTCTCAATATAGTGGGTAATATCAATATTGTAATAGCCACTGTTTTCCTTGCTAGAGGCTCTGACTTTGGAAAACAAAGAGGCCATCTCTGCACAGGACAACCACATTGCATGACACGCCGTGGTAAGTCATTAATATGGGATTATTAGCTGGATACAGACCACTAGGTTTCTTTTCATCCATCCCCTTCTACCCACATTATTTTAATACATAACATATTGATCAGTTTGTTTTGTATACTATTATAAGGATGCTGGCACAGTAGAGAGTTATGGGAGGAAGTGACTATTTGGAATTAAACTATTATTTCAACACATCTTTCAGAGTTAAGTTCCTCTTTTTGGGATTTATGAAAGTTCACTTTGATTATCATGTGCCAAAAACAGCTCCCCAACAACATTAAGCTAAAACCAAAATTCTACATTCAAAATTTTAATAACGGCAGAAAGATTTTTGTTAAATATTTTGGCTTTTGAGATTTTCAGTACCCCCACTTCTGTTTTATTCTGAAGATTAAAACCTTATTTGAGAGAAAACCTTGGTGGGTAATGGTCCTGGTGGGTGTGTAGACCTGCCCACACAAGCACAGAGATGTTGTGAATGTTCTGATTTTTCAACTCTTCATCATCACTAAATGTTGAATTCATTCTTGGGTGGACTTACCCTGAAATGTTCAGGCTGAGAAGAATTTTTAGTATGTTCATTAAATCACATTTTATGTTTTCCCCAGATCCACTAAACACATTATAGAATCATGTATTTGACACTAAGCAATATGTTCTGAATATTGAGTTATTTTAGGGCGCCACATAAGAGCCTTTACTACCATACCGACCACCAGCAACACATCTTACGAAATCACTGTTCCTAATTAATAAAAACAGAAGGAAAGTGACCTGCTTAATATTTTATGTTCACTCTGTGTATTAACTAATGTGAATTAGCAAAGATTATAGCATATAAATTTACAGTAGTTCCATGCACATACACAATTTGTGACAATCTGAAATTCTACAATGCTACCTCTTGGCACACAATGTCTCAAATAGGTTTGATAAGGTTGCTTGTTTCATAGTTGACGCTGTAGATGTATCCAGCCTTGATGTAAAGAATATCATTTGTGACATGAGGGAACGCTTGCATTTATTGGAGTTTAATATTATAATTATTGTATTTTTTTTTATTAGGTAATAACATGTTTAAAGTTGGAAAATTAATTTTTTACCTCAAATGAAAGGGATATGAATTGTTTATACCATATATTTTTCTCTTTCCTTGGTGCTATGTAATAGAGCAAGATGTTTATAATCCAATAAAGCTGCACCAATTTACAATTATATTTAAAGCTGAACTCATGGTAAACCGCTAAATTCATGGCTGAATTACATAGATGGAAGCTGTTCTGCTTGGTGACAGATGTGTTTTTAAAGGATTTACACAATTTGGGGGTAGGAGAATTAAATGGTATGTAGTTCACCAACAATTGCAGGTCTTGTTCTGCTCCCAGCCTGTGACTGGACAATTAAAAATAAAGAAGCACACGATAGGCTCATCACTAGTGACACAACTTCCTCCTTGTGCTGCATTGTTATTGGGACTGAAAGACGTTATTAAATTCAGTTACTTTATAAATCCAGATAAGTTATGTCTTCTATTTCCACCTAGAGTTCAGCTTTAAACCAATAATATGTCGACAAAATCAACTTCCATGGATTCATAGATGTTATCCATCATTGTAATACATAATGCTGCTACAGAATATTATTATGGTACAAAAACTATAGTCTTTTCTTGTACTTCCGAACAGATTCCAATCATGTTACAAATTTGTTGGGTTCCTAAAGCCAAATAGTTTTACCAAACGGAAGTAGTGTGCAGAAAACTGAACATCACTTTGGTGCTAAAACTTTCAGGTTTGGCAAATGTTGAACTCTTACTGGTGCATAAATGTTTAAAAAAAAAAACAAAAAAAAGGTTGATTTCATTATCATCTTTATTAATCGAGTGAAAGTCGTATACTTATTAACTTTGCAGAATGGAAATACCCATGTATTAGTGTGAGTAGTTGCTTTTTATGTTGTATTCAGTATTACTTTGGTACACTGTTACTAAAATGTTTGGCTTTTTTTGTAAATTATATTCTAATTTATTACCTTGTTTCCTAACAACTGTTCTCCATTTGTTGTGTTTAATTATAGTTAAAAAGAAATAGCTGTAACCCAGTTGCACTCTGCAGCCAACACCTTTAAACAAGGAAAAGAAAACTAGATATATTTGTATAATAAAGGCAGGAACTTTTGAGAATGATTATTTGGCCCTATCTACTTACTTGGCGAAATGCAGGTTTTGTGCTTACTGGCTCAGGCAGATGACACCCATTGACATCACTGTCAATTGAGTTGCGTCGTGATTTGACATCTCATTCAATGCACCACAACAGACCTAAAGTTTAATCTTATTATTAACACAATACATAGGTATAAATGGACCCTATATGCTGCTGAAAACTTCAAAGGTTATATTTTTTTTTTAAACGTATCTGATCCTGGCATATTGCTCAAGGGTGGGACGTGTGATTAAAATGTCTATGTGGCCCAGATCAATCATGCAACATGAAAAGTCATGGTAAAGCCTCACATGGTCAGAACACTTGTTTTGGTTCATTGACTCAGAAAGCATTCATGGCCAAGGATCAGAATTGAGATCAGAGGGTTGGTTGTAGCTACTTACATTATGTTATTTACCACTTCAGTTTTCCTTTTTAATTGTTATGCATGTTCATACTTATCTGGGTCCCTGGTTCTCACTTTAAAGCTACACTCACTCACTGTGGAAAAATAATGGGGCTCTCCTGTAATGGAGTTCTTCTATGCTGCAAAGGTTAAATACTCATTTGTTATCTAGGGTAGGAAAAATAAGAAGTTTTACATACCTTTTTTATGCTTCCCGGGTGCTCTCAGTTTTCTGGGGCTCCTGTTGTAGGGGAGGTTTACAGGAAGTCATTAGTGTGCATACAATCCAGTGTGGACAAAAGAAGCAACATTGAGGGACCAGTTGCAGGAAAGAGAAAAGTTCAGGAAAACACATGGAGGAGCACAGGATCTAATTGAACAGCTGATGGATTTGTATTACGTTGACTATTTGGTCAGCATCATGTCTGATTTCTGCATCCAGTGTAGGCTAAAACAGGATCAGCCAGATAAGAACGATTTCATCACCTGACTAAACTGATCAAGTGCTTTCCTATTAGAGAGGAAGTTGCCTTACTTACAAAGGCATTGTATAAAGGTAGCCATAGACGTGTCGATTCCTGAGTGATCGATGGACGATCCGATCGATTCCGGTGAAGTCACAGGCGACGATCAATCGACCATACAAGTCTGTGCCTACCACCTTAGGCCACGATTCCTGGACGATTCTGTTACCAGTCGATCGATTCACAAATGTCAGTCGATCAGAAATGATCCTGATGATCAATCTGTGGGCCTCCACCAACGTCCCTCGATGTGTGCCCGATCCTGGCCGATCCGATTTGGGGGCCATATCGATCGGTCGGGGTCGATCTGTCAAGGTGGGCTGCACTCAATTCCTCGCTGATCGATCGGCGTGCACGGTGATTGATCGGCCAGGAGTCGAGTGTGAAATCGGCCTGTGTATGGCTACCTTAACATAACCTTTACACAAAGATCCGTGCAGGTAACTCAGTTAACATAGTGTGTTGTTGCATACTCAATAGACTTCACCATGTAAAAACCATATATAAACGTGGTCCATTGCCATGGTCCATTGCCACTGCTGTATTCTGCTCAAAAGCACAAGGCCAACCTCCACATTGTAATAAAACGGTTCCCTGTAAAAGAGTCCCAGAGCTAAACTGACCAGCCTGCAGTCCAGACCTGTCATCCATTGTAACATTTGGCTGATTATGGAAAAAAACAAACAAATAATTTGTTTCTTTACGTTCGCAAACATTTACAAAGTGTTGTTAAAGCAAGAGGTGATTTAACAAACTAGCGCCATGCCACTGTCACAACTTTTTTAGAAACACATTGTTGACATTAAATTCAAATACATTTTAAAAACAAAAATGTTCCAGTTTCAACATTTGATATGTTGTTTGTGTACTTTTTCATTCCATTTTAATATAGTGTTCATATCATTCGCACATAATCACATTATATTTCAATTTGAAATTTACACACTTTTTGATATATTATTCAATTCTGAAATTCATCAGTTGGAGTATTTTATATCTTCCTGGATTGCAGCTCTAAAGGTAGCCATAGGCGCCACGATTTGTCTGTGATCGATTTACGATTCAATTGTTCCCGGCGATCGAGGAATCTGCAATTGAACATTTTGCAATCGATGGCACACCACCTTGGGAATCTGATTTGGGGTAAATTTGGACAGGAGCTGAGCGGCAAAAAGGTAGATTCCTCTAAATTGATCGATCACAATGGCTGCAGCATAGGATTTTATTAAGGACAAAAAGACCAATACAACTCAACATACAATGACAGATATGAGTGTCCCGGGTAGTAATTCCAACTCCAACTAACAAAACATAGGCCCTGAGGCCGCTTAGCGAGTCTCTGCAATCCTGCGGAATGGCCAGTCGGTATAACCAGCCCAATGAACAGCAACATTTACTGTGACTAACGGAACCACAGAAAGGAAAGCATACCGAAAATAGTAGTATACCATGAACAAAATACATGTACAAAATCTAACACCTATTCACACATTCCACACAAGACAGATAGGGGGAACAATCACAAGAGAAGGAGGAAAAGGGGGTGAGACCTGAGGCCGTTGTCCTGAAAGCGAAATGGATGAATCAACCACTGCGGGCCAAGAACGCGCCATAGTCACCAGAGCATGAAAAGTTGTCCCAATGAAACAATTGTCTTCGAAAACGGGTGTGTCGACCATGGGCCGGCCAGATGAGGTCCTCCATGAGCCTTATTTCAGCAATTCTCGTAAACCAGTGTGTCATCGTAGGGCTCTCCGTCTGGCGCCACAGGGCCAGAATACAAGCCTTCGTGGAATTCAGTAGATGAATTACTAAAGATTTCTTGTACCATGGCAAAGGTATCGCATTATTATGGAGAAGGTAGGCCGAAGGCTTCCACCCCAGGTCTGTCTCCGTTAGCTTAAACAACAGTTCCTTTACAAGTCTCCAGAAACCTTGTATCCTGGGGCATTCCCAGAATATGTGAAGCAGAGTGCCCGGGTGGGCCTCACAGTGCCAGCAGGTGTCCGGCAGGCTTGGATAGCATTTGTGCAGAATCTGAGGAGTCCTGTACCATCTCGCCAGGAGTTTGTAGCCAGTTTCCTGCAGCCTACAAGATATCGATAACTTGTGGCCAGGGCTAGGACCCTATCTCTCTGTGCTGCTGTGAAGGTGAACTCCAGGTCCCGCTCCCATTTAGGGAGAAAGGAGGGAACCGCGGGCCCTCCTGCCATGAGCAATGCCGAATGTGCCAGGGACAGAGCATGCCTTACCGGCTCTTTCCGGGTACAAAGCTCCTCAAATTCTGTGGTCTCTCTAAAGTACATTGGCTCAGCCTTCAACGTGTGCAGGAAATGTGAGGCGGAGGAGGTGCCAGCCACCGAGTGTGTCTGATAAGGCCTCCCTCAGCTCGCTCACTGGACTGAGGACACCCCCCATTGAGAAGTGTGAGATATAATGGCGCCCCGACTCCACAAGGTCCCTGAAGGCAGGCTCCATATACCTGGCCCGAAAAACCACGCAGCCCAGCACTGGGAAGAGTGGTGAAGCAGTAGAGAATAATCCATAGCTTTTAAAATCATTTAGTCGGCGCCCCGACTCCGCAAGGTTCCTGAAGGCAGGCTCCGTATACCTGGCCCAAAAAGCCACACAGCCCGGCACTGGGAACAGTGGTGAAGCAGTAGAGAATAGTCCATAGCTTTTAAAAGCATGTAGCGAGATTCGCAAAGTGGTCCCCACCAATGGGTGGGTCATGACAACTGACGGTAAGGGTCTAGGGTGCCAAGGCAATCCCCACAATGGGAGACCCACTGCGGCCTGTTCCCACTGCAGCCATAATTTTGTATCCTTCCCAGTACACCACTCCAATACCCTAGCCAGATGTAACGCCCTGTGGTATAGACAGGAATCCGGGAATCCCAGACCCCCCCCCCCCCCCCCCCCCCCCCCGCACCTTGGGTAAGCGCATGATTGAAAGTCCCAACCTAGCCCTCCATTCCCCCCCAGACAAAGCCCAGAAACATGGATCTGAGACAGGGTAGGAAAGTCCTCTGGAGTTGGACCAGCAGGGCCTGCAGCAGGTAAAGCAGACGTGGCATAATGTTCATTTTGAGGACATTTACTCTACCAAACCATGTTCTCACCCGTTACCGCCATGCATCTAATTCCGCCTTAAAGAGTTGAAGCAAGGGCATAAAATTTAGTGCAACAACATTCAGCATGTTCGGAATAAGAGTGCCTAAGTATTAAATGTGGGACCGAGAGCACTTAAAGGGAAAGGCCTCCCCTATTCTTGCCATCATGTCATCTGGCACGCCAATCCCCAGAACTACTGATTTGGAAAGGTTGATTTTTTAATTTTAAAGTGAACCGAACTCCCCCAGCACCCGCAACAGGTTGGGGAGGGAGATCAGGGGGTTCATCAGGAAAAAGATTAGGTCGTCGGTGTACGCCGCCACCTTATGGTTCACTGCGGCCACTTTGAACACCCCTTTCGCACCTGACAAAGTAATGGTTCCATAGTGAGAATAAAAATGAGGGGCGAAAGGGGGCAGCCCTGTCTCAACCCCTTACTAATGTCCAGGAATCCAGAGAGCGCCGCACCTGTGCGCACCACTGCCGATGGATGCGAGTAGAGGGCGGAAATCCATCCCCTCATGTGTTGTGTGTCAGGGTGGCTGAGATGAAATCCCAATCCACCCTGTTGAAGGCTTTTTCCGCATCTGTCGACAGGAGCAGCAACGAGTTCTTGGCGACCCCCGCCCTATGAATCTGGTTTAGGAGGCAGACCGTGTTGTCCCTGGCCTCCCTATTGGGGACAAAGCCTGACTGATCGGGGTGGACAACTGAGGGTATGTGCAGTAGGAGACGGTTCGCCAGGACCTTAGTAAATTGTTTCAGGTCAGAATTTAGCAGGGAGATGGGCCTATAGCTTGCGCATGAGGTCAGATCTTTCCCATCATTGTGGATGACTGAAATATGCGCCCGAAGACTGTCCTTAGGGATGTGGTGACCCTCCCTGATGACGTTTGGCGCCTTTAGCAAGCACGGTCCGAGATCCGGCCAAAAGATGCGGTAATACAGCACCGTGAGGCCATCCGGGCCAGGTGCCTTCCCAGATTTTGACCCTTTGAGGGCTTGTGCCAGCTCAATCTCTGAGATGGGGATGCTCCAAGACATTGTTGACCTGTGATGAGAGTGTAGGCATACTGGAGTCACTGATATACTCGGCCAACCGCGCGGGTCTAGCCTCCCTCAGCGGCCCTGGTCCTGCTCCCTGATCCAGTTTGTACAGTGACTAATAGAAGTGGCGAATGGCCTTGCTATAGCTGCTTGTGATTTTTGTACCTTCCCATGGCAATTGTGTAAACCAGAGATGTACGTGGGAGGATGCTAGTCTTTCAGGGCATTTGCCAAAATCCTCCCCAGTTTACTCCCAAACTCATACAGAGTCCTCCTACCCTTGGCCAGATCTGAACCAGATCTGCCAACTGCGACCGCGCTGTGCAAAGTTGGGTCGCTAGGTCTCCAGCGTGAGAGCGCTTATGCGCCATCTCGAGCTGCCGGATCTGTTCCAGAAGCTCACGCTTTAGTTGACCACGTTCCTGTTTTCGCGGGGCCCCCTGTCGGATGAGTTCCCCCCGGATTAAACATTTCTGCGCCTCCCACACAGTGAGCAGCGACACCTCATCCGTGTCATTGCGGGGAAAGTATTCCCACATCGCAGTCCAGAGCCCCGCCACCAGATTCGCATCCTCCAACAGGGACTCATTGAGCCTCCACTGGAAGTGTGGACAGTAGGGCGCCCCCAACCGGTAAGTGGCCAACACCGGGGCGTGGTCAGACATGGTCATGGACCCTATCCCGGACCCCACGAGGTTGTCCAGCTGTCTCTGGTAAACAAACAAATAATCTATCCTGGAATAGGAATTGTGGGCTGCAGAGTAAAAGGTGTAATCTCTGTCGTCCGGATGGCAGAACCTCCAAGAGTCCACCACGCCCAGGGGGAGAAGGGTCCTCTTAAATCTCCTGAGCTTAGAATACGCTACGGTGGACCGCCCCCATGAGGTGTCCAGGAGTGGGTGCAAGGCCAGGTTGAGGTCTTCCCCATTATCAAGATCCCACTTCTAGCTCCCAGAATGCGGGGCACCAAAGTCTCCATAGAAGTGATGTGCCCATCATTGGAGAGGTACACATTCACCAAAGTGACTTCCGTAGAGTACAATTCCCCTCTCATGATTAACCATCTTCCCATCTCATCCGCTATTGTTTCCATATGGCGCCAAGGGACTGCGCCCGATGAGCATACTAAACCCCTTAGATTTAGGGTTGGGAGATAGGCTATGATATGCAACTGGGAACCTTTTATTTGTCAACCTGGGGGGTCCAGGAGCCAAAAAGTGAGTCTCCTGAATATATGTGATCCCCGCTCTCAGGCTCCACAGCTCGTCCAATAGTCGAGAGCGCTTCTCAGGGACACGAAGTCCCTTTACGTTATAGGACACTACCTTCACCTCCATCATCGTGCGTTGAGACCTGAGGAGAAACTATCCCTTGACAACAGCAGGGACCGAAACTAGCCTCAGAGCCACCCAACTAGTAGAAACCTACCTAGGGGATAATAGTACGGGTAACCAGGGTCAAGTGGAGGAGGAGGGGGGGGGGGCACAAGGACAATTCACACACACACCTAAACTGACAATTCACAAAACTGTATACAACTCCCCGCTCAGGCAACCCCGACGTTCCTAGTGCACGGGGGGGGGGGGGGGGGGGGGGGGGCGCTGGACATTCATATGCAAATTGGGCTGGGAGAGGGATGACATCACCCAGCTTAGAGCATCCCCGGCAGCAGCACAGAACAGTAAGTATGTGCTGCTGCCGGGGGATCTGAGCTTAGCTGGACGGCTCCATCTTGTCAACTGCAATACTGAGAAGAAAGTGCAGGACGAGATGGAGCTGTCAAAATTTAACCCCCTAAGCAGTGCCCAGACCTGACCAGCGCCCAGAGGCTGGACCGGCCCTGCTCAAGGGTCAGATATTTCCAATGACTTCTCCAACTTATCGGGAACTGTAACAGGTTGGAATAACTCTTGCCATAACACAGTTTTAGCCAAAACATGGTGAATCTGATGATATATCAACATAGGAAAACATTAGAATATATAATTTGCATGTCATTACTGTCTGGTAGAGATATCACATGGTCATATGTATGATAAATTGCATATAATCATGTCTGGTAGATTAAATACAGTTTACTGTTGAAATATTGAATAAGTATAGGTGCATGTTAGACAGAAGATTGAACAAACCTTAAGGCATTCATGGAATGAATGTGTGTCTGGGGGTCTCTTTTCAGTAATGGTCCTAGAATAAATTGTCCACTCATATTCATATAGCTAGGCAGATCATACTGAAAGCAGACCTGCCAATATGACACAAACATCAGAAAAATACTATTTAATGATACCTATGGCCTTCAATTCATGAAAAGGATTCTAGAAACCTCTCTTCTGTCTCCTAAAAGAAATTAACTCCAGCAGGTAGTAGTGGGGAGATTTATGTATTTATACACTATAAATCACTACATAGGGTGATTAGTGTTTGGGCTTCATTACTGCTAGACAGGAGGGTCCTGGATAAAGGGTACCAAGGGCATCTTATTTCGGACACCAAATGGCCAGAAATAGTACTGCAGAGTGGAGGCGAAATTTGCAAAAAACATTACATTTTCCAGTTGACTGTTACCACGGCGATTGCAAAAACAGCAACAAAAGAGGGGTTATAACCAGGGGTTCAAGTGGTAATCTGATATTCAAAAGGGGCCAGGAACTAGCCCTGCCTACCTGCATTATTGTTACAAAGCTCATATGTGTACTAATAACTTGGAGGCACTGTGTCTGGGCGGCCACAGCTAAATGTTAAATGTATAGAATTTATGTCATTTGGATAACTGCAGGGAAATATGAATAAATTAATAATCCAAAAAAAGATTGGACTTGGACTAATGGTGTTGGAGATCTGGGGGATGAAAGTCAGAGTAGACAGATGTAAGGGTAAAATCTGACAAGAGAAAAGCACTGTGTGACCAGCTGGTGACCTGTGGATGGTGGCAGCTAATCGTAGGATCAATCAGGAACAGGGAGGTCCATCTGCAGCAGAACCTACCATGCAGAAAGCTGACGCAGAGGACAGTGAGGATGGTCACCCTACGTATGGGGTCAGTACCAAACACCATCTGGTACTCATGTGAGGAGCTTATTACAAAAGTACTGTGCACCCCTGGTTATAACCATTCCCTGCTCAATCTTGTGCAATGAAAACTCCTTTGTCTGAGGACACACTTCAAGTCAGTGTATGATGCAGCAGGATCAAAGATGCAAAACAGCTGACTCGTAGAATATCCCATGTAAATATAGAAATGATCGGCACAACATCTGAACCTTTGTTGTTGTCTGGTTCATTGTTTGATTTACTCGATCTGATAAATAGGTTGTTACATGTTGTTTTCATACACACCAAACTAAGATAAAATAGTTGAAGCCTTTGTTTGGTTTATTGATGGCAATTACAGCTCAGCACATTCTGCTTCATTACTTGACCACCAATTTTCTAGCAGTATGATCAACGCTGGAGGAGACGAATGCCTAAATAAGTAATTGGATCTAGGAATGGCAAAATTTGGGTTGTGCTTTGTATTATGGCATAAACATGTTTCTCTGCAGAAAGTTTAATGAGGTGCTTGTGGGTTTTTTGTATAGTCTTGGTCTGGTTTGTTGTTATGTTGTGCTGGATAAAGCATAACTCATTCGACTCTTGACTTGTCAACCACAGGCTAAAATCTCTTCATTGACACACCTTAAAGGGAAAATGCAACTAAATAGTGTGATGTCTGTGCTTTTACAGGTACTTCAATGCTGCAAGGGATACAGAATGCCTATAAATATAGTTGGTGGCCATGAATGT
The DNA here is from genome assembly GCA_036250615.1 of Ptychadena robeensis. Taxonomy (NCBI): domain Eukaryota; kingdom Metazoa; phylum Chordata; class Amphibia; order Anura; family Ptychadenidae; genus Ptychadena; species Ptychadena robeensis. Next base: position 26,095,435 of record CM070032.1, read on the forward strand.
CTTTCTAATGCAGCAGTTCTTAACCTGTCGGTCTGAACCCCCTTGGGCCTTATTTCACAGGGGTCGCCAAGTTCATTTAAAGCATCAGAACTTCTGCTAAGAAGCAGGAGCAGCAGCTCTGATGCCCACTAGAGATGGTCGAATTTTTCGACTTGCTAAATTTGTGAGCTGATTGCAAAGCCACTGAACATGGGATCATAATAAAAATTGCTGGAGAAGTAGATAAGGGTTGTGGGAACATTTGAGAAAAAAGTTTTGCTCTAGCACATGTAGTTTTTGCATAAATTAGGTTCAAAGTTAAAGTCGAAATTCTGATTTTTGAAATTTTGACTTAACTTTGAACTTCATTTGTGCAAAAAATGTTTATGTTAGAGCCATACTTTCTTTTTTGGAGTATACCCCCTTCTCTACATCCCCAGCAAGTTTAGTGATGATACCATGTTCAGGGGCTTTGCAATTAACTCGAAATTGTCGAAATGGTCGAATTTTTGAAAAAAAATTCGACCATCTCTAATGCCCACAATCTGGGTGGGAAGTTGGGAGGAAGAGGCAGATGTGACATCGCAGAGAGTCATTTCTGGTATTTGGAAGGCAGAAGTTCCGGTATGGAGTGTCATTTCTGCGTTCCAAATACCAGTAATTACACTCTGTGATGTCACACCTGGGATTGCAGACCTAAAAAGGTTGAGAACCACTGTTCTAATAAAACCATCAGCCATTAAAACATTTGTAATTCTAACACAAGATGCCAATTTTTGGCTTTTGTTAGGCAAGAAACCCTCCTGTGCCACTCTGAAACTAGTTAACCTTTGTTGTTATAAGCCACATCTCAGGGCAAAGCCTTGCCAATAACATTGCCCTATTCAATCAAAGAGCTGAAAGCGGACCTACCACCTCTGCCACCACAATGCTTCACGGTGGGAATGGTGTTTTTTAGTGATGTGCAGTATTGTTTTTGCGCTACACGTATTTTTTTAAATTATGGCCAAAAGTTCAAAATTGGTTTCATCAGACCATAATACTTTTTCCCACATGCTTTTGGGAGGCTTCAGGTGTGTTTTTGCAAAATGTAGCCTGGCTTGGATGTTTTTCTTCGTTATTAAAGGCCTTTGTCTTGTCACTATACTAAACAATACTATACATTGACAGGTGGATATACAAGCTCAGGTCAAGAAAAAGGTGAGAGACATGGACAAGAACTAGTATAATTTCTGCAGAGGCCACCCGAACCATGTCCCCCAAGCAGGACTGGCTCTTTAGAAATAAAGCAGCAAGTTGCGGTGCTTTTCCTTTACAGAAAGCGTTATCATTGTTATGACACAAAGCGAAGAGAAATGAAGTGGGCCCCTTGGCATGAAGGAGTACAAAGGGTTGTGCGAGATGTGCAGCTATCATTGTCTTTGTTCTATATTGTGCAATTTGCAGTCGTTAGGTGAATATAAGGAATTAATGTGTTGTAACTATCAAGGAACACTTCTGGAACATACGTTTGTCTTGATGAATGAGTTCTAAGATAAACCTGGTAAGTCCTGCCGGAATGGCATTTTGTTTTCGACAGTGATGTGTATTGAATAGAATTTGTGGATGCTTTGTTCAATAAATTATTTTTTATTCAGTGTTTCTGCATTTTACTGGAAATAAGCCAGTGCGTGAATGTTTGCAATCCTTTTCCTTTGCAGTCCAAGGTGCCATTCTTATTCCACATAAGGGCATTAGCCTACGAGTCAACTATTGAACTTTGGAGACAGAGCTGAGCACTCCTAAGAGGAGTCAACTTATCGCCTCTCTTTGTTTATAGACCCTCTCACTCTATATGCCTGCCGACCAGCTACATGCAATCTGTGCTTCCAACTAGCAGGGAGTGAACGGACGCCGATAAAAAAAAAAAACCCTGCCTAGGCGAAAAAAATAGGCCCCCTCCCCTCCAATACTGAGGCAGAGACAACATTCATGTTGGTCGGTACACTGCCTCTGATTTGTGGTCAGCACAAGACCTTCTCTCTCTGTCAGTCATGAGGGGACGGAAGAGGAGGTGTTGTCTGTGTGATGGCGCCGCAACTAGTTGACTGAACCACAACATTTGTTTTAATGCCCTATTTCTTCTATCTTTCTTCTTTTCTCCCTCCATTCCCTCACCTCTGAAAAGCCTGCATATTTTTTGTTCATCCCCGAAGCCTTATGGAATCTTCAGAAACATGCAAACCAAAGCTAAATCTATTCTGAGTCTGCAGGTCACCTTGGCTTCTGAATATCTGAAGCTAAGGCAAATGTTTAATAACAAGACATTATTTGCTTGAATTTATCTCCATAGTTGGTCAGTAGACTTTATAGGCAAAACTATGATTAGTTTAATTGTTCCTTATAAGTACATAATAAAACTAAACTGCCGTGGAACTACAATGGAAACAAAAGTTGGCTGTTTTATGACCGTTCTATCTGGTATATCTGCGGTATAAAATGCCAAGGAGGATTATAAATGAAGCTCTTGTTTTACTCAAGTGCTGTGCTTGACATGTATTGCCTCTTTGCCAATGTAGTAAAATGATGTGACAGCCATGGCAATGTCCAAAGAAATTGCCAGGAAGCAAATAGCATACAGCATATTGCTCCAGTGTTCACAGGTACCAACCAGTCTTGATTGTCCATCCTTCTGTCCATGGTGCTGATATGACAGTTAAGGTGCATGTCTTAAAACAGGACTCTAGGGAAACTTTATTATGTATGTATTCCTCCATAATATAAATCCACCAAATTTGCAGATATTGCCGTGTATAATTTGCAATGACATGATCACTGGCATAGCCCGTTAAAACATGTGACATGTGGGTGGGAGAAAAATTCAAATGGATGGATACCAGACCAGTCTTCCAGTACAAGCCAAGAGAACCGCTCTGAGGAAATGTAATCACCTGAAAATTCTGCACACTGGAGCAATATAGGGTCACCCCTAACAAATCCTACAATTCCTACAAAATCCTACTATTTGATCTGTACAATTTTTTATGCCTCAAAAGGATTGTGCATTATGCTGTGAAACAGTTTTCTTGCATGTGAAATGAATTATACTAAATGATTGATGGAATAACCCAGTGCTCTTACCGTCCCCCTGTCCCACACCCACTAATGGGGATAGTCTACTGAAGTCCATGGGCTATGATGGGCTGTGTCCCATCACTTTAAACCTTTATGTCAACATGGGGTTCTGCATCCACATAAATATGATGAAGGCATGATGTATAACATGTCCATTGACAGTCACAGTTAGGGATACGTCAACCCAATGATTTAAAGGGGCCATATTAGCAGCTGCACTGTGTAGCGCCTACGTGCCCAACCTGAGGCCCGGGGGCCACATGCGGCCCTTTGGGGGTTGTTTGGCGGCCCCACTTCGTCCTCCACATGCGTGGAGTTGGGTTTTGACTGCCTATCGGGATCTGGTCCACCGCCTGCTAACATATGTAGACGGGGGAGGGTCTAGATTGATGCTATGTGCGGCCCTTTAGTGATGCCAAGGGCCGCACTTTGTGGCCCTCCATATCAACTCAGTTGCCCACTACTGGTGTAGCGTGACCAATAATGCTCCCCTAACGGGATTGTGCTCATTAGATGCACTAAGGTCAGCACATTCATGCACAAAGTGTAGCTATAGCCTATGGTAGTACCATGTTTGAGAACATTTACTTTCAGAAATACTCCTTCTTCTAAATATAATTGTAAATGTAGAATTCATGACTAGGTGTTTGGTTGCATACACTTGTAGCAAAGGATACAAAGACGTTTTTTTACCTATTAGATCTGGGGTAATACTTGATAAGTTGCCTTAACCGACACCATCCCCCGACCTCACTCATTTCATCACCTGAAATGAATTACTAGTTATGTTACCAATATGTTTGCCTAAATAATATTCCATAATTGTTACTTTGAAAGTTCTAAAGCAGTCATCCAACTTTTTTTCCAAGCAGAAATCTCATTTAGCCAGAATGGAACAATTTTCCTTCATAATATTTTGTTTATTTCCAGTAAGAAAATGCAAGTGAGCATGAAACTTATCTATCCAACATGTTCATCATCATGCACTTCAAAAAGTAAATTATTCTTGCCTTTGGCCTTCATAGCAACACTCATGTAGCATCCAGAGTTCACTGACATTTCTGCTGAAACTCATGATGTTTAAATGGCTTGGACGGCATTCTACCTTGGCCAGTTAGGTACATAATGACAAAGCATTCCTAAAAGAAGAACACAGTGTCGATAAACACTAGATAAGATACAATTACAAGACATGGGGATTTAGGGGGTGAGAAAGATGAGGTTCTTCCAAAGCATGTGCAATCGTTCTCATTTATTATTGTTTTTCTCAACACATGTTTGGTTAGCAAACTGATGCCGTTTTGACATTGCATAGCCGTGTACAGTGGTTGCCATTGGTTAATGAAGAAAGTTTAAGTGATACCATGACTTGGCTAAGTTAAGCTTTTGGGATGCCTTCCGGCTTTATATAATTATAATATTAATTTCACAGGTCTGAGATATTCACAAATATGTTTAAATCAGAGGCTGAGGATCACTGTCACCACATTTTTAGGCTTAAGCTCATTCCTTAAGCTTCACTGATGGCAATATAAATTTCATTGGAACTTCAACCTCCAAACTTAACATCAGTAAACGGGAAGGGTTTTCATGGTAGAAGAGTCATATGATGTTTATTGATAAAAATTTACTCTACTTGGTTGGTTTCCACCAGGACCTTGCAATCACTGAGCGAGTAGCTACGAGCACATATAAGCCAATTTTGTAGAGGTGGACACCTTTAAACCACCACACATGAAGAAGGAACCCCCTAGAACCTAAGTGCCCAACCCACGGCCCGGGAGCCACATGCGGCCCTTTGGGTGTTCTTTGGCGGCCCCCCTCAGTCTTCCACTTACTAACTATTAATGCATCGGAATTTACCTGTCTGCCGAATCGAAGGTTATGTGCCCTATTGGTATAATCAATGGCTTTGAAGCACATAACATTTGATGATCCACATGACACAAAATGTGCATTACCATACTACAGTGTTCCATAATGCTTGAAGAATCATTAAAAACAAATTTTGTTATTTCAAAAATGAAACATAATTTCTTCTAGCTCGGCCTGCTGTAATATTTTCATTATAAAATGCTTCTACAAGTCATTATAGATTGAAAACGTTATGTGCGGCCCTTTAGTGATGCCGAGGGCCGCACTTGTGGCCCTCCATAATTACTCAGTTGCCCACCACTGCCCTAGAAGATCGGCCCTGGAAGTAATTCAGGTTGAGATGAGAATTTGGTGTTGTGGGCAGGTGTAAGGTAAACGCTTTAAACAAGTTTTCTTATGAGACTACTTTATGAGAACCTCCCGCTACATTACAGCATATTGTGATCCGTTTAGCCTCATCTAGAGTCTGGCCAAGGTCCCTCTCTCAAGTGAGCATTTATAGACATTTTGCAAAGGAGGATGTGGAGGCAAGTTGGGGAGGGAGGGCACTAAACCTCATGAGCATTGTCTTCCTTCTTCAGACATTGAGTGGCCACTGATGCAAATCCTGCATGGTACTTGCATTGATCTGACAACTTCTATATGGTTCTAATACCTAGGTGCCCAACCTTACTGTTCATACATAACCTCTGAATCAAAATGTGCATCACCATACTACAGTGTTACCCAATATTTGAAGTATCATTTAAAATACGTTTTGTAATTTTAAAATGACAAATAATTTCTTCTAGCCCTTTCCAAATGCGTCTACAAGTCAGTATAGATTGAAAATGTTATGTGCGGCCCTTTAGTGATGCAGAGGGCCG
>CM070032.1:26109564-26128377 GCA_036250615.1 Ptychadena robeensis
TCCTCTCTCCTTCGTTCCCCGTCCCATTGTATATATTCCTTGTCCCCGCTGAATGATACCACTGTTGTTGTTATTATTTATGTGTGAAAACCTCAATAAAACATTTAATAAAAAAAAAAAGCATAAGCAAAACCAAATAGGATCTTTGTTCTCAATTCCTTCCTAAAAACTCTGCCGTTGGTTCCAAGCATTTATTTACAATGTGATCATTTCTTTGGCTGGTGTTTGTGTTTGTCTAAGGGAGATAGATCATTCTTCCGATGATATGGCATCTGCCATGTGCACAGGAACCAGGTTGGGAATAATGTGGAAAATGGTTTATATTCAAACCTATATATGTACCAAACCCCTCCAAAAATGAATTTGTTAACTTTAATTGGCCTGTTCAGACTTCCACACTTTATTCCAAATAATGTGGTCCCTGTACATTGTGTTGAAAAATATTAGCAGATATTGTGGTGGCAGAATGCCTAAAAGTGTGGAAAGTCAGCCTGGAGTCTCCCATAACTTACACTGAATTGTCATTACCAAAGTCTGGAAATAATATCAGCTCTTAAAATGTTTTCTTCATAAAATATTTATAGAGATGCATTTTCCATCTTCATATTATCTGTGCATGTTATGTGCATCGTAAAGCAATTTAGTTTATACACCACTGTGCTGTCCTGCTCACTATATGATAAGGAAAGTACATTTCTTTTTCGATATTTACTTTACAAAAAATTTTACTCAGAGTTGTTAGTTTAGTTTGAGTTGCATATTGTAATACCCTTTTACATTTGTAATGAATCAAAAATTGGGGCACAACAGGCAACTTCAACATATAGTAAGGGTACCCATACCCGGTCATTCATTAAGACAGAAAAATTGGAACTTTCTAACTTTATGGAACAAGTTGGGCATACATACTAAAACTGATACTGGCAATGATGTGGGCGGTACACGTAGCATGATTACACCACGTGCCCACCATCAGCCATGCAGACTTTAATGCCGGACTGTCGGGGGGACACGGGCCAGTGCGGACCCAGCACGATTGAGGCTACTCTACCCTGCTTGCTTACAGTGTCCTCACATCTCATTCACCTCCACTTTTGCAGTCCATTTGGTCTGCATTCAAAAGGGAAAGGATTTTAACAGGTAAATCGTTTTGGATTTCACTGATTTCGATATCTATAGGCCCTAGTGTGTTGAATGTAGAATGTTTATGTAATGTATATAAAGTGGGCCCTCTAATCCATCACCAGGTTACCCCAATGGGAGACACGGGTTGATGGTGGAGATAACAAGGGGACGTATTTGTCTTTTATTATCACCAACTACCAAGTGGGTCAGTATAAGTCTTTGAAATGATCTATGGAATGTGCCCGTGTCCATACAATATGACTAATCTCAGCAATTTTAGTTCTTAGATACCACTGCATCAAAATATTCATCTCTTGTGAGGTTGTAGCCTAGTCTATGCCACCTATATTGTAGCCACCACCACCATGGGGTATGTACTCAGCACATCTAATGCCTGCCATACACATGCCGATAAGCGGCCGCTTTTTCACCTGAAAAATCGGCCGCTAATTGGCATGTGCCCACATGGGGCGACAGATCCCTGTCGCCCCACAGCTCGGCCGGCCAGAGAACGGACATGTCCGATAATCTCTGGCCGATGTATGAAGACCGGCGTCTTCATTGAAGCTAATGCCGGCACACAAAGGGTGCCGGCCGACTGAAGGGGCCCCATAATGCACTGGGGTGCAAACGTGATGCCGTCATCACGTTTGCACTCCGGTGCATATCGGAGTAGGTCTGTCTGCACCAGTCGGGGTGTGTATGGCAGCCTTAATTGTACAGTTTTTTGTATTATTATTTTCTTTGTACTTTGTTTGATACATAGTTAAGACACTGATCTGGAGGCCCTTATAGATTAATGATGCATTGTACTGTTGCATATGATATATATATATAAATATATGCTTATCTGTGATTGACCCTATTGTTTTATTGAAAATAGGATATAAACAATTGATTGACACGTGACACAAGCAGGTTTAGAAAAAGCCCAGAGGGGGTGAAACCCACCGACCAGCCGCTTCTTGTCTGTGCGATATATATATGTAAGGGGGCAATAAGGGTACTGTTTACCGAGTACGGTGAATGAACAACTGTATGTATCCCCTAACATATTTTTTTACTTATTTATCCAACTATGAATTTTCTATTAATAGACCATTATTTTAAAGGAAATGTATGGAACACTTTGTACCGAATGAACCCACTTGTGTTCTAGCTCATTTTTGAGTTGTCATTTCTTGTTTAATCTCTTCCCATCCTGTTGGGGGAAGGGTTTCCCCAGCCTGTGCCCTCCCCTTTCCCTGCTGGACACGTAGGGGTCCTTCAAAAACTACTGTGGACAAAACATGTTCACTCAATGACAATGCAAGAAAAAAAGCCAATCGCTATCCAGTTATTTACAGGTGAGTTCAAGACTGCTGATTTAGATTTTTACATACTCTAATCCAATTAATGAATTTTCCAGTCAATTTGCAACAGTTAGATAATTTTTTTAAGACTGTCTAAATCTCCTGCAGTTGGACTGTAACAGAACAGGCCTCAATAAAACCAGTAGCTTTGGCCGAGGGGAATGGAGGCACGATTCAGCCTCTTTAAAGCGCCAGATAAGTTCTGGATAGTCTAAAATAATTTATCTGGTATAAATTCTGGTCTTTTCTGGGCCATCTACAGAGTTTTTTAATCACACACAACAGGCCTCAATAATACCAGTAGCTTTGGCCGATGCTCGAGCTGAATATGTGTTCGGCCGAGCATGCTTGCTCATCACTACCTACAACCCTTCCCATATGCCCAACAATTTTGGTGATGATACCATGTTAAGGGGCTTTGCAAAAACTTTGACCATGGAGTAGGTTCCATTTGGGCAGCAACTGATGTAAGCAGTTTTATGTTCTCTGTGAAGTGATATAGAATATGTCAGGACTTAAATAACATTATAACATACACAGGCATTAAAATACACAGAAAATAAGTGTTGGGAAGAAAAAGCTTTTTAGTGGTAAACACCCAGCCAAGATAACTTGGGTATGGCCAACACTGGTATGAGGATTCTATTTTAGCAGATAAATATTTAAACTTTTTTTGGGAGAACATTCAGTAGGGAGAACATTTTACAAGTAACAGTATGTGGTAGCTGGTGTTTTATTCGAGTTCACGTGTGTCGCTGAAGTCTGGAATTCCATCTCATTTCAAGGGTCATGTTTCCTCTCGCTGCTATTTGGGCCAACAGTAAAAAGTTGAAAGAGGTACGATAAAGCGTTTGATGGAATTCTTTTTTGACTTTATACAGTGGCATGCATACTGCAGCATTCGTCAAAGTTTAATTTGATTTACAAGGAGCAGAGCTTCGTCTTTTTTTTTCTACTATGAGTTGCAGACTTGAAAATAATTCTCCTTATTTAGTATTCCTGCAGTATTTGTGAAGATACTTTCCTTCCAATACATAGCATAACAGACAATTAAGGGAAGGGTTTTAGAGATATTGTCCTATAAATGTTCCTCCCTTTAAAACACATGAGAGTTGTTGGCACATCAAATAGTAAAAAAAATGCTTATTGTACAAATTGTGTCTATGGAACATTTAGTACTCTCTAATCTGTGCAGTAGATCTACAGTGAGCCACATGGCATAAAGTTTAATCATGCCATACAAACAAGGGCTGCATGACCAGGTCATGTTATTGTTGAAGCCTTCATTCCCTACGGCTTAGTGCACACAAACAGACTTTCTGCTAATTTACATTCCAGTGACTAATAAGATTCTTTTTTTTTTTCTAGAATCGGTCTGTGTTTCTAGACTAGGATCAGTCTAGAAACACAGTTTGAATGGGATTGAAATTGTGTTTTGCATAAATGTTTATTTACCGTATTTTCGGACTATAAGACAGAACAATAGCCCCTATCCCATTTTGTGACACAGACTCATATCTCCCCCTATATGCAGGGGCGTTCCCATGGGCACCCCCTCTGACGGCTGCCCCACCCCCAGTCCATAACAGCAGAGTCTCACATCATGCCCCCCTTCCTCATGGGAGTGAGGTGAAACTTGTAATCCTCTGAATCTCTGAGTCTCATCTCCCCTCACTTGCAGGGGGGGGGGGGGGGGTGTTGTGATGGAGTTGCTTGTGAGGTCTATATCACCCCCTATAAAGATCCCTGCCTCCCCCCGCAAACATTTCCACTCCTGAAGGGGGTGAGTCAGGCGATCGCACGGATAGGAGAGAAGACATATGGGCATTGGAAAAACATTTCCCACATGCCGTCCCCGACATGATGCCCATGCCTAAAACCGCCACTGCCTATATGTAAATAGCTGGTCATGGGTAAGTTGTTCAGTGCCAGATTGTGAAATATGTCTCTTCTTAAGTTGATCAGCATGTTCAAAGAATGGGTACTGCTAGTGTAAAAACACATGCTATAGTTTCAGCTCTGTACACTCTGGTGCAGCGAAGACCTCCCTGCTGGCACTGGTCTTTTGGCTGGAGAAATGTGGAGTGAATACTTCATGGTCCAGTGCTGGCACATTCTGTATATTCACTGAATCGCTGTGTCTTTTTTTTCTCTCTAAAATTATGGGGTGCGTCTTATGGTCCGGTGTATCTAATAGCGCAAAACATAAAGTACATATACGCATGTACTTAAGATTTACCAACCTGTCTGATCCCTTCATATTTGGTCTTGTAGAGCAGGGGTGTCAAACAAACACACACATTGGGCCAAAATTAAAATGTATTAAAATTAAAAACTTGGACAAAGTCACGGCCAACCGTGATAGTTATAGAAACAATGTCTGCAATGTCTCATCAGACTGATTAAACTTTTCATATGGAAATAAACTAGTTTTGCTTAACCTCCTGAGTGTTAAATGCTGCCGCGATTTATTGCTCTTCTGTAGGTCCTGTGCACGATTCAGAATCGTTCTGGGGAAAAGCGTCGATTTACATGGAGGACTATGGCGCCACCTCACTGGTGACGCGATCAGGGCGGACATATCGTACATAAAATAAATCTGGGTAATTTAGGATGAGGGGGCTTTACTCTCCCTCCTTAGTTATCACCGTGCTTGTGCAGATGTTTTGGGTGGAAGGTTAGCAGGGAGAGTAAGGCCCCCTCCCTCCTATGTTAGGCAGGAATTAAATATAATATAAATCTGCCAATACCGGAAGTGACGTAAGTGATGCCACTTCATGTATTTGGGAAGTGTACGGCCAAATGCACGAAGTGACATTAGTGACATAGCAATTTTTCGCTCAATCAATAAGGGGAAACTTGACCGGTATGTACACTGTTGACTATGAATACATATTTTTGCATACCGTTTTTCCCCGAAAATAAGACAGTGTCTTTTATAACTTTTTGCTCCCAAAGATGCCCTACGTCTTCTTTTTGGGGATGTCTTATTTTTTCATGAAAAAGAATATGGCACTGGGGTATCATGGTAGGGGGATCACTTAAAATGACACAGGGGGATCAGAGGGGGGAATCAAAATGGCACAGGAGACTGAGAGGGGGGATTACCATTTCAGTAACCCCTTCTGACCCTCCTGTGTCAGTTTGATTGCCCCCTCTGATCCACCCTGTCCAGAGTTACAGTACCGTATCTTCGGGGTCCCTTATTTTCAGGGGAATGCCTTATATTTCAGTGTGAGGCAAAAATGTAAGGCTGCCTTATTTTCAGGGATGCCTTATTTTTGGGGAAGCAGGGTATATAGCTTGCGATTTGTGGTGCATATTTTTGTTCTATTGTGAAAACCCTTTAAAAATAAATAGTAAAAAAAAGCTGGTACAGAGGAAGAGGGGCAAAATGTAAATATCTTAGTGTATTAGTGGATTATTTTCTTTACCAGCTGCTACAAGAGGTCAGACTGGCTATATGATAAACCCCATTTACTGCTTGTTAGGGGGTTAAATACTTAAACCTCCATGGTTTCATATAAATAATATTTTGTGGCGTTAACATAATTCAATTCAATCTTCCTACGTGATTTCAAAACTATAGGGACGAGCTTTTAAACCGTGACCTGTCCCTTTTATTACTATTACTACAGTGGTGGTAGCGGGAAGGAAAGATTATGTACCGGGCATAGGAAGTAGAAGGCAAGAAGAGAGGTATCAGAAAAATGCATCTATTAGCCGTCCTTATCTTGTACATTCATCTCTCTGTGGTAAGTTGTCTGGCCGTGGTGTGCTGGGTCTGTTTCTCTGTCTCTCTTGAATCATTCCTGTTGAATTTTAGAGAATGTTTATAAAACCCCAAAATGGAATCAGAACACAATGAGCTGTGTTACCACAGATATGCAAGCTATGTTTTAACCATTTCACTGACCCTGAACCCACAGGAGAACGGAGTCTACACTGGCACTGTCTGGTCTACGGTCATAATGTAAAGAATTACACATTTCAGCTCCTTGGAGGGGAGAGGGCAGATACGGCAAAATAAGTTTAAAAGAGTTTCCACCAAGTTTTACTTTAATATACATTAAAAATAAAGTAAATAAAAGTTTTACCCCTTCTATAAGGAACAACAGTATGAAAAGTTGAAAATATTATTTTTATAATCGGGACTGGATTTCCATCACTTGAATCATCTTACTGCTGGGATCACCTGTACTGATCTATACATATTTTACAAATCTCATTACAAATGTGTTTAAATGCCAATTCATGACAGCTATGATGCTACAGAATATCAGGTCCACACAGATCCAGTCAATGGTCCAGAATTTACTACTGTAGAATTAAGTCAAGGCCATATTTTTAGATTTTCTTCATCTAAATTGACCATTTCAATGGGTTACCTAATAGATATTTAACTCTACCTAAACTCTATTTATTTGTGCAGCCACCCTTGTATGACCATCTCTAACTGAAGACTGACAGGTAGCTTAAACTTAACCTGGTTAAAATACAACTTTTTCAAACAATTCCACCCTCCACCACGTCTATTCATTTACATTAAATAACTTACATGCACGCTGTGTCTCACATTTCCTTAGGGTCCCCATACACCTTTAGATTTCTCTGTCAGATCTCCTTTTGTTTTACCAAAACCATGTAATATGAGGGACTTTCTAAACAAGTCTTCCTGTGTTCAATCGCAGAGGACCTGGCACTACATAGTTGTTGGTAGATCTAAAGCTGGCCACACACGGTTCGATTTTGGTTCAATCGATGCTCGATTAGATGAATTTTTTCATCGATTGAACGAAAATCGAGGAATGCCCACATGGTACGATCGACGATAATTGTTCGATGAAGGCAGAAAATCGATTAGAATTTTGATCGGACATGTTGGAAAATCATCGCCGATTGTGCCAAAATTGTTTTATAATCGTCGATGTTTGTGGTGTTTCTCCTGGATCGATTTGATTAGATAATACATAACATAGACCACTTCAATCGGGAATTCAAACGTTTCAATACCAAAATCGACGATTTTAGTAATCTTTTGGAATCGAAATCTCACCACAATTGCAAACTCAATGTGGGGTGTATGTTGATGCGATTAAGATCGATTTTCGATTAGACGATTGAATTCCTCGATCTAATCGAGCATCGATTGAACCAAAATTGAACCATGTGTGGCTAGCTTAAAGGTGTATGGCCAGCTTAATTGTCACCATTTCCTTGCCTTTATTATTATTATTATTATTATTATCATTTATTTATATAGCGCCAGCATATTACGCAGCGCTGTACAATACATTAGAGTGGAGATACAACACACAATAACACACAGGTACAGGTAATGACACAGGAGGAGTAGAGGACCCTGCACGGACGGGCTTACAATCTAATAGTCTTGGTACATCTTGAGTATCTTTTACCTGGACTCCTGCAACATCATCTTAATTGGTCCTTCATTAGTTGACTCTCACTTTTACAATAAAATAATAAACGCTTCAGCTAACCATATTTGCTCCTCTATCTACTCATTTGTTGCTCCCCTGCTAATCTCTACACTGGCCTTCAGTTGTCCTCAGAATCCAATTTAGACTTCTGTGCTTTTTTTTTTTTTTGCTAAGAGCTATATGGAAAATTCTAATTACACTTCAATCTGTTTAAAGTTTCCAGTCACGCCCATGAGGAGTTGGGACACCTATGCCAGGCAGCCATTATTATTATCAATGCTTTTAGGGACCTACATCCAGGAAGCAAGAGCAAGATGTACATCACAGTAGGATGCAACCGGCTCATCTGGAACAGGTTAGCAATCCGGAGTGCGGTTCAGGGTTACTGCTTCAGTCTTGAAAATCTACCTGGAGCCCCACTTGGGAGTACCGCTATGGTTCTCCTGTTTGCCTTATATTTCCAACCTTGTACGTAAATGTACTTTATCTTAGGCAGGCAGTCTATGATCCCTCTGCATTTTTAGCTTTGACAGGCATGTAACTTTAAATGGCCACACATTTTAACTGTGGCTGCTTTGATATTTATATAATTTAGATTTGCTTGCCCTGAATTTTAGATTCCTTTGAGATTTCCAGGACCTTTAATATATTTTTAAAACTAGTACAATATTGATGTAATAAGGCACACCTCTTGTCACTTATTCCATGGAACATCTAAACATTTCTCATTTTATAATAGATATTAACTCATCCAAATGTTGGAATACAACAGCAACAAACAGAAAACACATCATACAAACCGTATTAATTTCCATGTGGAACACATGCTTTAGTTGTCTCGCTGACCTTCCTGGAATTTGTTCTAGTTGCTGGAGGGCAGACGAAGATATGCTGCTTTTCCACTGCCAGATATACCAACATTCATCCAAATGTTCCTTTGCTTTTCTGCGTCCCAAAGTGTATTAATTCTCAACCTACCGAGAGTGTACAAAGAAGGTCGGAGACTAAAACCCGGAATACAGATGGACAGAGCGATACAACTATTATAATGCACCCATTATCTGCACCCAATAGGGAGTCATTTTGAGGATTGACCTGACACATTTAGGCACAGAGTTTACAGGGCAAGGGGCAATAAAAGGATTTGGTGTGTGTAAAATTGCCTTTGCTGTGCATTTGATCTCATGGCAGTAGCATATCTTGTTGTAGCTAATGGCAATTGTAGACCGTACCAATGCAGCAACTACATATCCCCCTACCAATGTGTGTGAGGGCCTACCTGATTAGTTGGATAGATCGATAAAACAGATTGATTGGATAGATCAGAAAGGCCATTGTATTACATATTTGATAAAAAGAATAGAGTGCTATACCGTGCTAGAAATTGCTGAATATAGAGCGTTTAGTGTTCATGTGATACTTTTTATTGGCTTACTGCTTAAAGCTTAAAGAAAGGATCTGAGACACCCCGAAAACATGCTTTTTTCATGACTTCAGTTTTCCACAAGAATCACTTGAGTCTGGTGATCATAGGAATAAGCATGTAAAATGCAGTTAAGTAATAAGTGTTAAGTACAAAGAGAGAATGTTATCACTTCTTAATACAGTGGTGGGCAACTGAGTAGATATGGAGGACCACAAGTGCAGCCTTTGGCATCACTAAAGGGCCGCACATACCTTTTTCTTTCTATACTGACTTGTATAAAAAAAATTCAACAAATAAATGACAGCAGGCACAGCTAGGAGACATTATTTTTAAATAAAACTTGTGTTAAATTATACTTCAAGCATTAGGTAACATTGTAGTATGGTATTGCACATAAAGCCAATCAGCGACCCAGAACGCACCTGAGCAAGTCCCTCGCCTTTCCTCCTCTTCCCGATATAAGAAGATTCCAGGCGAGGAGTCAGCTGGGGATCGGTGTACAGGTTCCTATGTAACAGTTAGGTTTCGGGGGCCACAAATTGAGGACCAAGAGGGGCCGCTGAAGAATGCCCAAAGGGCCGCATGCGGCTCCTGGGCTGCAGGTTGGGCACCTGGGTCTTAACAGGTGCCTTAACTAGGACCTCCTTGGTAGGTATTTTCACATGAAAACTACTGGCTTAAATGTGAAATTTTACTATTGTATGAATATTGCCTGTAAGGGCTTGTTTCCACTAATGCAGATCCGTGATGATACGTGCGGATGACTGCGGTGCTATCCGCGTGGCTGCAGCCGCTCCTGAACGCACCCATAGGCAAAGCATCAGCCAGGCTCCACTTGTGCGGCTGTGTGCAGATGTGGTCGAATGTGGTGCGGTTCTGAACGTTTGTGTGCGGATGCTGCGTCTGACCGCATTCCTGGACAAGGGGCCTGCCCAAAGTCTGCATCCGAATGCACGGACATCTGCGTGCATTCGCATGGGCAGTGGTTGATAGCGGCTGCAGCCGCAGGGATAGCACCGCAGGCTATCCGCACGGATCCGCAGTAGTGGAAACAAGTATAAGATAAATCCCTCACACTGTACTTGGTGCGCAAAAGATGCTTTGACTTCTATGCCTTTAAAGTGAACCAAATGCAAGTTATCATTTTATTCATATTTGTGTGATCATTCAATGGAGGTCTATGTCTATGCCCAATAGATACTTACACAAATTTTCCAACCTGACAATAAAAAAGGTCTGGCAGTGCAACACTGCCCATCAGATGGCCATCGAGATAATTATTTTATCAAATTAGAAAAGAAATGAATTTATAAATAATGTAATTTGACTCAACATAACAGTTTTTACAGGGGAATTGGTATTCATCCGATCGATTACTAGAAATTATTTGTTTCCAACCAACCAACTTATTATGCTCTCCTGCTTATTCCTCTTTTGTGGGGATGTGCGTGTGCTGCTATATTCTTATTGATCTGCATGGGTTTAAACCCTTTGATTTGGTGAATATATGTACATCATGATTAATTAATGGAAAGTATATACATGATCATCTAATAAAAATGTTTATCTGGTTCCTTAGGCTTGCAATGTTAAAAAGTTCTCCCGAGGAAGTGACAGTTGGTTGTATAACGCCAGCATAATCATTTGGGTGATGAGGATTGTACTAAATATTTTTGCGCTATTTGTTGCATGCTTTAAATAGGTGTTGTATTGTTTGGCTTGTTCATAAAGAAATATTTTTTGTGACATTTGATGCCTCCAAAGTGCCTTTATCCTTTTTCTTATTTGGGTTCTGGTAACTCCTTGTGAAAAGCTGTTTTTGGTATATTTATTGGTTGGGATGTTGGCATCACATTATCTCACATAGAGAGGAAGTGTTATGTATAATATTACAGTAGGTAACCAATAACCATAGGGGTTAGATATACAGTTGCAAGAAAAGTATATGAACCTTTTGGGATTGTGTGGAGTTTTGCATGAATTGGTCATAAAATGTGCTCTGATCTTCATCTAAGTTACAGCAATAGGAAACCACCGTCTGCTTAAAATAATACTACTACACAAACATGTTTTCATGTTTCTATTGAACATAACAACAATTGAACATTTACAGTGCATGGTGGTAAAAGTATGTGAACCCCTAGCCGATTGGCTTCTCCAAGAATTAGTTGGAGCCAGGAGTAAGCCAACCTTCAGTCCAATCAGTGTAATGATGTGTTGCTGAAAGCTGTCCTGCCCTTTAAAAATACACACCAGTTTTGGGTTTACTGGTTTCAAGAAGCACTGTCTGAGGTGAACCATGCCTCGCAGAAAAGAGCTCTCAGAAGACCTATGATCAAGAATTGTTGACTTGAGCATTCCAGTTCTGTTCCAGTTTGAAGCTGGAAAGGGCTACACAAGTATTTTAAAAAGCCTTGATGTTCAGAATGGGGAATGTTTAGCACTGTTGCTACCCTCCCTAGGTGTGGTCGTCCTGTAAAGATGCAAAAGCACAGCACAGAATGCTTAAATAGGTAAAGAAGAATTCTAGAGCGTCAGCTAAAGATTTACCGAAATCTCTGGCACATACTAACATTTTTGTTGACAAATCTACAATAAGGGAAACATTAAAAAAGAATGGAGTACATGGGAGGACACCACGGCGGAAGCCATTGCAGTCCCAAAACAATATTGCAGCATGTTTGCAAACGAGCTCCTGGATGTTCCACAGCACTACTGGCAATATATTCTGTAGACAGATGAAACCAAAATTAAGTTGTTTGGAAAAAACACACAACACTATGTGTGGAGAAAAAAAGACACAGCACACCAATATCAAAACCTCATCTCCACTGTAAAACATGGTGGAGGGAGCATCATGGTTTGGGGCTGCTTTTCTGTATCAGGGCCTGGACAGATTGTTGTCATTGACTGAAAAAATTATCAAGACATTTCGTAGGAAAACGTAAAACCATCTGTCCACCAACTGAAGCTCCGCAGAGGATGGGTGATGCAACAGGACAATGACCCAAAGCATACAAGTCATTTAACATAATAATGGCTTCAACAGAACAAAATACACCTTCTGGATTGGCACAGTCAGTGTCTGATCTCAACCCGAATAAAATGCTGTGGCATGACCTTAAGAGAGCGATTCACAGCAGACATCTGAAGCATATTGCTACACTGAAACAGTTTTGTGAAGAGGAGTCGTCCAAAATTACTCCAGATTGTAGTGCAGGTCTGATCTGCAACTACAGGAAACGTTTGGTTAAAGTTATTGCTGCCAAAGGAGGGTTAAGTCCAAAGGTTCACATACTTTTTCCACCCTGCACTGTGAATGTTTACATGTAATGTCCAATAAAAACATGAAAACATATAATGTTTGTGTGGTATTATTTTAAGCAGACTTTGTTTTTCTATTAGTTTGACTTAGATGAAGATGAGAGCACATTTTATGACCAATTCATACAAAGCTCCACGTAATCCCAAAGGGTTCACATACTTTTTCTTGCAACTGTATACCATTAGATTGCCTGCAAAAACAGTACTAATTACTAATAGGCAAGCTGATTTTTATTATCTACACAAAGTACTAAAAACACTCAAAATAAATCAACAGCCTCATTCTGGGTCATATCGGGTCTGCCTCTGTTAAGTAGTGACCACCTTGAAGTCCTTAAGATAACCTGCCTAGCTGCCAGTTCCTTGTTTTCATATTTCCACTGCAGGTTAGGAAAATGTCATTGTTGGCTAGGTCAATACTGCCGACTGTTCTTTAAAACCCAGTGTGAACTATAGCTATTCCCTGCTGGCTGTAGATGGTCATTGACTTCCTTGAGTTGTTGGTGAACAGAATGTGAAGGTTATTTGAGGATTCAGGACCTAGAAGAGTGTTTACATCAATATTAAATGAATGAAACTCATTCTGGACAGAGCTCTCACTAATGGAAAAATCAACAATCAAGTGTTAATCGTATCAACAGTTTGTAGGTCCAGCAATCCAGAAGTGCTGTTCCGCGACACAACCAACATTCTTACTGTTTAATCCAAAATTATGATGTGTTACATCCTGCTGTGACATAAAATAACATCTGAAATGTCTGGAGAGCAAATATTTGCTCTAAACATATGAAGTAAAGTTTTGCAGAACGTTAACAAATTTCACTATGGCAGAAGCCTGAAAAATGTATGGATTTCACAGCTGTTCTTCGGTAGCTGCCAACTCAGCCCTGGAATCCATTGGAATCTGAATTTATACATTTTTTGTCACATTCTCAACACATAAGAATATTTCAGTCCTAATAGTCGTAGGGCCTATTAAAAAAACATCACACAAACAACAGATGTATGTTGTGCCATGTTGTAACCATAAAAAGTGGCCTACATGGCCTAGTTATTCACAATTTTCTGAATGGTCTATGCACTGGGATTACAATAGCTCTTGTGTGGATTCTGCAGGGACGTTTAATTGCCCTGCATAACTATTTCTTGTCACTATGGATGGAGCTAGTAATGCTAGCCATACACATGCCGATAAACGGACGGATTTTAATCTGACCGACGGGCGTGCGCGCTCTCGCCGTCGGTCAGGTTAAAAATCGGCCACTAATCGGCATGTGCCCACATGGGACGACAGGTCCCTGTCGCCCCACTTCTCGGCCGGCCAGAGATCCGACATGTCGGAAAATCTCTGGCCGGCGCGAGCCGATGGGAGCCGATGCCATAAGCTACAATGAAGCGGCGGCTGATTGAAGGGCCCCAGAATGCAATGGGAGGCTAAACGTGATGACGTCATCACGTTAGCCTCCCGGAAAGATATCGGCGGCAGATGTCAGGGTAAATCGCCATGTGTATGGCTAGCATTAGTGGAGATTAATTTGGATGCAATCTCATTTACAGACATTAGAGTTTTGGAGACATCTGGTTAGAAGATACCAGATTCTTGGGATCTTTTGAGAAATAAATAAATACTTTTGAGGCATAAAAATAAAGGTAGGCATACACGGGCTAATTCCCACCCAATTTCTCGGCCAATTGACCGCCATGTGCGTTCCCGCTGGTGTCCCTATTCAAAGCAATGTCCGGCACACAAAGGGTGCCCGCCGATCCTCTGAGCAACCGGCTGCAGTGTGATGACGTCTATCTATCAACGTCATCTATGAAGGGAGAATCCGACCGTATATGCTTACCTTAACAGATGATATACAAATGCTAAAAATTATTTTTAAAAATAACAGACATTTTAGAGCCTTTTAACTAAAGTCATTTTAGAAGCAATTTGGGATGTCAAATAATTCCTTCATCAGGGAATGTAGAAGAAGGGATCTGAGACATCCCGAAAGATTGCTTCTTTAACATCCCTAGTGTTACAGACTTTTCCGATTCCAGCATGGGTGCAGTTTGATCCAAGATCAAACTTCGCCCGTACTGACTTCCGGCGTAACGCCCATTAGCTTACGTAAGGTAATGGCAAAAAAAATGCATGGAATTGCATTGTGCCATACATACTGTAATGTAAAGTTAACAATATTTATTTTTAATATGAAAGTATACTCTGTATATATTTATAAATTATATAAAAATAATATATCATAGATCATTTTGACATGGTCATTTTTTAAAGCAGCTTTAAATCTGGGTACACACATGTAGATATGGGCCAGACCGATGGCCACTTCAAGCACCGTGCGCACGCACGGCCATGTATCTGGCCCATATCATAGGCGGCCATCCCAGTTATCGAGCGAGACCAATCAATCCCGCTAGAAAACAGGGATATAGGACATGACTGTAAATCACGGTCAATGTCTGTTGCTTTGCATGGAAACCGCGGGGTCTCCATGCAAAGCATTGGCTGAGCATAGCTGTCACTCCAGCTCTTCCGAAATCTGACAGCAGCGTGATGACGTCATCACGCTGCTGCAGGGAACATTGGACAGCTCAGATATCGAGCCGTGTGTTCCCTGCTTATGGTTTATTAATGAATGGGCCAACTTATGATGCCTACTTACTGTAAATTTGAAGAAGTGCTTGCTCAAGCAGAGCGGTTTGGCTGTAACAGTTTTTGCACTAGGCCTCTTAATAAGTGTGGTGTCTATCTCACAACAAGAATTATAGTGATAATGATCAGCAGGATATTTCCTGAAAGCACAAAGATAAAGACTTTAGTTGAAATAATCAGATTGAGAATTTGGTTGTGTAAGTTGGGGTACTACAAAGCACCTCCACGACACTACATAGTCTTTGGTAGATTTTTGTGAGATTGGTCACATGATTGCTGCTAAATTTTCTTCCTCAATTTTCTTCCTCAATTCAGTTGTGATTGCTTTCTTTATCTTCCCTACCTTCCTTATGTCTGTCTTTTCTAGCTATTTTGGGTCCATTTTGATGCACTGTCTCATATAAAGTCCTTAAATATGCCTACCTGAGCTCAGAGTCCAGCTTATAAAATGTTTATTTGACATCCTGGATTTTTGTTTACAACCAGGCAAGCGGAAACATGTTTTGGCCTTGGCCAGAATTTTGGTAACTCAGTGGTCCACTGCCCTCATATGTTATTATTATCGAGTATATAAATCTTGGGACCCCCATGCTCACACTGCATCAAGTTCCAGAAGATTTTAGGAGCTCCCTATGGTCTTCGCTCTATTTATTAACTTTATTTAGTAGGTTATAAAAGACTATGGAAAATTGAGTAATCACATTGGAATGATGTATGGCATTATTGGCCAATGAAACAATCAGCATTCACAGACAGCTAGTGAATTTAGGGACATTTCTGGGAGGTCAGATGGATACTTCTCCTATCTCTTCTTTTATGTGTCATAGTTACCAGTCACTTTGTGTTTTTTTTGTTGTTAGTGTTCATTTGCCCCATTGAATTTCTTACAACAAATTCAGCTTGGATTACTTGCCCTTGCAGGTCGTTCAACTTACTAAAAATACTGTTGTGAATTCTGAAGTGCTCTCTATGTGTTTTAAATTCTGCTTTTTGGTTAGAGACAATTTAAGGCCAAAGCACGGGCTGCACAAGGAAACGTATGTTTTATTCATCAAGAACTCTTTATTAATGATATACCAGATGTAATGCTAATATCCATGAAGCTATCTTATAATCTGACAGTAGCCTTGGCAGCCGCAAGCTCAATTTGTGGCTCACGTAGAAATGCTATGGCATATTGAGACTTACAGCAATACTGTATATTCCTGTAACCAATTATCCCTCTGATGAGTTACGCAGACATTGCCAGAACGCGTGATTTGTGACTTTTATTTATCCACTAAAAAGTGGTACCTAGCAACAAGGATTTCCTATATCTCCTCGCTCACTGTTTTTAATTTAATTGTCAGTAGAATTTGACATCTAAATTTGGGTTTTTCTGGTTAGTTGAACATTGGAGTTCTACTCTGTGTCTGAAATTTAACTCTTGGGTCACTTTACAGCTCAAAGTTTAAAATGCCTCAACACAGAGGAATATAGAAAATTATTCTTTGGATTTAAGTGATGATGAGTGAACCTGTATTACAAACAGAAAATTAGGTGACTCAGCTCATTGGTCAATAGGGAAGAAGAAGATAGATCAGAGTGTTGGTTGGTGGTCTGTCTGTTGTAGACTTGCTTTGTAGTTTTACAGGTGGCCTTAGGTTTCTCCTAACTTATACTTGGCTTCTAATGTATGACATCATTTTTTTTATATATCCTCCTCTGTGAGTGTACATTTTATGGATGTGATTTACCCCGGAAAAACCTTGGATAGCACTGAGATAAATGAAGAGCTATGTGATGTGAAGGATTTAGGGATCTTACATATCTATCTGGCTATTAAGCTAACTATATTTCCAACTTTAGAGTCTAATAAATGAATTGAGCTTAAAAGAAGAAGAAGCAAAAAATTCTGCGATTTTCTGAGAACCAAAGAGCCATATATTCTGTGTAAGCTTGGATTAGACATTGCAGGTGTCACCTGCTGGCCAAAGTTAGACAGCATTATTGTTATTTTAAACAATATTGTATTGGATGGTCAATGTTTTTAGACTCTGCATGACTAGCGCACCTGAAATAAGTGTTTCATTTGTAACACCTGTTACCAACATCCCAGTATATCCAAAAAAATGGCAACAGCGCACCTATGAAAAATGGCTGATATTTACAGCATGACCCATCAATAGAGATTCAACTTAAAAGTCATGGACACAATGCAATTTTTTCGGGCTATGCTTTATTGAAAACCTCAAGACAGAGAATATTAAATGTATATTTTGTGTGCGTGTATATATAAATATATTGTGGCAAGATGGGAAATTGCTTGTGGGCTGCAGGGATCATGGTTCAAAAAGTATGAGGCAGAAGCACTGTCCTTAAACACAAACTCAGACATCCGCCTGTGGGATTTATTGTCAGCCACGTAAACCAGGGCAAAGAAGAATAAAAACTCTAAACAAAATGCACAGCCTGGCTGGGCGACTGGCTTCCTCACTAAGGTAGGCTACCTCACTATAGAGTGTGGCACAAAACAGCAGCAATACACAGTTTTGTACTCACAGTACCTTAAGTGCTCAGTCCATGTTCTCAGCTTGCCTCCAGCAAGCTTGTGTACATTCCTCTACACACAACCTTGTCTTCAGCAAGCAAGTAAGTTCCTCTACACACAACCTTGTCTTCAGCAAGCAAATACGTTCCTCTACACACAACCTTGTCTCCAACAAACAAGTACGTTCCTCTACACACAACTGACTACTCTTTAACCACACTTGAACTCTGTGTGAGCAAATCCCAGATCTGGACCTGGTGGCCAAGGGACCCTCCCTACTCTTCCCTTGGCTGGCTCCAGGGCTGGCTCTCACTCTGAGCCATATCACAGAAACAGAGCATACTGTTTCCATGGAGCCTTTATTGTAAGAAGCGCCTAAACCTAGGTGCAATATATGCACCGCCAAGCATGTATATATTTATTTATGGGTTTTTTTTCACAGTAATTATTGCAACATATACATGCCATTTTCACCTGATGAAGCGACTTTTTGGTTGTGAAACGCATCAAGAAAGAAACCACAATATGCGTGTATTGTATAGATACAGCAATGTATCAGCTTTTCGTGATGAAATGTATATACTGTAAACTGTGATACTTCGAATGAACTGAATATAAAATCTAGACAAATACCTTAATTATTAATTGATTTATGATACTTATTGTGATATTTATGATTTTTGATTTTCATTATGATATTTATGATACTACTTTTATGTTGCCTTAAAAATAAATTTTTACAAGTGAAATAGAAATAGGTGCGCCTATGCCATTTTTTAAAATGTTTTTAGATTAGCTGATTTGTGTTAATTGCCAAACCTCTGAACAAGCTATCCTCACCAACATTAGTGGAGGTGTACAGGAGGGTTGTGGGGACATTACACAAAAAAGTATGAAGTTTATTAACCTCCCTAGCGATATGCCCGAACCCAGTTCGGGCAAAGGGAAGCTGCAAC
>CM070032.1:26128477-26139165 GCA_036250615.1 Ptychadena robeensis
TGTATCACTTTTGGTACAGAAATCTGCACCTCAGTGAACCGCCAGGGAGGTTAATTAAGCTCAAAGTTGAATTCTTTACACCAAAAAAACGTTGTTTTGTTGTGTTGGCAACAACCGTCTTCTACATCTCCAGCAATTTCTGGTGATGATACCAAATCAAGGGTTTTGCAATTAACAGACAAAGCAGCTAGTTAAATTTGCTAAAACAATGGGCCCACCTCTGTTATTGGATGAGGCTGCCGGTTGAGTGTATTCTCAGGTCCATGCTGAAGAAGCCTTTATTGTGTTTTAAGGGAACCTGAGCTGGTTAGATTTCCCTGGCAGTTATCATTTACATATGTCAGACATTATCTCCCTTTCACAGTGTGATAATTACGCTCTGCCAAACATGGCATGTCTGGGATTTTCCATAAGAAATGGTTTGATAAATTGACTTATTAAGAGCTTAAAGAGTTGAAATAAGTCCCACGTGAGTTTGCTCTTCAATAAAATGAAAAAAAGCCTTTCCTATGAATGGAAACAATTTTTTGAAAGCTGCAAGACAATTTTATAGATACAATTATTTACTTTATATAGTTACTGGGAATCTGATGTTTCGTGTTGGTAATTAGATTCGTTTGGGGTAAAGTGGCATTTAACATTTTATTAGGACAAATAGATTGTAGCTGTGTCCGTAATTTTGAAAAGGTCTGCTTAAGTTTAATTTGTGTTTTTTTTGGTTATGCTGTATAGGACTTGCTTACGTTTAACTGCTTTACAGTAAAAAAAAATATTTATACAAACCATCAAGATATTATAACAAGACACATTAGTGTTCATACACAAAGAGACCCACAAACGTAAAAAAGAAAGAGATGGAAATAATGTCATATCTCCTAAAGCTGAACTCTAGGTAGATACTGTATAAAGAGTCCAATTATTAATGTATTTTTGCTCCTGGCATTACCCTTTTGCAATCCCTGTACAACACAGCTCAAAGTAGAAGAAGCAACAAAAGGACCCAAAGAGTTACGAAAGATTAATAGTAGAAGAGAGCAAGTCAAATCTTCAGCTCTCTCCACAGATTTTCTATGGGATAACGATCTGGAGACTGGGCCACTAAAAGACCTGCATGTTCTTCTTAGGCCACCAATTCTAGCTTTTCTGGCTCTTTACACCACCACCATGGATTTGGAATGAAATAAACAAAATTTCATTTAACTACATACTGTCAGAATTATAGTGAGGGTATTTACATCCAAATCAGGTGAACGGTGTAGTACTTCCATGTTTCATGGCCAGGTGTGTGATATTCCCTCATTATTTCAATAACAATGTGCAGATAAAGGGTTCAGAAGTTTTTCTAAGTGTGCTATTTGAATTTGGAATCTGTTGCTGTCAACCCTTAAGATGAGATCTAAAGAGCTGTGACTATCAGTGAAGCAAGCCAGCATTAGGCTGAAAAAAAAACAAGCCCATCAAAAACAGGAAGGCCAGATTAGAGTTTGCCAAATGACAAAGTTTGCCAAATTCTGAAGTGTCTCCAGCAATATTATCTAATTCTCATATTCAGCCAATTCTACAGAACTCATTGGATGGTGCTTCACAGTGCAAATGGACATTGACCCAAAGCATACTGAGTGGAGTGTAATGGCCAAGTCAATCACCATCATCAATGACCTGAATCCGATTGACCATGCATTTCACTTGCTGAAGGCAAAACTGAAGGGGAAATGCCCCAAGAACAAGAGGCCTGGCAGAGCAACACCAGGGATGAAACCCATCGTCTGGAGATGTCTATGTGTTCCAGACTTCAGGCTGTAACTGACTGCAAATGATGTGCAACCAAGTATTAAAAACGGAAAAATGTATGATTATTACTCTGTCCCATTACTTTTGGTCCCTGTGGGAGGCACATATGCAAACTGTTGTCATTCCTATACCGTTCACCTGATTTGGATGTCCTTTGGATAACCTCAAATTAAAGCTGACAGTGCGTATTTAAAGCCCATTGTGTTTTGTTTTATTCCAAATCCAATGTGGTGGTGTATAGAGCCAAAATATTAGAATTGTGTCAATGTCCAAATATTTATGGACCTGACTGTACATTCCATTCTATTATATTGCAGCAACATTTCTCCATTTTTAAATGGTTTCCTTGTGGTACTTAATCAATTTACTGTAAATGTAATGCAGACTGTCAAGACAACTTTAAACTAATTCCTTAGCTCATCCTTATCTCAGTATCATGTCATATTTCAGATGATCTCCACTCGTTTCTCTTTAGAGACCAGTTTGACAAACTACCCAGCCTCAGGATAGAAATTAAGGCATTTAGCAGATGGTCCCAGTTAATATCAATTTCTGCCCAGTGATAACAAACAGTACAGAACCCGAGGATTAGGCTGCAGGCATGGTCTATAGCAGAGACACGTCAGGATCACTGTGGTAGCCTCTTCACACACAGAAGAGTCTATTTTAATGCCTTGATCTTGGATCCGAGCCATAATAAGTGAGTTTTCTGAGAATAGATATAAAAGCAATTGTGCAAACATATTAAACATGCTTATTTGTGTTACTCAAGAGGTGTTCAGACTTGAAGTGTTTTATCGTGGCTGTTATGATAAAATATTAACATAAAGTATTTTACTTGGAAAAGAAAACAGTCCATCCAATATCAAGTTAGACAAGGCAACTTCTGCCTTTGTTTGATAAGTCTGTCTTGGAGAGAGATTACATAAGCAGACCCACTGCCTGAGCTTAAAATACACAGGCTGCAGATGCAGACAATTTACATTTCATGATGTAGGAGCTCAAACTGAATTTAAGGTGCAAAAAAGAAACAGACTTTTTAGGTATATATACTGGTAAATGTTTTTGCCATAAGTTGCTCCACTTAAAAGTGTTTCATTCAGCATTCTATATAAAGGTATAAATAATTAAAGCTTATCCTATTAGTCTGAAAATTGGATATTTTACTATTGTACTATAGTTAGATGTCTTATAGCCAGTCATTATTTCACCTATTTCCACTGAGCACAGGCTCATCCTGGATCAACCACAACCCCAATTCATCCTGGATCAACCCAACCCCAATCCATCCTGGATCAACCTAGCCTCAATCTATCCTGGATCAACCCAAACCCAATCCACCCTGAATCAACCCAATCCAAAACTATCCGGGATCAACCCTAACCCAATCCATCTTGGATCAATCCCAACACCAATCCATCCTGTTTCAACCCTACTCCATTCTGGATCAACCGTATCCATCCTGGATCACATCTAATCCATCGTGGATCAACCCCTTCTCTAATGCATCCTAATCAACCCTAAACCCAATTAATATTGGAACAACCCCAATCCCTCCTGGATCATCCTCAATCCCTCCTGAATCATCCCCATTCCATACAATTTCACCTATTTCCCAGTGGAAATAGGAGCAGAAAAATGAGCAGAGGCTCATCCTGGATCAACCCCAAACTCAATCCATCCTGCATCAACCCCAACCCCAATTCATCCTGGATCATCATGAATTTATCCTGGATCAACCTAAACCCAATCCACCATGAATCAAGCCAACCACAAACTATCCTGGATCAACCCCAATCCATCCTGGATCAACCCTATCCCCAATAAATAATGGATCATCCCCAATCCATCCTGGATCAAATCCAATCCATCCTGAGTCAACCCAACCCCAATCCATCCTGGATCAACCCCAATCAATCCTTGATCAACCCCAAACCTAATCCATCCTGGATCAACCTCAACCCCTATCCAGTTACTTTATAGTTAAATAGAAGCAGAACAGTGAATGCGTCTGTTAGTCTGCAAATTGTAGCCAATCAAGTAATAAACATAAATAAATATTTATTTTGCTGAAAAAAGGGGGTTAAAAATGATTTATTATAACAGATTACCGAGCTGGGTATTTTGACTATTCTTTCAACTATAGTATTGTACCATGCTAGCCCTCGATGAATACAGAAAGTTTGTGTGATACAATTTATTGGCTCATTATAGCTCTCAACTTTGAATACTCCAATAGTTAGTTTTTAAAACTAAACGACTGGAAAACACTTTGATTATCCCTGCAGTGGGCTTTCCACTTGATTGGAAGGGGTTACATTATTGTTAAGGTGTGGGGGGTCCTTCCTCTCTCTTTAGTTGCTTTATGACAGCGGTTTCCAAATTTTCCTTGCAGGGCCCCCTTTTCTATTTAGGAACATTATTGAGCCCCCCCTCCCTATTCAAACACAGGTTAAGAATGATGGCCGGCGCCCCCCTGGGATATCTTTGCACCCCCCATTTTGGGAACCACTGCTTTATGAGAAGATCCTTTATTTCCTCTTTTTACATTTGGGCTGCAAATTAGGGGGTGGTTCCACTTCCGTAGTACACCACTCCAAGCAGCTTAAACACAGTGGCTGACTTAAAGAGGAGGAACCACTGGGGAAGCAATGGATCAGGTAAGTGAAGTACCTTGTTTTCCTGCATCCCATAGAGTCCTTAACTGAGCAAACATGTAGTTTACCCAGAGTTCAGCCTTAAAAAAACATTTCATTTTAAAACATAAAAATCCCCTTTACATACAAGTACAGAAGAAGTGGTACCAGGATTGAAGAGACAGTGCAATGGGTTGAACTTTCAGGCAACAGTCTCCTCCAGCTCCATATATTATAATCATTGGC
Source organism: Ptychadena robeensis (assembly GCA_036250615.1). NCBI lineage: Eukaryota > Metazoa > Chordata > Amphibia > Anura > Ptychadenidae > Ptychadena > Ptychadena robeensis. The sequence continues at coordinate 26,133,151 of CM070032.1, forward strand.
CATCATGTGGAATACATTATTCTTGCTACTCTCATTCATAAAATGTCTTATGGAAAATGACTGATATCAGTAGATCCAGATCTCCAGTCAGCCAAGCAGACTCACCTTAAATACCAGACATGATTGGATAATACACTCCAGGTTCTCAATCTCTAAGCTGATTTCACATTCTTAAACCCTCCAAGACCCGAGGGCAGCTGAGAGTTTACCAGCAGATCATAAATATTTATTTTACGCTAATGATTTGTTATTTATCTTTCTGGACAGTTCTTAGAATATACCAGAGAAATAAATAAGGTCCTTTAGATAGATGTTACATACACAGTTTATATAGATTGTGATTAATCGTGGAATTAGTATGACATGGGAAACCAATATTCCTAAGCTGTATTTGTCAAATATCAAATGAAAATGTATAGAGATGTAGTTCATGGTGGTTAACAATGACCTTTTTTGGGGGGGAATTTCAGTTGGTTTAAGTATTTTACTAATCACAGAAGCAGGACTCAGACTGGTGAAATCGATAATACTTTACTACACTGTCAATTATATCGATGTTATGCTTCCATCTTTTCTGTAGTCATAGTTTTGAAGGTCATCTCAAAGAAGATTAAAAGTAAAAAAAGAAAAAGGACATCTGTTATTTATTGTCTTTCGTGTACAAAAAACAGAACAGGGATTATTAAATCTGCAGCTTGGCACAGTGTTGAGAACAGGGGGAAAAAAAGGATACAAATGTAATGTACGTGTCCAGCTACTATTGAGGCCGGATAACAACTGTACAGCGGATTCTATCCTATTAAGGCTTTGTATTTATTGGTATTTGGATATTCTCATATACTGTGTACTGGTGTCATGATAGGGCCCCCCTTGCTCATAAAATATTTGGAGAGGGTGTGCGCAGAAGCGTTTTAGTGTCTTGGCACATCCAGAAAGAGCATCCCAAAAAGAATGGATAGAATTGTGGGGAAGCCTGCCTTGTGTGTAGCTAGTGAGAGAAGATGGGTTAGAAGTAGACACAGCTGTTAGCCCTCCAACCCCTAGGGGGAGTCAGAGTGCTGAAGATATAAAAGTGCTGGACTCGGACTGTTCCAGAATAGAAAGCTACCTCCTCTGTGGAACAGCACAGACTGAACCATAGACTTTAATGGGAAAAAGTTTTTTACATTGTAGGCCTGTAACTTCCCAAAGTGTGTCCATACAGGAGTCTGGTACACATCCTGAATATAAAAACATGCTCAGATGCTTTGTGAATAACTCACAATATCAGATAATGAAGATTTTAAAAGAAACTGTATCAGGTAAATTAGCACAGCAACCAGATGGCGCTGCAGATGTGCCAGGTACATAGGACAGCATTGTAATACATTGATGTCGATGTGTTACATTCAGTTCTGTAAACTTGGTGTTCTCGCCCCCAGAACAGAACATAAGAGAGAAGCAGAAGACAGCTGTAGACGACATTTATTCAGGTGAGTATTTTACATTGGTAATCATATTAAATAGTGTTTTCAATGCAGAATCCGTTCCCCTGCAGCTGCCTCTTCATTAGATCAGAGCCACACGGATCCGTTGGGTGTACAAAGGATCTCTAGTGCAGGAAGAGCTGTTGGGACACAGGAGGAACTGAACACTAGTTATTGTAATCCAAGGGTTGTCTTGTGCAGGAAGGGTTACTGGAGTACAGTTGGTCACAAAAGTAATTGAAACAAAAGGGGTCTCTGAATCAAGAAAAATTAAGCCCCTCACACAGGGGTCAATACCCATGCGATCAGCCTGATAGCGTGGTTTTGTCATGGATCGCCAAACAATTGTTAACCGTTTGGCATATTGATGTGCACCCCCTTGCGCATTCGATTCCTGGTCCATACTTTTTACCAATATGTTGGTTCAAGCTGAATCGATTGAACAAGGGTTTCTGCGTTTAATTTCCGAACAAACGTTTCTGAAGCGATCACCACAAACGCGCAGAGCGATCGGTCGTTTAGGAATCAAGCGAAAAATCTCTCCAAGTGTGGGGGGCTGTACCTGAACCCTGGGGTCATGGAGGAATTTTAAACCATACTAGAACTTTGGTCTGTATTAGGGAAAGGGGTCTTCTGTCTTTGGACAGAACACCTAGATAACAGGTGTCAAACTTTGGCCCGGGGGACAAATTTGGCCTACAGACCAGATATTTCAGACCCAAGGTAGATGTGGCAGATCTGCTTTCTCCACAGCCTTTCTAACAACCATTGAAGAACAATTAAGTCCTATGGAACAAACATGGCAAACACGAGCCCAATGCTTTTTTAGAAGTACATTAACATGGATCTGCATATATCAATATGGCTAACTCTGTTGACATTGATGCAATACTGACCCGCAGCACACCAATGCTGCTGTGCCTGTGTGTACACGTCCATTGCATAGCATGTCATTGGTGTTAAACTTAGTCCACGTTTTCAATTGTGGTCCAACACACCCCTAACCTAGATAGTGGGGTTAATTGAATACCAGAGCAAAAACTGACTGTAGGTCAAATATTAGTAGAAGGTTGAGTTGGTGCATATCTATGCCTCCCATTCTTGAAAAATATATGCTATTAGATCATTACTTCTGATCTGTGACAATTTGACTTGATTGTAAATGCAATGAAATAAAAGGGAAATAAGCTATAAGGAGACAACGCATGGAGCACCATGTAGGTAGTCTTACACTTGTGATGTGCCATGTAAAGTTGCGTTTGGCACACAATACAGTTGAAAAGTTGGAGTATTGCCAGGAGCACAGGCACTGGAGGAGCATAGTCATGGACAATGAAGTCAGAGATAGCAATCCATTATGTTTGGGAAAGACAAAAGCTCACTCAAAAGGAATGCTTCCTACATGCTATCAAGTGCCCGCTATCAAGTCCAAGCAGCCCTGCATAGTTTTATGGGAAGTGTGAAGACAAATGAGGAAGTTTAGATTGGAGCATAGCTGTTAACTTTCCCTTATCTAATAATAGAAAACTTACAGGAAGTGACATCACGGAGTGTCATTTCCGGTATTTGAAACGCATACATGCTGGGGTGGAGTTTCACTTCTGCTTTAATTTGCTATGAGGCCCTGTCATTTCTATATACACCCCTGCAAGTGACCATTAAGTTGTTTGGATGGTACCCATTGTAACAGGCTACCTTTCTGTGCTTATATTTGATTATCTATCCCAACAATGCAAATCATTCTTGTAGCAGATGTTTTGAAGAAATGTTGGATTTGTGAATTTTAAACCTAGTCATAAAACAACAATTCTGATTTTAAAAAAATGATGAATACCAGGGAGGGTGTCACGGCAAAAAAAAAAAAGTAAAAAAAATACTATAAATACCAATGGAAAATGTGATACAATTTACACAAATGTTTTGTAATGCTTGTATAACCCATAATCAGTTAAACAAAATATTATTTAAATGTGGTAAAAACCCATGAGTGATCCAAGGGAACATATTTTGTGGTTACTGTAAATATGAGCCTAAAAATTGCCTGCGCAATGTCAACCTGTTGCCTGCATGACAGGCAAAATACAGTCATGCTTAATGAATTTCACTGCGAGTCAAAAGTCCTCTTTGTTTAAACAGATCTAGACGCAGGTTGTTGCACGAGACTCGATTACAAAACAAAGGAGGAACAATCATTTATTCTGAAATTGTCTACTACGAAAAGCAACTGGCCAGAAGAACAGACTTCAGCTTTCACAGATCGTAGACCTCCAGATATGGAGATACATCTCCTGTGATGGTACAGCTAGGAGATCTACAAAGGTCACATTTACAGTGCATATCTTGGAAAACCTTGTGTTCTTCCTACTTATCTACTTGAATCTAAGACAAATTTTTGAGCACCCAAAATGTGCTGAAAAAATTAAATTCGGCTTATACTTGGGTAAAACGATAAAAAATGGCAACATTTCACGCAAATTCTTGAATTGCCGATATTCACAATAAAAATGAGAGATTTGAATATTCGCGATCAACACTAATTATCTGCTGTGTGATGCTCTCTTTCCTGACACCCTCCATATCATCATATACAATGGGTTAAAGGGGCGGAGCCAACCCATTGTGTATGCTGACATGGTATATGCTGACATGGAGCCATCAGGAAAACAGAAAATTCCTATCAAACTTACTGTAATTTTCCTTTCCTGGCGCACTCCATGTCAGCATATACCATGTCAGCATACACAATGGGTTGGCTCCGCCCCTTTAACCCATTGTGTATGCTGACAAGGAGCCATCAGGACAAAAAAAATCTAGTATCCAAATTTTTTATAAAAAAAAGCTGAGTTGTCACCAGAAGAGGGAAACTCTTCAAACACTTATTGCAGGTTGAGCAAGGGAGTTGAGGCAACTCTCCCCACTGGGTATTGGCTTACTATAATTAATACTATTTTAACACATAACGTGGGTGTAAAACGTTTTCTATCCAAACTAAAAAACATTTTCGCTAAAGCCCCCCCATACACCTTTAGATCACTCCATACAATTTACTTTAGATCTGCCTACAACTATGTAGTGCTGGGTCCTCCCTGATAGAATACATAGTGATTGGAAGGATTAGAAAGATCCTCATATTACATGGTTTTGGTAGAAGAAAAGTTGATTGCGCAGAAATTGACGACAATGGGGCTTTGACAGTGCTGTCTCCACAGATCTTTAGAGCTCGAGATCCGTAGGTCCCTGCTTTCGTCAGGTTAATAACAGAACCCATCTGCGTCCACAGTAACGTCACGGGGCTCGTGCAGTCATCAGTGGATGCCAGCGCATAGTGGAGCCTGGGGATTTTAAGGTGTATGGGGGCCATAAGGCTATGCTGAAATCAGACACTCAGTTATAACAATGTCATTTATCGCTCTCAAGGCAGTTTCAAATAGATGCAAAAGCCTGAAAAACGACTATAGATATGTAAGTATGCATGTATAGAGAGTTTTCACAGGGTGGTTCAGAAGCCAAACAGCCTTTAAATGTGACATTCCACATAATCATAATCCAGAAATCTGTACCTTAGTAGTGTGCTAGGGAGGTTAACCTCCCTAGCGGTTGAGACGAGCCTAGCTCGTCCGAGCTTCAGGCTCGCCTCAACTGCCGGCAAAGCAGGCAGCGGGGAGACCCTATGCCTCCCCGGAAAGCTGCAGCGATTGTCTACATCACTGCAGCATTTCCGGGTTGGCGGCACCGCCCCGATCGCGTCACGGTGACGTGGAAGGGGGCGGGGGGGGGGGGGCGGCGCCATAGACCTCATGGAGGAGCGCCGGCTTCCCCTCTCACGCAGCTGTTGTCAGTAATGACAACAGCTGCGCGTAGAGCTCCGGCGAGATGCCAGAAACGGCAGGCAGTGTACTCTGTACACTGCCTTGATCACCCGTATCGCGCCGTTGTAAGCGCGGTGCGCTAGGGAGGTTAATATTCTTCTCCATACTGCAGAGATAGCTGGGACAACAAAAGGTCTTCTGTGGAACAAAAACCAGTGACACTGACCTGCCATTATTCCGGTAATCTTATCTCTAGGCTGCTGGCCTGACACTGCACACGACTATGTACTATAGACGCTTCACAATTGTTGTATCGTATGAAAGTTATTTTGTTTGATGCCGCAGAACCGTCGCCTAATGGATTCTAGTCCTTCTAATGATACTGTAGACACCGCTTGCATTCTATTGTTCCCACTCGAGAGACTGATGGAATCTGTTTTCTTTAGAGAAAATGTTGGCACAAGGCTAATATGTCATGAATTATCTTCTTGTGTTTTGAATGTAAGAAAATTGTTCCCAAGAGGAGAAACAAAAATTACATATTTGGTCTGTCTTAAATCATAATGCTGAGTTCAGAATAGCTCTTCACGATGAATTAAGAGAATTCTTTGTGGCCAAATGCATTTTGTAAACTGAAAAAAATTTTAAGTTTAAGTTTAAGTTAAGATAAAGGTAAAGGATAAAACTTGTTAAGGTCCCCATACACGTCTAGATTTTTCATCCAATCAACTTAATTCAAT
>CM070032.1:26147864-26160452 GCA_036250615.1 Ptychadena robeensis
ACATGTCACATATGGATTGAATTGCAATAGAGGTGGAACAGGGGCCACAGTTTGTGGGTGACCGTTTTCCCCCCTCATTAATAACTGAGGATCCAATTTTAATATTCATGTCAGAATTTGTATAATTGTTTTGGTATGCTTTTGGAAAATGTTCTTATGAGACCAAATAAAGAAGTTTCTTTTTTTTTTTTATTTCGTCCTGTCTGAAACTTATCAATTGAAGAAGCACATTTGAAACCCCCAATCATATTTATTGATATATGATTGTACAAATATTTTCTCACCTAGGTGAGGTGGGGGGATGGTGCTTCTTTTCTCTTGATATTCTACCTTAAATGGTTTTCCAACCACTACCCCTTTCAAAAAACTCCCCCACCTGCAGTAAAATTAAGAGGCATGGCACTAACGAAAAGTATTTATATGTTGCCGGAGATGAGCTAATGTTTTACGCTGTGTGGCCAACTTGAACTTTATATTTAACTATCCTGGAAAAATACTTAAATATAGAAGCAATAACCATGCAGATGGCTTCACGTACCTTGGATATGATACTCTAGACTATAAGGCTCATGGAAGTTTGACCTGGGTCACTGCAACTCATGGATTTAGTACAAGAGACGAAGGTTAATGAGTCTACTGTGCAATATATGCCACATTTATGGCTAAATCATTTTACAACCTATATCCGATTTATGTAAAAATCCCAGACTCACTAATCATGAGCCAATGATGACACTTTTAAGTGTTTCAATCTGTGTGCTCAATGGATATATAGGAGACGTATATGCGATATAATGACAAGCCACCTTGGGAAGGGATGGTAGCACTGTTGTCCTTTTACATTTTGGTCATATATAACAAAGAATGAGTACATTACTCAAGAAAGAAATATCGTAGATGGACCAGAAGTAAATCTCAACCATACCAACATATTCACGAGTAGATAATAAATATGTCAGTGTATACTGTTTATGTACCTGGCAATGGAAGAAAGCTTTGTAGATCAGTTTCAGCCAAACTTAGAAAAATAAATCAAAGTAATAAAATAAAACTATAGAATACTTTGTAGACGACCATAGATTGTTCATCTGTCGCTAGTAGGAAATGCAATACTTACATGATCTCAGAATTAAAAAGCTTTTGGGGGTTTATTAAATGCATTTCAATTATTTAAACCAAATACAATGATACTTAGCTGTAGCCGCCATTTACAATAAAGATCACTGCAGTCAAGTCTAAAGCTAGGAACACACGGCTCGATTTAAGCGTACAATCGATGTAAATCAATGAAAATTTACATCAATTGTACCAAAATCGTAGCGCGGACACATGGTACAATCAAAGATTTTAGTTCGATGAAGAGTACCATGATTGTACTACTTTTTCATTTTCATCATACAATTGTATTCGATGAAGTGATAGTTTACTGTTTTTAGGGCATCAATAGCATCAACGATTTTAGTCAATAATCGATGTTCTCTATATCAATATTGTACTACGATTGTATGACACTATAGCGCACACGGTACAATCGATAAAATACCAAAATCGAGGTTCTTCATCTAATCTTACATCGATTGTATGCTTAAATCGAGCCGTGTGTTCCTAGCTTTACACATTTGGATTGGAGACTAGTGACTGCACTTGGTATCTCATTATCACATGACAACAAAAGAATATTGAAGAAGAGAAAAAAATTAATAGCTGTTCATAAAGATAAGTGAAGTTGTATCAGAGATCACTTAATGCTATACCATGTACTGGTGTTATATACTATTGATATGCTCTTTGTAGACCTTTATCCTAGGTCAGAGATGCTTTATGCTTTCAATGAACTAGATATACACATGGTGGTCTGGACCTGGTCATAAACTAGAACTGAGTATGGGCTTGTCCCCAATATAGTGATCTCCCACGATTATAATTGGGCACGGGCCACTATTTAGAACGCGGGTCACTGCGTTTTGAAAGGTGGGCCACGAGGGCGGGGGGGGGGTTGTTTGCTTGTCGGCCCTGATCGCAGCCATAGACATAAATGAGCATGGTTTAAAACCGCGTCTCATTTTAACTGCCCCCGTTCACTCTCTATGAGCCCAATCAGACGGGGGGGGGGGGGGGGGGGGGGGGGGGGAAGATGTCCTGTCCCACCTCCCACTTCTTGCCTGCAGATATTGGCCATATCCGTGCCGTGAATCTAGCACCCAGTGATCTCCTGCAGTCTCCGCACCGTGATTGCAATCATGGCACAACACTATAGAGGCGACATAGCCTATGAGATGCTGCAAGCCATCTGTATGAAAGTTATAGTGGTGATAGGATAATGTTCACAATCGTCTACCAACTGTTCACCCACACATTTCGAAAACTTATAGTGATGACCAGGGTGGTTGTAAAACTCCTGAATGATCCTAGCTTAGGACCCAATTCACACTAGAAGTGTTGTCTTGCGTACCTGCATAACCTGCGTTAGTATTAACGCCTATGTTGGGGGTTCACAAAACACACTCTGTTACCACACTGTGCTGTCTTAAGCTGTCCATACACATTTAGATCTCTCTGTCAGATATCCTTTAGATCTACCAACAACTATGTAGTATAAGGTCCTCTGCGATTGAACACAGGTAGACTTGATGGTTTAGTCCCTCATATTACATGGTTTTGGTAAAACTTTGGAGCTCTAAAGGAAATCTGACAGAGAAATCTAAAGGTGTACAGGGACCCTGAATAATGTATCCCCACCAACATTGTTAAAAATTAAGCCAAAATTATGATTTGAAAAATGTTGACTTGACTTTGAACTTACCATATTTTTCTCACAATAAGATTAAATTTAAGGGAAAAAAGTCTGCTTCTCATAATTAGAACATCTTCGCTCTCTGCCTGGCACAAGCACAAGCCGGGGAGGTGGAGAAGCTGCTACTGCTTTGTTTATGTCCACGGGCAGCTGGAGCCCATAAACAGCAATAGCAGATCCAGAGTAAATTAACGCCAGTGGGCATCTCAGCTCTCTGCCTCTGCCATGTATATGAGCAGGACTCAAGCTGCCCAGCTCACATACAGAAAACAGAGCCTCTAGTGCAGTGTGTATGACAGCCAGGATTCTAGCTTTCTGCTTTCTTTATATGAGCTGGGCAGCTTGAGCCAAGTCCAATACACTGGCAGAGGGAAAAGCCGTCTACAGGCAGAACTTTCCTTTGCTCACACTACCCAGCTCACATACAGAAGCTCTGCCAGTGGGGACCAGGAGGCAGGGAAGTCCCGCTCTGCCGGTCAGAGTACTGCGCTCCGAGCAGCAGTAACCTGAAGTATTTTTTAGAGATCAGACGCTCCGCTGTATAGTGTGTGTCCTTTACAACAGAGAATCTAATGGTCTGAAAAAATATACAGTAATTCAGGTAAATGTGCTAGCAACTTTTTTTAGTTCCCACAAACCTTCTCTACATCTCAGATTATACCATGTTCAGGGGCTTGGTAGTCAAAATAAGAAAAAATATGAACATCTTTACACATTCAGGCATGTAAGGGTCATTATTATTGTCTACCACCCTAAATGATGATAATAGCTTAGGAAGTATTATGAAAATCATAGACAACACAGGTTTATATACAATCAGAGGACCATCTTACTCCAGCTCTGATGCTGTGTTTCCTGGATAGCATTATAAGTGTTTTGTGTGTTAGCCACAGGGTACTCTTTACACCTACCATATATAGCTCATTGAATGGCGGCTGGTAACATTTCAGGACACTCTGCGAGGCTAAGCAGGGATGATAGAGAAACGATAGCACGTGTTTGTAGACTTGTTGTCATGACATGTCATTCTAGGTTATCTAAATTACTGATGCAGCCTGGGCTTATATTCACATGACGGGCTGTAGACAGCAAGGCTTTTTTCCCCCAAGATCTAAAGAAGCAACAAACTTTAGATTTTTAAGACATTATAATCTAACAATACTGGCCCAGATAAACGGAAAGTGACGACAAAATTAAAGCACCATCACGTTGTAAATGCTAGAACTGACTTTTTGTCAACATTACAAAGTTTGTGGGGTGTTCATAAGATAAAAGGGAATCAAGTAAGATAGATACACAACAAAAAAAAATAGGGTGGCATGGCAGATAGTAAAAGGTCAGTAATCTTACTTGCTGATGACCCAAAGTCAACATTTAGGATAAAATACTATGATTTTAATACCCTATCCCTTTTCAGAATTCAGTATATATACTCCGCATTCCACGTAAAAGTTCAAACTCTGTTTAAAAAATATAGCATAAGTTAGTACAACACCGACTCCCCTGGGGGTCTCCTCGCTGATGCGTTTCACCCCTTAACAGAGGGGCTTATTCTTAGAGATAGGGAGGCACCTGTTCCACCACATATCACCCATTTTAAAACATTAACACTTTCATCAAGTCCAGAGCTAAGCTAGACAGCAAACTTCTCTTAATTGTAAGCGTCACCACTTCCAAACAAAATATAAAACTTAAAGCTAATCTATACTCAATATGTAAAAATAAATATGTTAAAGTTTTACTTACCTCTGAGCTGGTATGATTGTGGCTTAGGGCTCCACAATCCTAAAAAAATATACTAACCTGCTGTTCCCTCGAATTGTATGAGAGATTCTATATTTATTTGCCAGGCTTCTGGGGGTTAACTCCGGGTGCAATTCATTTAAATATGTACTTCTGGTGGTAGGTCCTCTTTAATTAGATTTTAGAGTTCGATCGACCTTAAACAATGAAAGCTTATATTGGTCAGATTTAAATCGTATACTGCACACATGGTTTGATCTGTGAAAATTGTTCAATACTGATCAAAACATCGGAAAATGATTGACATGTTGGAAAATGTTCATCGATTGTACAATGATCGAACTAAAATCGTAGCATTGTGTTTGTTGGTTGGGCCCATTGTATTCGATGACACATTTATATATGATTCTTTTCTGTGTTTTGCGATCGAATCTTAAATCGTCGATTTAGTCGTATTTACTCCTTCTCATGTGCTGCACCTCTACTCTAGAATTCTCTTCTGCGCCACTTCTCTCATGCTCATGAGAAGCCTTCACATGCCCCCTCAAAACACATCTTATGACAATAAAATATGTGTATTTAGCAATATTCAGTATCCAGTCCATGTCTCCGCTCCACCTGATGTACAAACTGACTTTGGAATCGGCACATACACTGGGGTCTGCTTCATCCTCTGCACAAGCTTTGTCATCCTAAAATTTTTCTCTGAATTTAACCACCCTAGTGTTAGCGACGGCACCATCTCGTCCAGGGCTGCACAGTCACTATTGCATTGGACGAGATGGTGCCATCCAGTAACAATCGGGGCTCCGGCAGCGCATACTTACTGTTTCACGCTGTCTCTGTGTCCTGGAGAGCGGCTCATCCTCCACCCCCCCTTGGGGTGGCGGGACATTCAAATGTAAATTGGGTTAACTTCAAAGAGCACATCTGAAAAATTACCCCCAGTGTCATTTCCAGATGTGCTCTTAACCTATTCAGAGAGTGCCAAATGGCAACAAAACACATTTACAATTGTAATAAAAATAAAAATGTTATTATAAACAAAACATAAATATGAATACATACGGTTTTTAAATCTTTCATACCAAATAACTATTTAAGAGATTTTATCATTCAAATGATACCTTTTATTCATTTGTTTTAATGTCATTTTTTTTTTACATAATTGTGTGTTTCAAACATTATTATAGTCAGGATGTCTACTAGACCCTTGTACGGACATTTTTTGGGAAGTTACAGGCCTACAACATAAAATATTCAATTTAAGACTATGGTGCGCTTTTGGTAGAGAAATCTGGACCTCAGCAGTGCGCTAGGGAGGTGAAGCTCACAAAGTGTATTTGTTTTACCTAATCATATATTTGCATTGTTGAATGTCATTTTGTCAGCCTCCATGTATGTTTTCATCTATTTGCATTGCTATCTTCATGTTATTATCCCCTTATGTCTATTAAAAGGCACCTAAAGTAAAAAAAAAAAAGTTGGATTTTTACTTACAATGATACTTACCTGTTTTTTTCCTGTTTGTAACAGCTGCCATGTATAATCATGTGCCTATGGCTTTGTCTCCACTGTGTTGTGTGATCCATCGGGACCCACTGCGTTAAGTGCAGTACTTGTTGGGGTCCCGACGGAGCACATACACATTACATGCCCAGCGGATCCTCTGTTCACATGGGGTTGAGCCGATCCGCAGGGGTTAACGGAGTATGCCAACCTCTGGCCGGAACATGAGAACAGCTGGTTTGGTAGAAAGGTATGTGGATTGGCTCCGTCAGTACCCCCGCCAAGGTATGCACTTTGTGCAGGGGGTCCAAGCCGAGAACGCAGTGGAGACATAGCTTAACTTAGGAAGGAGAGGGTGTTACTCTCCCTAGTAATGTCCCATCCCACACATCATCTGCACAAGTGGGGTGAGAACTTAGAAGGGAGAATAGCGCCGCCCCCTTCCTCCTAAATTAGCCCAATTTCAATATCCCAGAAAAAATGGACAATGGACATTCAGGATTATTTTATTACAGGCAAGGATTGTTTTATATCTTTTTTTTTTACAGATTGTCCCAATAATAGGGTGTTCATCAGTGAGGGCCATAAACACTAATGTAAAACAAAAACATTTAATAGACACAATACTTACCTGTCAGCAGTTCAGATGCTGGAAAACTGCTACAAAAACCCCCCCACAACATACTTACCTTCCTTACTTTCAGTTCTCATGCCGGCATCTAGGCTTCCTGCCTAGGAGAGATGTCCCAGACCCCATCTTAGCTGCCTAGGCGCTACATAAGGCAGTGGGAGGGGCCTCATTTGGAAAAAGTGCCCCCTCCTGCTGTCCAATGATTAAGATGAGTTAAAATGCACTTTAAATTCTCAACAGCACTAAGATAATGAAGCTTTTACAATTATGAAATAATAATACTTTTTTTAAGCAGCAGAATGTCAATAATGTGAGAACCCCTTTAGTGATACTGCAGGTCTGTCTCCCTTACCTACTGAAGTCTGATATAAACCAAATCAATGTAAGGAATCTCAAATCCACAGTCAGAATTAAAGCTGCCCTGGAAATGTAAAGATATCTAAAAATATATTGTGGTTTGCCAGTCCCTAGGTACTATTTTTGCATTAGTTTTCAATTTTCCTTATATATTTACCAAGGGATCCTGCCAGAAATACACTTCCTGACCCCTCCTCTCGCCAGTGATTGTGTTACATTCTATCAGGATGTGAGCACAGTGATTGACAAGCACGGAGAGCTGTTTAAACACGGCTAAATGAGACGTAATGAGAAAACCATAGATGTCTCACCACAATGCTAAAAATAAAATAATATTGTGGTTTTGCAATGCTACACTATATGATCATTAGAAACGTGATGTTGTTGTACTGGCTGTTGTGGATAAATATAACCAGATAAAACGTTATTTGTGTGAGTTTTTATTAAACCTCTTTCATACTAATAAGTATTTGGTAAAATAAAAATGAAAATTCTGATATAATGCATTGACAGCTTTCATGTTTCAAGCTTACCAACTCATCCTTCTTTGTCCTCCAAATACGAGTGAACTTTAGAACACAAAGGTCTACTTTGGTCTCGTCTGACCACAGGACTTTCTCCCATGTCTCCTCTAGATCATCCAAAGGCTATGTTCCCCCGCTCGCTATTTTCAATGAGAATCGCCTGCCAATCGCCTACACTACTTGGGCTTGTCCCCATTGATAGGATTGCTTGTGATTAGGGCCACGATCAAATCGCGGCTTTCACGCACTCTGGAGTCCAGCGGTCTCGATTAGTTTCCTGTAGTCGCGCCCATAGACATGAATGGAGGCGATTTGCGATCGCACGTGCATTCATTCTCTATGGAGGCGATTTTTTAAAATAATGGTGCCGATTTTTTAAACAATCGCTTGTCAAAATCGCCTGGTCAATCGCCTGCTGAGCTGGCAATTATTTGCCTAAGTGGGAACATAGCCAGATGGTCATTGACAAACTTCAGACAGGCCTGGACATGTGATGACTTGAGCAGGGGAAGCATGCATGATGTGAAACCATAACAGCATAGTATTCTACTGACAGTGACCTTTGAAACTGTGGTCACCGCTCTCTTCATGTCATTTACCAGCTCCTCCAGTGTTGTTCTGGGCTCACCTTTCTTATCAGTAATACCCCACAAGGTGAGATCTTGCATTGAGCCCCTGTCCAAGGGAGACTGACAGTCCTATTTACCCTCTTTCCTTTTAGAACAGTTGATCTATTTTCACCAAGCTGCTTAGGAGTTGACCCTTGGCTCTGTGGGGCAGACAGGTGTATTTAAAGAGCTCAGACAGGTGCTACATATTTATATTAATGAGTGAAGTAGAGGTGGACTTTTTAAAGGCAGAGTAACAGGTCTTCTGTCAAGAGACAGAATTGCTGATTCCCAGATGTACGAATACTTCTGTGCAGCAGTGCAATACAAATGCATTCTTTACAAATCATACAATGTGATTTTCTGATTTTTTATGTAGAAGAGCCGCAGACACACTGAGCCTTTCCAGCCCTGTGTCTTCTGGCACTCCAGCACGAGGAAGGAGCCTCACAAACCTTCATACCCATCTCTAATACAACCTCAAACCTCATACCTACTACTGGAAGAACCTGTCGGCGATGGTCCTCCATTCCCTTGTGCGATAGTGACATGGCGGTGAAACATTGACCATTGACCATATACCTCTTTCATCCAAACCCAAGGATACGGACCGTTTGACATTCCTGCTGACCCCCTGAGGAAGATTTATAAAGTAACATACGTTGGGGTCTCCTTATCTATTCTGGGTGACATGGGGTCACTATTCCCCTCATATGGACAATTACACTGCCAGCGGTATCTATTGGATTACAATGTCCTTAGGAACTTCATCTGATCTAAAATGGTTAGATCACACCTTTATTGGACTGTTTTTACATGTTTTGGACTATCTATCTATCTATCTATCTATCTATCTATCTATCTATCTATCTATCTATCTATCTATCTATCTATCTATCTATCTATCTATCTATCTATCTATCTATCTATCTATCTATCTATCTATCTATCTATCTATCTATCTATCTATCTATCTATCTATCTATCTATCTATCTATCTATCTATCTATCTATCTATCTATCTATCTATCTATCTATCTATCTATCTTTATCAGAATTAAAACTTTGTAAATACTTTGATTACATCTATATTTGGCCTCTAAAGTCCCCTCGCTTTTCGATAAGGGGAAATTCACAAGATACCTATCACAGAGGATAGGGTTCAAAATTCTACGTCATCTGTGACGCTGAAGGGAGCGGGGGGGGGGGGGGGGGGGGGGGGGGGGGGGGGGGGGGGGGGGGGGGGGGGGGGGCGGCTTCATAGACCTCCATGTGAGACACTGTGGGTTGGAGGCTTTTCTGGGTTTCCTTCTCACCATAGGACAACCAGGTTTTGGGCAAAGATTCACCAGAAGATGGTCTTTAGCAAGCCTTAGCCTAACTTTTCTTTGCTTCTACGTGAAGAATGAACTTTTTCTGTCTTTGGATGCCTTCAGCACTGTCTGTTTCAAACTGTTCTTGGCATGCAGTTCCCCCCAGTCTTAGTATGTGTTTGAAGGTAACTTAATGTCAGCATATGGCTCATCGACATTCGAATGATGTTGCAGTCATCCTTCTTAGTGCTGATTTATTTCCACCCAATGCCAGGCTGTAGCATTTCTGTGCCCAGTTCCTGTTTCTTGACTTTGCTCTTGTGTACTGAAATATGAATCATAGAAGCAACTGGGCATGTTCTTAATCCTAGTGCCAGTAAAACCACACCAAAAACCTTTTTTTACCTATTTTGGAGTCAATTGTAATTTTTTCCCCCCAATTTATCTTTGACATACTTCAAGCAGTGCAACAAAACAGATCAAATCTCTAATTCCTAGGGTGGGTGATCATCACCCCAAATTACAATATGTAGAAAAGGGCTGAAGAGGGGGTGGTTAAACACCCTTGACAGCTGGAGATTTCCTCTGTGAGGCACAGAGGCTGGGGGACTTTAAAGGCCATCCATCCCACAAAACACAATGCTTATTCTATGCAAAAATGCTTTACATATGCAAAAACTAGTACGACAGTAAAAAGGTGAACGTCATATAAAATAATGCAAACATGTAAAAATGCAGTACTGATTTAATAGTCCATAGGTGTCTCATGAAACATGTGTCCAGACGATTCAGATTGTATGCGTTATACATACATTGCACGTTCAAATCATCCACAGCCGGAAGCCTCACACATTAGACCAGATATACCCAAAGCCAGAAGGTGGTGAGAAAACCCTGACGTGCGTTTCGTTGGTAAATAACTTCATCAGGGGGTAGATAGGCAGAGATGGAATATACTGTTTTTTGGGGCATAAATGCGTCACTGAGGGCAGTGGATAGGTGATGTAGGTGGAGCCCAGAAACCGAGGTATTAGAACGGGGGGCTCCCATTCAGGGCGGCCCAGCAGCAACGACCAAGGCAGGATGAGTTAGGTTTGAGTCGTCCGTAATCAGGTATTTCAGGCAGGCTACCGTCAGTAGGATTTCAGTGACAAGGTAGTCAGGTAGATAGGGTAAAAGTGCGCTAGGTAATGGAATTTCCTTAAGCCGTTAGTGCTGTATCCCGGAAATCTGCCTGGTGGCACCCAATTCACCTAATGCCAGGCTGTAGCATTTCTGTGCCCAGTTCCTGTTTCTTGACTTTGCTCTTGTGTACTGAAATATGAATCATAGAAGCAACTGGGCATGTTCTTAATCCTAGTGCCAGTAAAACCACACCAAAAACCTTTTTTTACCTATTTTGGAGTCAATTGTAATTTTTCCCCCCAATTTATCTTTGACATACTTCAAGCAGTGATTTATCATCCAGCCATTCATATTACAAGAGGAGAGTGTTTATTATAATATTTGGGTTCTTTAAAATTTTCTTTATTATATAAGATTTGATTGATGTGACAACCTAACCAGTATCTCAACAAGCACAATGTGGTGTGCTTGTGTAGGAATCTTACAGATGCTGGCATGAAATGGTTGTCACGCATATAGAGATACTGATCTAAAAAAAAAACTGCAGACGTCTCTATTGTCTTTCCAGAGAATAATATACATGTGTCCTTTTACTGCCTTGTGTCTAGCCCAGGGGTCTGCAACCTGGGGCTCTTTAGCCTCCTTGTTGTGGCTCCCTGTCGTCCAGCAAGCCTCCTCCCTTCCACCACCACATACATGCTGCTCACTGACGTCACTTCCTGCTCTGACCCGGTTTTTTCACTAGGAGACCACCTTGCGGACAGTTTGGCCATCACTATTAATGAATACAGAAAGTTTGGAGTACTACTGTGTTGTATCTGTCTTAATTGTTGCTCCCAAAGATGCCCTATGTGTTATTTTTGGGAGATGTCTTTTTTTTCCATGAAAAAGAATACGGCACAGGGGTAACAGGGTGGGGGGGGTCACTTAAAGTGACACAGGGGATCAGAGGGGGGAATCCAAATGGCACAGGTGATTTAGAGGGGGGGGTTACCATTTTATTTACCCCTTCTGATCCTCCTGTGTCTTTTTGATTGCCCCCTCTGATCCCCCCTGTCCAGAGGTACCGTA
Source organism: Ptychadena robeensis (assembly GCA_036250615.1). Lineage (NCBI taxonomy): Eukaryota > Metazoa > Chordata > Amphibia > Anura > Ptychadenidae > Ptychadena > Ptychadena robeensis. The sequence continues at coordinate 26,159,540 of CM070032.1, forward strand.
TCTTTGGGGGTGCCTTATTTTCATGGGGATTGCCTTATATTTCAGGGTGAGGCAAAAATGTAAGGGTGCCTTATTTTCGGGGGAAACAGGGTAGTGATACCATTTACTGGCAAACTGAAGTCATAAGAGAAGCAAGCTTTCGGGATATATCAGATCCCTTCTTCAGGCGAATACAAATCAGTTTTTTAAACTCACATTCATACACAAAATAACAAGGACATAAAAACAACTGTTTTCTCTTAACGCATAGAGGGGAGAGTGAAGAGTTGGTGGAGACAGTGATCAGGCCCCTATACACGTCTAGATTTTTCATCCAATCAACTTAATTCAATCAATTTTTTTGGTTGATTGAAAATCTATGGCAGCCCACATGGTTAGATCAACCTAAAACAATTAAAATTGGGAGTAAAATTGATTGAAAAATAATTGGTTGTATTGAAATGCATTAAGGTAGCCATAGACACCTGTCAGACTCTAGCCAATTAACTCCCCCTCTGAGTTAATAGCCTGCAGTGCAGTCGATCCGACCTGCCGGCTTTTTTTCAACATAACTCAAGGTGGGCTCCCTCACAGTTGCGGCCGACCAACCTTTATGCGCTCGGCGGGAGCAAACACGCAGGTTGGTCTGCTACAACTATGGCCGGGAGTCTGCCCGTCTATGGGGGGCTTTACACTTTCAGTCGATGCCAAAAAAGTTGATCAAATATCTGTTACTACAGTTGACAAACATACAATCAATCACCGATTTCCCTGACCCACAAAAATTTATCTTTATAAGTTGATTGAACATAAAATCTAGGCGTGTATGGGGGGCTTTAGGAAGAGTTATTGGGGTAATAGAGATAAGAGGTCCAGGCTGTGGAGTCGGTCGATAAATTCCCCGACTCCGACTCCTCAGTTTCAGATTCTTCCG
>CM070032.1:26169519-26180607 GCA_036250615.1 Ptychadena robeensis
AAAAAAAAAAAAAATGTTGTGACTATTATTAGTGATAGTAAAACAACATATTTATTGACTTCCATAGCAACTTTTTCAGCTCTTCTGCGTTCTGTGACATTGGACAGATGGGCAACTGAGATCTGAAATTCTGCTAACAAAAGACTGGTGATCTACTTTGGACAGACTACTTGATTTAATGTTAGATAAGTAGATATCAGTACTTAGCCAAAACTCAACTTTAGGAAATGCACACATTGCTGGTACATGCCTGCTGCAAATGGTTGGGGCATGCACCACGACACAGCCACTCCGATTTTGCCAAGTTTAGGCAAAGCATAGTGGAGTTTAATCTTGCAAAAAAAATAACAGCTGGGAGTTGTGTTAGGGTAGGTTGTTATTTTGCTATGGGCCTTATATGTGTATTAGCTGAGCGTAATAATGAAGTCTGACTATGAGGCAAGTAATTTATGGAGGCGTGTGTCCATCAAAATTATTTCTCCATCTACGTATACAGTAAATATATTGCAAATAGGAAAATGACATGTTTACTTGCTTCAGCCCAGGATCCTAACTATCCATATTCCTATCACCCAGTACGTGCATAATAGAATAGTAATTATTATTGAGCAGAAAAAAAAGTATTTTTAGAATTCATATTCAGTTTGACCAAGAAACTAGTGTTCACCACCATGAAACGATAGGTTCAAAAATCCTATCCAACGAGAAGAAAAATTTTCTGGTTGAGTGGTGTTCCTCAGAGATGTAGAATAGTCTATCCAACACTACCCTTTCGACTGGATAACAATGCTGTCCAAGGACAGCTACATTACTTGGTACTTATTATCACCATAAATTAATGGGATAAAAAATCCTGTCCAACTAGAAGGAAGGTTTTCTGGTTGAGTGGTGTTCATCAGAGATCTATAACAGTCTATCCAAGACTACCCTTTCGACTGGATAACAATAATGCTGTCCAAGGAGGGCTACATTACTTGGTGATTATGTCTGAGAATTAGGAGGTTCAGGACAAGGATATACACTGTACTGTGTAGAACACTGCGCAATAATCCCTGAGATTGCACATTCCACCAATTTCACCTACTCACATTTATCTTTACAGCCTCCAAACAGACCCTGGCTAAAGCATGGTGGTCCTCTACCCCCACAGTTGTCCAGGTAAAAATAAGTTGTCCTGGTATATGATCAATAAAAAACTCACGGCTGTGTTGGTTTGATTTCCTGGACAAATTGAGGAAAGTTTGGTCCCCCTGGATAGACCACTTTCTACCTGCTAATTTTGATGAAAGGGGTAGATTCCCATGAGATTGACCCACAATTGATGGCAGCATGGTGATGTCACCACTTTGCACTTGATCACGAGTCAATCGAACAGGAATCGATGTGCACCACGGATTCCCATTCGATGGGGACCCTGGTCCGATGTACACCTGGTTAGTTTCTTAGGTAAAATAGATTGCAACACCATCTATGAGCTACTGAGAGCGAGCCAGCACTACAGCAGTGGCTTGGCTCTGTCCTCTTTCCTTTGTCTCGAATCTCATCTGACAGTTGTTGAGAGCCAAGCAGAGGCTTTGTGCTGTGTGGAGAGGGGGTCAGAACGACTGGGATTTACAGACATGTCTGTTCCCGGTTCGACCAACCTTTTGCGAGCGGAATCAATCGAACAATCAATGCGGCCAGCCATTAGCGCCTGCATTGACATGTATTGCCAGCTTCACCAGTGGGGACAAGCCCTTAGTTGTTCTGTCCCTACATTGGCCCTTGCTCCGTTACCATGTAGTGACATTAACTTTCTACACACTGTATTTAATTATGTAAAATAGAAAATGAATAAAAGTGAATTGAAACCACAACCACATTTCTCCTCCACAGACAGTGGAATGAGTGTAGGCACCATATAGAACAATATGTGTTACCCATTGGGTCACCAGGTGAAAAATAATTAAATTCATATATATAAGCTGCAATATATTTCAACGTTGGTTCTTGCATTTAAATATAGTCATTACAGCAGCATTCAAACATGTTCTCACACAAAGCAGTTTCAGGCCTTATCTTTGCTGCGAGTTTGTCAAGGAAGGGTGGCCACACAGCAACTGAACAGCCAACCCATAAATCTGGCGGGCAGATGAATAAATGATACACCACACCTTCACTGATAGCATTGTTATATTTCATTCATAGGAAGTTACAGAGCGGAATCATTTACAAAACTATTATGGTCCCTTCAAAGGATATTAAACAGAAACTCCGCAACAATATGATTCATAACATAATATAAAACCTTGGAAGGAAACACCACTCATGCTGGTGACATTTCGGACATTAGTAAGCCCCAACTATTGTTCGCTTGAAGTGCGGCATTTTCCAATGCCACTGACCAGTACATTATTCCCCATGAGCAGTGTGTGGGAAATTCCTGCGCACAGTATGCGGTGGGAGAAAGTTCTTGTTCAATTTGTGAAAGTTTACATGCTTGGGAAAGCCCTGCAGCGGAGGTGAAGAACACTAACACAGTGAAGGAATTAAGTAATTACAGACACAGAGGGGACTCCTGCATAGGAAAACAAGATCAAAGGATTATTCAATTGTGAGAAGTCAGAATGAATAAGCTGAGGAGCAACATTTATCAGGTTCTTGAATAAGCAGCACAAGATCTAGTTCAGGCAACACTTGGGGCACCAACAGAAAGGTCTCCGCTTTGAAGTAGGTTAAGTATTTACATGCCAGTCTTTGATGTGTTAATATTTACTACTACATCACAGCAATACATAATCTAAACCATTTGTATTGTGTGGCTGCTGAATAATTATGAGGTGTGGAAGGTCGCTTACAAACTTCCATATTGTTTATCCTACTGTTTACAACAATATCAGTTCACAATTACACTGAAAATGGCCGTAGATATAAGTGACTGGACAGACAGACATCACACGGTTTTCCAGGCCATCTTCTGCTGCAGTCAGATGGATCTTCCTGTTTAGGTAATGGAGGAGAGGCATCTAAGCTGTCTGTTTTATTTCTAGAAAGAAGAAATGGCTATCAGGCAAAGGATTTCTAAATGTTCCTATAGAAGGTTCAATATTTCCATGGATGGATTTAAAACTATCTGGTTTTGAGTCAATTCAACGGAAACTGATTCCTGCATACCTGGTAGGATCAACTAAAAGTGATGGAAATGGAACATAACATTGATTGAGCAGTGATTGAACATGCTGGTAAATGTCAGTGTATTGTACAATTATCTGATGGGTTTTCTGGGAATTTAGATGGATTTGTATCCGTTCTAACTATGGAGCATGTGCACCGATCTAAAGAAAAGACATTTATTAGTTTTAAATCAATCACACTGTATGGTGCTACAATCGATCTATGTTAGACTGACGATCTATATTTAAATTAACAAGTCGATCAAATCTAAGATCGATTGTGTGAATGTATGCCTAGCTTTACTCCTTAGATTACTTTATATCCAAAGTTATTTTGGTAGTTGGGAAGAAATCCAGCTAAATGGAGGATGAAATAGGAAAAAACGAATTTTCATGTGTATTGAGGTTTTAAGAAATAAAAGCAACTAACAAGAAGTAAATGACTGGCACAGAAAGTGAGGGATGATAAACCATGACAAGAATTTACCAAACAATGTTACATTTGTTTAATTGATTAGCAGTTCTATTTGATCAAAGACACAAAGGAGTAAATGTCAGCTGAGCCTTGACCCCCCCCCCCCCCCCCCCCCCCCCCCCCCCCCCCCGCAGTAATCCAGAGTGTGGCTCAGGGTAAATTTTTAGGACCAAAACGGTTACATTCGTGATTGTAATATGGTTTTACATTTTAAATAGGTTTGATACCCCTTAAGTCAAAGGTATCCTTAGAGCTGGCCTTTAAAATCCCCTAGTTCCTTTGGTATGGGAAAAACTTTTTCTCTTCTTCTTTCATAAGGACCAAAAGCTGTTACCTTGGGCCACACTTGGGATTACTTATCTGACCCAGACCAGCCAGCGATGTGCTCCAGAGATGCCTATCCAGCTTCTGCTTCCAGAATGCATGTCCCAAGTGTCAATGATGACTGCGGAGACATGCCACTGCCTGCGGAAGTATTAGCCCAAGCATGTGTGTCCGGAGTCCTCAACATTATTAATGCTGGAGATGTGTGAGACATTTTAACAGATTCCATTGTACGGATTGTCTGGACGGGAGGTTAATCAGGAATGCCTATTCTTTTCCCAATAATGGGGACCATGGGGGCACGCTGAGAAGACCAATGGCCTATAGAAAACGACATGGTTTTTTTTCCCCAATTTTTTTTTTTTTTGGGGATCAAGAAATACAAGGCTAGCAGTAGTGACATTCCACAGAATAGACAAGTTCCATCTTTACTGCCACATACACACAATGGAGTCATAACAAGATACAGTATCATGTCTGCAGATAGCATATAGATATGATCACTCTATATCCCATGGTATTTAAATGTAGAAAGGTAAAAAGGCCCAAAACATTTTGCCACTTGGGAAAGCCATCTACTGAAAAGACATAAGTCTGTTTCAATACATTTTATTTGGTTTAAACATTTGCAAGTAACACAAAATAAAGCAGAGAAATATTTCAATTTAATTTAAAACCATTGTGTTTCTACCAAGATCACAGAATAAAGATGGAGAGGTCCATGACATGATGATAAGATTGGTCATACCAAAAGAGCGACTTCAATGTAGTATTTTACATCAGTAATAGGGCGCTCCTACTTTACATCTAATAGACAGCAGTAAATAAAATGTGATTTACAAAACAAAATAATTTTCCAATCCTGGAGGACTGAAGGTAAAGAAGCCTGGTTTCAAGCAATGAATCTGGGGGGCACCTTTACCAAATGTCCTTGGATGGAAAAGTCTTTGGATGGAAAATAATAGTTTTATTTAACACTGTAAACCAACATCAATTACATGACGAGGAAACACATTTACATATGTCTAATAATGGGTTAGAGATTTCTTACAATTCGTTGCGTATAGTTTGATCTTATATTATTAAGATCTCTAAAAGAAAAGAAAAAAACATCAAGCAACAACACCACATACTTGTGCACAAAACATTTGAACATAACGTCACTTTATTATTCCCACTGAAGAAGAGAGGCGAAGGTAAAGGTTTACATTAGCCACTTAGGCTATGTTTCAACGGCATTGAGGGCTCTGTCGACACCCCCTGAACAAACCTACAGATTATGTTCTATTCACACCAAAGCTGTACATATAAAGCATGTTTTAGCCAGCTAGGCCAATACGTACAAAGTCTGATGATAGGTGGCCAATGGCTATAAGTATGGGCCATATGTATGGTCAGCTTTAGGGTTATCATTAGCTTTAGGGCTTCTTTACATGGGCGAGTTATTACCGCCAGTGAAAGCCCAATTAGAGCAGTTTTTGGGTATTTGCCAGATATACCTGTCATAAGTCCTTATCTAAATGCCTCCCAAGGTCCTGCACAATTGTGCAGATGCTCACAGACAGAAGCACCAATGTAAATGTAACTTTACTTATACATTTGCCATCATGAATATATTTAAATTGACATAGGCTTCTGATGTCTAAAGACAATTGAGATTTGACTTACATATGACTTATTTCAGCGTTTGCATTGACTGGTATAAAGATAAGATTCCACTCAAAGCAGAACACCATCAACATAGTTGCCTGTAATAAATATAAGAAAAAGGAAAAAGTGGGCCTGCACTCTCCATAAGCCTAAAGCTTACTTGCGCTAAAATCTCAGCATTGATCCCTGGATTCTAGCACAGTGCACTAGCCGGCCATTGACGAGAAAAGGGCACCTATAGCACCTGATCTCTCTACCCAAGCCTCTGTCACGTTATTGTTTGAAATGTCAAAATAAACACAACTGAGGCTTGAAATATGACGTGTCCATTGACAGTCAACGGATACGTCATACCGACATATGACTAACAGCCTATGGATTTAAAGGGGCCGTGTCGTCTGATAATGTGGTCCTAATGGAGCGAATAGGGGGACTTGCGCTCGTTGGATGCGCATCCAAGCTAATAGTGGAGCACTAGCCTAACATAAAAAATTGGGAATCTTGTCTGTAGGTCTATCTTTTTTTGTTTCTCATTTCTCTGGCAAAACAAAAATGTTGGAAATAATTGGTGGACGGTTTTATTCATACATTTCCAAACCTTCACGTTATACTGCACATTAACTGAAATACAGATGACATTACGCTGTGGTTATAACATGGATCCAGTCGTTCATCTTCTTTCCTTCTTCTGCCTCAACAGCTTTTTGCTCTCCTCTCTTCTCCGCTTATTCACTGGGTTCCTTGGATCATAGATCTCAAACGTGTCCTCATCTTGCATGTTGGCATCTTTTACCTTGCGACTCTTCTCATCAAACTGCAGCACATGAGACATCCTGAAAGATGATGTTGACGTTAACATATGGAAAGTACGTAAAACAGATTCCTTTATCATTAAGCGAACAATCATATAAAAATGATATAGTACAGCGTATGGTAGCAGATCCAGGATGTTGTAAATTAGGATGATGGGTTTGGTTATCTGTGTTCTGTTGCTAAATTCTAAGGAAAAGGAAATAGGTTAGATAATCCTCCGTGCTTATGGGGAAACTAAAATTGACATTGGTAGACAAGGGCCATGTACATAGTATACAGAACTTTGGCACCTTCATAAATCTGCTGGGATACAGGAATCTATTAAACACGGAGACGTTTTGTGTTGTCCCGCAGGAGCGATTGAGAGGCAAACAAGGTAAATGGAATTTCATTCTGCAACCCAAATAAAGAGAAGACGGAGAGATACATTTCACAGTGATAATATCAATCTATTGAATCTACTAGAACGGTAAATGGAAGATTGTCCAGTGGATTATAAGATGTTTTATAAAAAATAAGAAATTATTTCTAATTATTAAAGCACTTCTGTACAAAAAAAACCCCATAAACACGATATTTACCTTTATGTTGTCACTCATCCGGGCAAACTGATTCCTAAACATAAAAAGCATATACTTACCTTTCCTCTCTTCCTCCTCCTGGCGGCTCCGTCCTTCCTCTGTCTAGTTCTCCAGGCTGTAAGATGGCACAGTAAGGCTATGTTTCCACTGCGTTTAGGGATGCGCTGATACCCCCTGCGTTAATCGAAAGCCTTGATTGGGATGCCGGCGCATTCCATACATATGCGTTCAGTGGGTCCACCAGCCAAAAGGTTAATGCAGGGTAGTACGTCAACCTCCACTGTCCACTCGGCCAATGAACCAGCTGAACGCCTTGTGAACAGGTGGGACATTGGTGGGAAAGAGGGGTAAAGTAAGGGGGTATGTTTGTCTATTAAGCAGGTCATAATATATCTGTAGTATTAAAGCACAGCACTTGGGCATGCAGAAGTATTTATTTAAAGCGGACCTACCACCTCAGGATCTGCTTCCTATTATCTGCACCGGTCAAAATGTGGTGGTGCCCCGCCCCTCCTGTGATGTGAGGCTGTGGACTTTCTTGCTGCTTGTGGATTTTGGGACGTCACAGAGGAGAAGGTAAGTATGGGATTTTTCTCTGCTGGGATCGCTTTGCCTGGATCAAGACCCATGTAGGCAAGTAAGTTTTTTTGGTTTGGAGTTGCAATTGAAATAGTTGTTTTTATGTTTGGAGTTGAAATTTAAATTAATGGAGAAAAAGAGAGAGAAGTGACTGAAGACCAATCACTGGCTGGGGTTTTAAGGGCACGTGGCGGTGCCCTTAAAACCCCAGCCAGTGATTGGTCTTCAGTCACTTCTCTCTCTATTTCTCAAGTCATGGAACACATGACCATACAGTCCTAACTTATTTTTCCCCACTCTCTCACCCCCTCTATACAGTTTAAATTAATGAAAGCAGTTGGCCACGGTCCCCGTGGGGCGGTTCATAACCACGCCTTCCCGTGGTCAGCCACGCAAGTGGGGACAAGCCCTAAGTCATTCAACAGCCATTCTCAGTTCAGAGGCTGAACCCAGAAAACTGGTCGAATTACAAGAGATCTTTAACAAGTCTAGTCACTCTGACTTAATACTGTAGATAAGGGTATACGGGTTTCTCCAAAGCACATGGGAATGTGGGTCAGTTAGTCCTGATTATAGCGGATTACACTGCTTGATGTTTCAATACAGAAAAAGAATTTATTACCTCACTTATTTTTTACTCATGCTTACACTATTCTTTCTTTCTGTATTAACTGAGTAAAGGTAATGTCTTTTGGATCTTTAAAAGGTTCTGTGACACCCATTGTAGATAGAAGGAAGCTCTAGCATGCATGTTGAGAACAATTACAGATAAATGGGGGTGTTAAGGTGGGTTTAACCGTGTAGATTGTTTTGTTCAATCAATAAAGAACGAATGAATTTTTGGTTGATTGAACAAAAATCTAGAATGGCCATTTTGTTTGAGGCCGGATTTTGTCCGATCTCAAACAAAAAATCGCTCAAAAGGTCATCGAACATTCTGATTCTGTATTTTCATTCGATATCGGGATGGACAAACAAAGTCGATTGAAGAAAAAATCTACACGTGTAAACCCACCTTAAAGCTTCCTTCAGATTTTAGCTGCTGTCTGTGTGGGATAATAATTGCACTTCCTGTTCAGTCACTGTTACAGGAAGTAAGGGATAATCCACCTCCAGTGACACAGACAGGAATACAAATATACAAAGGTTCCACCTGTTTTCACTCTACTGGGGGGCAAAAACAACAACTATGGTCAAACTTTAGGCCATATACACGCTGGTGTTTGTCTAGCAGCTGCTGAATGCATATTACTGGGATACCTAGTGAGCGTATGGTGAGGTGCACTAAAGGGAACACAATTGTCCTTGTTCTAAACTAAAGCAGATCTTACAGCAGTAGTATTGTAACTCAAATACAACCAAGCATGCATTCCCTCTTTTTAATGTAGTAAGCCATTCAGATGATTTCCATACCTGAGGGCCTCTGTACACCTCAGACCGCTGCCTCATACAGATATTCAAAGCAGAGGAGTTGGCTGTATCTGTAGCAGTCCAGAAGAACTGTGAGCTCCTGGGACAAACACAAATCATTTACACGGCTTTATTCTCTACTGTAAATAAAGGTGTCCCTGGTTTGTGTTTTGGATATGGGTTGTGCTTACATTTAAATATCTTCCGTTGTAGTGGAGTATTGTAAATGAATACAGAAAGGGTAACACAACAGCATTGATACAACATGCTATATATATATATATATATATATATATATATATGCTTAAATAACATTTAATGCTGCACTTAAAGTCAATAGTTAAACCCACAGATGAAATACAGTGGGGGAAAAGTCAGTCACCAATTCTGCAAGTTCTTCCACTTACAAAAATGAGAAAAGTGTGTAATTTTCATCATAGGACACCTCAACTATGAGAGACAGAATGGGGGGAAATAATCCAGGACATTTATTTAAGACTTTATTTGTAAATTATTGTGGAAAATAGGTATTTGGTCAATATGAGAAGTTCATCTCACTACTTTGTTATATCCACTTTGTTGGCAATGAGATCAAACGTTTTCTGCAAGTCTTCACAAGGTTTTCATACACTGTTGCTGTGAAGAAATCAAGTGTAGGAGCAATAATTAGAAAATGGAAGACATACAAGACCACTGATGATCTCCCTCCATCTGGGGCTCCATGCAAGATGTCACCCCGTGGGGTCAAAAAGTATGGAGATGAACTTTGGCTATTGATATCTCTCATCTTTCTAAGTGGGAGAACATGCACAATTGACTACATACTTTTTTGCCCCACTGTACATAAATGACGGTGGTATTCTGTGCTAAAGCATATAATACATTTTTAAAACCTTACGATTTTTGAGATACGGCACAGTGCTTCTGGTACTGGATCACAGAACAGAAATGGGATTTTTCCAAACTGTTCCCAGGATGAATGGAATAGGTCAAAATGTTTTCTTATGCTGCAGAATGAAGAAGTCCTTTTAATGTAATTAAAATGTGGAACTTCAAAAATTTCCATACCATTATCCTTCCTCCAAGTTTATAGTTGGAGTAGGAACGGAAACGGACTGTTCTGCTGGAATCCCCCAAACCTAGAACTGCCCATCAGACTCCCAGATAGTGATGTAAGTGATCATGCCACAGAACACAGTTCTAATGCCATTGGAGGTCGGGTTTAACCCCTACATCTGATGCCAACAACCGTGCTGGGTGAAAGTGAAGCTAGGCCACAAGCATCTCGATTTTCTGTTTGATCGACTTAAATACAGATCTTTTTAAACCAATCATTGTGAAACACATAATAATCGATTTATCGTCGGGTCCGATCACTTTTATATCAATTTTTTTCCCGATTTCGATCACTTTCGTTTGATCGACTTAAAACAAACACTTTCAAATGCAGACTGCATGACTAGGTGCCGAATTGTAATGATTAAGGTGTATGCACTAATACAGGCGTGGGCAGACTTTTTGACTTGTGGGCCAGAATGGTATTTAAATTTGAAAAGTCCTCCCAGCCTAGGTAGGAAATGTAAACAGTTTACATTGACAAAATGATAAGTTTTCCAAACCACTTAAAAAAAAAAAAAAAAAAAAAAAAAAGTAATAACATACTGCCTGGGAGGTTAAATTAAGAAAACATATATTTAAAAAATATAAAAGGCTTTGGATAGTCAACTTAAACATTCCAATTACCGTATTTTTCGGACTATAAGACGCACCTGACCATAAGACGCACCCAGTTTTCAGAGCAGGAAATCAGAAAAAAAGATATTTTATTTGTTTAAATGAATGTTAAAAAATCTCATGCAGTACCCCTATTCAGCCACACCACCAAAATGGTGTCACTAGAGAGCAGACTTCAGCGTCTTTCCTTCCTCACACAGAGCTCAGAGAGGGAAGGGGGTGCACGGGGGAATCTGCACTCTGGTCTCCCTGTCCCTTCTCTGCTGCGTGTGTGAGGAAGCTGCTTGCCAGTGCAGCTTTCTTAGCATAGACTCTGCATTGGCTATATCTGCGGGGCTCTGCAAATATAGCCAATACAGTTCAGCTCCCC
>CM070032.1:26190070-26201370 GCA_036250615.1 Ptychadena robeensis
AAGAGGAAGGTGCGACAAAGAAGGCCCAAGACGATTGGACAGTTAGCGGCCTGTATTAGAAAAGATTGGGAGAGCATTCCTTTTTCTAAACTGGAGAAACTGGTCTCCTCGGTCCCCAGACATCTGTTGAGTGTTGTAAGAAGAAGGGGAGATGCCACACAGTGGTGAAAATGGCCTTGTCCCAACTTTTTTGGGATTTGTTGACACCATGAGATTCTGAATCAACATGTTTTTCCCTTAAAATGGTAAATTTTCTCAGTTTAAACTTTTGTTCCGTGATTTATGTTCTATTGTGAATAAAATATTAGAAGTTGGCACCTCCACATCATTGCATTCAGTTTTTATTCACGGTTTGTATAGTGTCCCAACTTTTTTGGAATCCGGTTTGTATGTAGTTCCGGGTCCTCTGTGATTGAACACAGGTAGACTTATGCTGGGCATACACATACTGAGTAGGTCAGACCGACCTACTCCGATGTGTGCTGAGATGCTAACGTGATGACGTCATCACGTTAGCCCCCCGTTGCATTCTGGGGCCCCTTCAGTCGGCTGGGCACCCTTTGTGTGCCGGCCATAAGCTGCAATGAAGATGCCGTCTCCATTGCAGCTTATGGCATCGGCTTGCATCGGCCAGAGAAGATCGGACATGTCCGCTCTCTGGCCGGCCGAGCAGTGGGGCGACAGCGATCTGTCGCCCCATGTGGGCACATGCCGATTAGCGGCCAATTTTTAACCTGACCGACGGCGCGAGCGCACACGCCCGTCGGTCAGATTAAAAATCGGCTGCTTATCGGCATGTGTATGCCTAGCATTAGTTTAGAAAGTCCCTCATATTACATGGTTTTGATAAAACAAAAGGAGATCTAAAGGAAATCTGACACAGAAATCTAAAGGTTTATGGGGAACCTAAAGCCCCCCATACACCTTACAATCTCACCATACAATTCTGTACAATCAACTTTTCTTCTACCAAAACCATGTAATATGAGGACCTTTCTAAACCTTCCAATCACTATGTGCTCTATCAGGGAGGAGCCGGCACTACATAGTTGTTGGTAGATCTAAAGGAAACTGTACGGCGTGATCTCAAGGTGTATGGGGGGCTTATGGGGGGGGGGAAAGCCACTTGAGTTGATGTCTGAAAATCAGGAGGCTTGGCATTTCTGGGGACTTTGTTTCATTACTGCTAGTAACCCCTTGTGACTTTGTTATATTAATAGGGGCAAGAGCTCTCAACATGACACAGATCGTGTGGATTGACATCATTAACTAAGCCCTCTCTGAGGCTGAACCTCCACAGTATTTACAAATTTCCATAAGCCTCCTCTATCTCTAAACATTATGTGATCAACAGCCTCTTGCAGGACTTTGGTGCACAATCCGCAATTATCACTCCGAGCTGACAGATAGGGTTAACCCCTCCATCACACTTATTCAAACCCACTGTTTGTTTTTCTTCTCCTCACCCCCCCCCCTTCTCCCGCCTGAGGAGTGAAGGAGTCCGCTCCTTTGAGGCAGGTTTTAGACACAGGCTGAATAGCTTACATTTTCAGTCCAGACTTGATTTCCAGTGTCTGACCTGTAATGACCCAGGTTCCCTCAGTGAGGCTCAACAGCTACTTAATATATCATATTTTATTTTCAAGTTTTATAGCAGCTCTTTGTGGACAGCTTCAGCTCACATTCTTTACTGTGTTTGGGTTTTCTGACAGTCTGGGGAGGACAGAAGGTAGCCGATTGTGATGGAGCTCAACTTGTAAAAGTGATAAATGAATGACTGCAGAATGCACTGGGAGCAAACTACCTTGGATGGAGAAAGGGCTGATATTCACAAGGAATTACAGGAATATTCATCAGAAGAGAAATAACAGAAAAATTCTATCATATCATAGTGTTGGCTGTGCTCACCAGTGGTAACGTGGACCTGAAATAGGAAAAACAGCCAACTTAGGGCAACCCAATATTTAGGGCTTGTTTTCCACTAGAGCGATCGGGTGCGGATGGACGCTTTTTTATTGGTTCGCATGCGCGGTCGATTGCTTCCATTGAAACTCATTAGGCAATTTCTATTTAGCGATCAGACACAGGCGCGATTTAAAGGGCGATTTTGAATCCAACCCTACTGTGTTTTTAACCACCGACCACCGCCCCTAGCAAAAAATTGCCTCAGTGAATTGGGCCGCGACTTTTGGCACGATTGCTCGCGAATCTGCGGCTGATCGCTCTAGTGGAAACAAGTGACACCACTTGGACAATGGAAACTAGGTGGTGGGGCCAGAACCCTGAAGTACCAGACCTTCATATTACCTACCGCCTGTACTCTGAAAAAACTTTCAAAATGCTTGTGATATCACGGCTTTTAGACCTAAGGTACATGCTGGAACTATAAGTGTGTGATGAAAAGAAGATACAAAAAACAAAAGCACCAATCATCACGACTTAGACAATGTTTTTACCCAAATATATGTCCTCTGTATTTCGAATATAAGCCTACCCCTGAATACAAGACCTACCCCAGAGAAAGAGAGAGAGTTGCTATATTATTTAGGGAAGACAGGACAGGAGGCGTTCTGTTACGTCTTCTAAACCCCCCCCCCCCCCCCCCCCCCCCCCTACACTCAGTGTGCTCAAACACAGGGGCTTTAGCAAAAAAAAAAAAAAGCTTAGATGGCAGTGACATCTGGTGGCCATTCTATATATTGCATTCATTGAATTACTTAGTAAAATAAGCCCTGGTTAATTTTTTGCACCCAAATGTAATATAAAAGACAGCGTCTTACTTTTGGGGTAACACAGTAGATTCCAACCCAATTAAAATTGAACGGATTGATTACCATTTTTTCTTTTTCTTTCTACTCATTGAGGTTCTTTTACTTCATTTAGGGATACTTGAGATTCGTATGGTGTGTTGGAATGGGGAGAGAACAGCGATGTCTGGAAGAATTGTCCCAATGTTTTCAATGGGCTGTGACGTACCCGCCAACACAGCATACATAACAAATACGTTTTTTGGGGATTTAGTCTACATAATCATTGCACAGCAAGCTTCTCCTTGAAGAACATCATATGTTGGGGAATATTTCTCAGTCTAATTTTAGGTTTAAACTTTAAATCTGCTTACTAAGGCTCCACTAAAAATCTGATAAAATCCCTGCGTTGACGGCAGCACAAGCCAGCAATGGGACTATGACAGGGCTGTCATAGCCCCCCATCTGTCTGTCTGAGCTGCCCCCCCATCCGTCTGTCTGAGCTGCCCCCCCATCCGTCTGTCTGAGCTTCTGTCTACGCGTAGCTCTGTGTTGACATGAAAGTGAAGTAGGCTTGATGTATGACACATCCATGGGCAGTCAATGGACACATTATACTGATGTATGACTAACATGTCCAGGCATCTCCAGGGTTTCAAGGGGCCGTGTTATCAGGCACATATGTAGCACAGCTGATAATGTGGTCCAAACGGAGCGAAAGAGGGGGGCTCGTTGGCGTCAGTGCATTCAAGTGTATAGTGGAGCCCTAGCCCAGGGGTGGGCAAAGTTTTGACTAGTGGGACACAATGGTTTTGGAAATTTAACAGAGGGGTCAGACAAAGAAACTGTACAGCAGGGTACAGACCTGCAGATATCGATGGCTGATTTGAGTGCCGTACGCACTCACGGCCATCTATCTGGCCCATATCATATGCGCCCATCGCTGTTTTCGAGCTGGACAAGTCAATCCCACTCGAAAACAGCCATATCGGACATGACCGTAAATACGGCCGATGTCCGATGCTTTGCATAGAGACCGCGGGTCTCCAGGCAAAGCATCGCCTGAGCTGGGGAGAGCAGAGCTGCCAGCAGTGTGATGACGTCATCACACTGCTGTGATACATCGGACGGCTCGAATATCGAGCCACCTGTTCCCTGCTTAAGGGCCTTCTGACAAAGGATTCCTCATAGCTCATAAAAACAGTAATCACCAGGGAACTGCCCCGTTTCTCCAAAAATATTTTTGCCTTGGGCTGGAAATATAAGGCATCCCCCCCCCCCCTAAATGGTAAGGTAAATGGCCAGGTGTCTCATATAACATCAAGTGGCTGAGCAGAATTGTTAGTTACAACAACTTACACACCTGTATTTAGAATCTGGATACAAGTCACACCTAACGGGAACCATCTCATCCAAAATAAAATCAACAAAAAAGAAAATAGAACAAATGAATGACTAAAAACCACTGATCGCCCATACTGCTAGGGAATGAAGCGGGTTAAAAATATTAGGATACATTTGAGAACTATGCATATTTTACGTCTTATATACAAATTAAACATTACAATAAACATTCTAAGTCTGAACAGGACGCAGTGTTGAACGTGCTACCGCAGTGTTTTTCCCTTACCCCAAGGAAAATAACTAGAAGAGCCTATTGGGCAACAGTTTCCATAGACTTTCGGTATAAGAGTGAAAAGTAAAGCCATATGTTCCAGGATTAACAGTCTGCAATAAATGCATCTCTCTTTCAGACAAGCTTTTTGCCTATTACAAATCACAGAAAGCACATAAAACTTTAAGCTGCATTTTCCTAATTCAATTACATGCTTACAGTTTTTAGGTCCTTTCCTAAACTTCCAGTGAAAGAGTAAAACAGTCAGCCCCGGTTCAAAGGGAAGGACTTACCGATGTATGGTTCATTCATAGTAGTGTGAATAGGGCTCTGATTAGGCTCCTGTGTTGATTGGTGACTACACTGCATGCGTAGACCCATCAATATGCTGAAAAATAGCTCTTCAAAAATCATAGACACACTGGTCATTGTCAAACTGTGAACTGTAGCCTTCCTACCTGTGCACAAAGCCAAATTGTAACCAGCAATCAGGAGGCTCTTTAATATATATGAATATTTTATTAAGGGTAGTTTTTAGATAAAAAGATCAAGTGGCACATTTGACTTTTAGTGCTTTTTATGGCTTCTCACTATTTATATATCATGAATAAGGCAGAATAAACTTTTAGGGCAATACATTAACTGATGGAAATACTGTGACCACAGGTGCCCTCTAGTGGACTGGGCAAAAGCAATGGTGACAGATCCATTAGGAGGGGATCTTGTTTTAGGGCGTCATTTGTCAACAAAGTCCAGGGTTTCATATTAACCGCCCAAGCGTTCAGGACTGCACCATCTCGCCCAGCGCTGCTTCTCTCACTATGGCACTGGATGCGCTGGTGCCGTCCAGTGAACATCGGGGCTGCGGCAGCGCATAATTACAGTTTTGCGCTGTCCCGGTATCCCCGATGCGACATGCTGGCTGCTGGATCCTCCGGCTTATGTGATGACGTCACATTGGGGAGGCGGCGGGAAATTTGAAAGTGAATAGCATGAAAGCAGTTTCCTATGTAGCTTTTATGTATGTGCTTCTATGTAAGAAATATCGCCAAAATAAATAAATAAACAAATTTATGAGAAAACACAAAAATCAGGGCACATAGCTATGCTGCTATGTACTAAATCTCGCCCAAATAAAGTCTCTGGTGCCCCAGATGTGCCCATTTGCAGTAACCCTGGTGTGATTTTACCACATCCATCACACCAGGTTAGAGAGGGTTAACTGCAAGTGGGCACATCTGGGGCACCAGAGACTTTATTTGGGCGAGATTTAGTACATAGCAGCATAGCTTTGTGCCCTGATTTTTGTGTTTTCTCATTAATTTAATTATAAAATACATTTTTATTTTACATAATTGTTTGTTTCAAACATTATTATATTCAGGATGTCTATTAGTCCCGTGTACGGACATATTTTGCGAAGTTACATTCCTACAACATAAAGAAACATTTACCATTGAAGTCTATGGTGCACTTTTGGTACAAATATCTGGACCTCAGCAGTGCGCTAGGGAGGTTAAAAGAACTAGGATATTTTCCTACTTAATTCCCTTCTTAAGTGTAAATGGCTTCTTTTGTGTTTGTGTCTTTTGTGGTAGGCTATGTTCCCACTTCCGCAAATCTAATTGCGGTGCGGAGGTGGAGGAGATCACTAGCACCCAGAGATCTCCCGCTGGCTCCAGAGATTAGAATCATGACTGTGAGACTGCAGCCAGGGTTGCGCCTATAGAGAGTGAATGGGCGCAGTTGAAATGACACGATAACACGATTTTTAACCAAGCTCATTCAGGTCTAAGGCCGTGATTAGGGACGATCGGCCGCCCACGTTTCAGATAGCGGCTCATTAGTTGAAGTGGGCACAAGCCCATTAAACTAAACTGAGGCGATCGTCCCACGTGATTAAAATCGCGTCGGCCCCGCAGCTGGTCTTCTATGCCTAAAGATGAGCACTTCTCTTTGGATTGTTGATCCAGAATTTCCGTCTACACATTGCCTATTAGATTGAGTTTAATCAAACAAAGTAACCAGGAAGAGTTTTCCTATCAGATATCTCCTGAGGTTATTTACTGCAGTGCCCACACCACAGTGAATGCTAAAAAATAAATTTTCATCTGTGTACAGACACTAGATCAGACATGGGCGAACTAAGGTCCGCATATCCAGCCTGTTTATTCTTTTAATGGCACCCGTTTGTCACCTTGTTGTAAAGATGCACTGGCTCCCTTCTACTCGTTCCCTGCAATAAGTGGAGATAATTTGAAGTTGATTATTATGGTCTCTTCTAGACGTCGTAGTTTTCCCAGTTCTGCAATAGAATGTTTAAGTTTACTATCCAAAGCATTTTTTATAATTTTTTATCCTGTCAGTTTAATATTTTATCTACAGCTCTACAAAAAAAATGTCTCATTTTATCAATGCAATCAGTCAAAAGGTTTGCCCATCCTTGCCCTAAAGAGTCACTGGTGATGATTTATTGTAAAGACCTAAAGCAAAAATCTGGTATCTGAACAGAAGTTGAGCAAAGTTATTCAGTGATCCAGCGGAACAGATCGCTGAACCACAACCTGCCCAAAAGGCTGCCGTAGCTTATGGGTATATGGCAAGCCCACACCCCTTCCCATGGATCAGAACAGGCACTATTTGTACAAAAATAACTAACCTCCATGTAGCATTCCCGCAGGTAAAATACTTACCTTTCCTGCCTGCTAGCTCCTGCACAGCCATGCCTGGAGTGTCCGATCCTCCAGACTGCAAGATGGAAGAGACAAAACTCTTCCGGTCTCGTTCCCTCCACTCATCCGCATCTGAATCTGGTGACGCTGCGAACCTCCGCGTCACCCAATTCAGATGTGGCTGGCTGTGAGTGCAGGCATCATGAGAAACTAGACATCTACTCTCCCATGTTACCTTTCGTGCGCCACAGCACAAGTCCCTGAGAAGGTGAAGCATCGCTGGATTTAAAAATTTTTTACAAGGTAAGCATTTTTATTTTTAATCTAGACCTCTGATCCGCCCTACACATCCCTTGTCTCGATAATAGAAGGCAGAATTTGAGGTGGTAGGTTTGCTTTAAACTCAAAAAGTATGGGTTTACACCACATAGCAATTATAAATACTTTAGCTGGCCCCAGATGGTTAGATTTGCGGTCGTTTTTGGTGCCGATCGACCACTGTGAGCGCCGTGATCTGCCATGAAATGGGCCACAAATCGAATGCTTAAAAGCTTAATTTGCCATGAATCGGTCGGGAAACCAATGCAAAAATTTACGGATATGTCTGTAAATTTTAGAACGGTTGCATTACGTTGGATGGGGACCAGGACACAAAGGGTGTGCGGACGATTCTCTGCACGGCTGGCCGTGCGTGATTTAATCATGCACCGTCGATCTGCAGGAGGATCGAAGGGAGAACTAAACGTCTGTGGACGGCTTTAGAAATGATATGAGGAAGGAGAAACTAATTTTGGGGCACATTTGTAATGATTTGCTGACGCATTACCTAAACATGGAAACACTGACTGTAAAAAGGTGGTAACATGTTCATTGTAAGCTAGCCTATTAGTGTTGTACCATCTCAGTCATTGATCAATACAGAAAGTTTAGAGGTAAAGTGATACCCTTTATCAGCTAACTGAAGTTTTTAAAGAAGCAAACTTTTGTGGTGTCGTAGATCCCTTCTTCAGACTTGAGTATGCCTCCAGAAGGGATCTAAGGCATCCCAAAAGCTTGATTCTTTAACAAATTTAGTAAGCAAATACTGGGATCACCTAAACAACATTTCTCATTGGCTGGCGCAAAGATTTGCCTTGGCTATTGCAAGAAGTAATGATGGCACACTGGCTATTTAAGGCAACATTAATAATTTGCTGTTATACTACACTTGGAGGTTATGTGGTTCCTACACTAATCTACTGGGAACACACATTACACTGAACAGAGAGGATTCAAAACAAACATGAAGGTCCTAAAAATGGATGATAGTACTTTCTAGAACACCAGATACTTCCACCTTAGACAAGCCGGTATATGTTTTATACCTAAAGTTCTATCTGGAATGTCTGACATTTTTTTTCCTTCTACCAAAACATATGTCTAGAATTAACTGTAATTGAAAAGGACTCAGACTCTTTAGCAATCAAGAAAAATGCTGTGGCTGGTCTTTTTTGTCAGGTATGATATTTTTAAAGAGGTTTGTTTAATCAATCTGTTTATCACTGGAGAAGAGGCATAATATGGAATGTACATTAGATGTGCTGGAGAGTGTTAGGTTTCATGTGAAAATGAATCAAGCCTGAGTATGTCAGTGTGGCAAATGGAGGTTACAAAAGAAATAACAAATCCAAGCATTAAAGAGGAGCCCTTGGTCCACAATGAGGGAAACCATGTTGGAAACAAGACCAAGGTTGTGCTACCTGCTTGGTAATATCATAAAAAAAATACCTCATATTACAATTATTAGGTCTAACGCTTATAGACAAAAAGAAAACACCTGGCTGGACTGTATTCAAGCAGAAAATAAGTCATCTATGAGCATGCCAATCAAGTTTCCCCTTTTGATTAAGGGAAAAATGGACAGATACTTCCATGTTATAACAAAAGAAATTACATTCTTTGAATTTGGGTGGCCAACATCCCGAATATATATTTTGATGATACTTCCATGTTCCAAATACTGGAAGTGACGTCAGTACAGTACCTGCCTAACTTAGGCCAACTTCCCACACATCATCTGCAAAAGTGGGGTGGGAACTTAGGAGAGAGAGAAATGGCCTTCCCTCCTACATTCCCACCCCACTTTTGCAGATGATAGGTGGAAGGTTGGCAGGGAGTAACGCCTCCCCTCCCTTCTTAGTTAGGCACGTTACCCCGATTTTAAAATCCCAAAATTGTAACCAGGATTTGGCCGGGAAAGACACATAAAAAAAAGTGACTTTCCCCACCGAAACAGGGTACTTGACAGGTATGAATGTGAACCCCCCTACTGCCTAGACACAGACCTGACCATTGTGGCCTGGGCACCTCCAATAGTTAATGGCAGTTGTAAACAGATTCCATCTTCTGTCTATCCAGAGAAACATGAGATGGAACTTCTAGTGGTCAACAGAGAACAACTGACCCTGCCTCACCATCAGAATTTTTGATTGGGAAATAGGTTGCAATTGCCAGACATATAGACATTCCAGGTAGGTGTTCAGGTTCAGATTTGGATGCACTCGGGTGAATCCAAAACAGTTATCCTAATCTGTATGTGCAAGTATCATAATGCTCTAAAGGAAAATATTCTAATCACGTGACATATATCAGAAAATACAAGAGTAAGCTACAAGTGTGGCCAAAGAGATCCTGAAGCACAAACCCTCAATAATTCTGTAGCTGCACTTGCCTTTTGGCTTCATACCGCAGATTGGCAGAACACCTTTCCTCTGCCATAAGAAGGCCCCAGCTGGATTCTCCAATGGCCACAACTAATGGTGAAAAAATTATCATGTGGCATACATTCTGAGCCAGCTTCACTATATGTTTAAGATAAACCTATCAATAAATGAAATAGTTACTCAGACTCAATAGCCAGGAGGGTATTGGTTGAAACACAGATAGGATGGGTGTGCATTTTGCCTTTGCATGCGAGAGATCTACCTCTTTATTAGGCTCAGTGCTTCATACTTCTTTAGTATACATAGTTCGGCTTTACGATAGTAAAGTGCTAATACCATACACCAAAAACTTGGGTTGCTGTGGGTCCCAAAGGTAGGGACTGTGCCCTGCCAAAAAATAAAGACCAGGTGGCTTCAAGAATTTCAGCAAGCTTGCATTTTCGAAAGCAGGGAACAGCTGGCTTGGATCTGAGAGTGACAACGAATCTTCAGTAGAACACTTCCTATAGTATACATGAGTTAACAATAAAAAATCATTTTGTTAAGAGTATTTAATTTAAAGTTTTAAGATTCAAACCTTAAGGTTTTGTGGTTTGTTAACTTACTCTCTTATGTACTTATTTCTTGCCTGTACAAAACTCTGTATATTAAGTTTCCATGACACTTCCTTCATACCACAGAACATACTAGGCTTTCTAACAAGAAAATCCAGCACCAACTTTGTCTAATTAAAAATTCACATTCAACTATTTTCGATCCCGGTCTGCTATTTATTACATAGCAAAAGCTTATTACATAGCAAAACTTCACAGCATGGAAAGTGGAAAAATAGCATGATCATAACAAAAAAAATGATGGAGTCAACCCCCAAGCTCTTTCTATAATATAGAACAAACAAAACACTCTAGAATCCTGCTGTTTAGGAAGACGGATATCTTCATTTTGTTCTTGTGGGAGTTAGGACATGTTCAAAGCTTTGTGTGTTATAAGAAGAAGGTTATGCAGGGCAGAAATAATGACCTAAAATAAATGTCTTCTCTGAATGAGTTTGAACTTTAAAGAAAATATGAATATATAGGCAGTTATTTTACTAAATGTAATACGCTCAGGTTGCCAAAGAGTAAATGTATTATGTGAAAATGAACAGCATCAAAGTAGTTTTTACTCTGCATGAGACGAATCTGTAATTAATTAATGGATGGGATCAATTGACAATAGTAACATATTGGAGATGTTCAACTCCATAGCTGCGGATCATTGTTAAATCTTTATTGTTTCCAAGTTTTTGGCAAATTTAATGCAACTCATTATTTCTGTCAGCTAATCCCAAATGTCATGAAGATAGGATTAACTTTTCGTAGTACAAAGAGTGTTCCCTAGAACAGTGTTTTTCAACCTGTTTTGGGCAAAGGCACACTTGTTTTTTATGAAAAAAAATTGGGAGGGCGCCGACGATACGCATAATCGCGGCGCACTTCTGGTCCCCGCCGGAAGTACGTTATAGTATAAGAGGCAGCTAGATAGGAGGGCCGAGGGTGGGGTCAAAGACCCACGGCACACCAGG
>CM070032.1:26201424-26217719 GCA_036250615.1 Ptychadena robeensis
GGGGGGGGGGGCTGAACCAAAGTTTTCAAATTCTGCCACTTCTCATTGATTACTGGAAGTATTCAGCACGGCTGAATATACTTGATGCCCCCAAGTATGGGACGTGGTTCCTTCTACCACCTCATATATTATTAACCCCCGTTCCCCATTTCACCTTTTGCCATCAAGGTAATTGCCCCCCTATGATGACCCTGCATAGGACTTCATACATCATGTCAGATTTAAGGATTTACCCATAGCAAATAAAATGTATGGAGGGAGGTAGACCATCAAGATATAGGACTACCAGAAAGAGATAGAACCCAGGTGCCCAACCTGCGGCCCATTGGGCTTTATTCAGCTGCCCCCCTCAGTCCTCAAATTGCGGCCCTGAAACCTGTTAATGCGTAGTGCATAGGAACTCACCGATGTGCCGTTCCCCTATGATCTTCTTACAGCAGGAACGGGGGGAGAGGAGAGGAACAAATTAGGGGCACATAACCTTTGAATTAGAGGTTATATGCCCATAGTTCTGAAGTATGAAGTATAAATTAAAACAAGTTTTGTCATTTAAAAGTAATGTCTCCTAGCTATGCTCATTATAAAATGCTAATACAAGTCAATATAGATGGAAAATGTTATGTGCGGCCCTTTAGAGATGTAGAGGGACGCACTTGTGGCCCTCCATATCAACTCGGTTGTGCACCACTGAGAACTTTGGCCATTCAGTAGGGCCTAATGTTAAATAAATGAATTGTGAAAAACATTTTGCCAGTTTCACCACGTTCTTGGTAAATTGAATTCAACTCATTATTTCGGTCACCCAAATGTCCTGAAAATAGGATCAACTTTTTCGGAGAAAAACAAAGCATACAAAGGGTGTTCCCTAAAGGGCATGTCTTCTGTCTATCTCACACACTTAGTTGCCCTCTGGTGAAGACTTGTCAGGGTGATGGAACCAAAGTTTTAAAACTCTGCCACGTCTCATTGGTCACTTGGAAGTATTCACCACCGCTGATGCATCAAATATCTGCCCCCAACTATGACGTGGTTCCTTCTACCACCTCATATATTGTAAACCCCCAGTGCCCCATTTTGCAATCCGGGGAATTACACCCTATGATGACCCTGCCTGGGACCTAGTGCAGTACAGGCCGATACCGTTGTCCATATGGGGCAAGAGCAAATAGCCCGAGGATGTAATACCCCATGTCATAAATGAGGATTTACCCATGCACACTTTTACTTACCATACATTGAGAGGTTCATGTTCATGATAGTCACTTTGTTTTGTGTGTTTGTTATAGATAGCGATAAGGAAAGTTTAAAGACAAAGCATGTGACATACCACTGGATACGGTTTGACAATGTATAACTGTATATTATATGCTGCTATGACGTAATACCAGCCTTACCTTCTGTGTAATTGAATCAGGATTGCTGTGATTAAAACTTGCTTTGAACTTAAATTACTGGTTCTAGTGTACTAAAATCCCATCTCCTCACATCCTTACTCAAGGACGGGGAAACTTTTTTGTGCTCTAAATTATCTATATATTATGAACCATAAACAGGTATGTTTCTAGCCTGTGGGGGACCCTAGGGAAAAACTTGAGTGGGGCGTCCAGCCCTATGTGCGCGCATATTCAGCATAGCGGGAGAAACGGCCCTGCCCTCAAGCCAGTAAGAGGAACCATCGTTTATGATGGGAGCAGCAGCTACTGGATTCACCCTAAACGCACATTATGGGTGATGTCGTCAAGAAATCTCTAGCACACTTTGCACATGTACTTTTAGTAAGTGCAAAGAAACTATGTAAAGGAACAAGGTTTTTCACACAACAGTACATGCGACAGGGACTCCACAATATTATATTATAATGGAGCATTTAAAGGGTTATTTTTTACTTTCATAAAGATATATATTATTTATTATAACTAATAAAACCATTTTAAGATGGTAATCGATCAAATGTTTCATGTTCACTGAGCAACCATCAAAGACAACAGGATGAGTTTAATATATCTTCTGATGATTAAACCAGCCCTGTGACACTCATGGTTCCTGTTCCTTCGGTCAGTTCTCCATTAACAGATGCTTTTCTAGTAGACTGTCATAATTTTCTTTTGTGCTCCAGGATCTACGACTCCCTCACACGCTGGAATTCACTTACAAAAGAAAAATGTCCTCCTGTTAATCTGTTTAATGGCCACATCCTTCTTTGAAGAAAAGGAAAATGAAAGCGGTGTGTAATATTCCAGGCACAACAATTTGTAATAGAAAAACTATAATGCATAGAGGGTAGACGATAAGCCAATATACAAAAAAAGAGAGAAAGAAAGGTGATCATTGCTAAAATCTTCCTGAAAATGCTGGTGCTCTGGTGGCTATGAAGGTTGAATATTGGAGAGTGGGCAGGAATAAAAATCACAATACATTCTAATGTGTCTGTGAAGGTTCTCATTCATTCAGGCCATTGTATATCTGTAGTGTTTAACTCCAATCAACTGGACTTGCTGTGTTTATTTCCTGAAGACGTTTTGCTAGTCATTCGACTGGCTTTCTCAATTTATACATAAATTTTCTACCACATACAATGCCGTTTTAACACCTCTGACACCTCTGGGTGGTTAATATCACCTTACAGCTCCAATCATGCTAATGTAACACCTACCTCCATGAGGCTCAGACCCCATGCTGGTTAACACATTATGTGGGTTGGAGCTATACCCCAGAGTATATATTCCCAGTAAGATCGTGTACAGTCACTCTGAATGAGAAAGCCAGTGGCATTGACTAGCCAAACGTCTTAAAAAAAACCCCAAAAAAACATTAATAAATCGAATCAGGCAGATGTCTTCTTTCATGTATAACTGAAAAAAATACTTGATCAAACAAATCTCTAAAAGTAGACATTTGCTCTGTGTGTACTCGCTTATTTTTAGTAATGTCTCCTGTCTGATGTCAGAAGGAAGGAAAAACCATTATCTGCAGACGTTTTGGGAAACGCATTTGGAAAGCAGTGACAAAAGTTTTTGAAAAATCCTTCAAGAAAAAAGAACCCCTCCATGTTCTCATGGGTGGTTAACATTTACCACAACTGTCTTCAGCCTCACACAAGTCTGTACTATTTCAGGAAGATGCATATTTTCAGTATTGTGTATTTATTACAGTCAGTTCTTATTTTGTATATTTTAGAATGTGTTGACATGAAAAAGGAAAAAATTAAGTATTGTAACATTTATTTGGAGTGCGAAGAAAGTGAGGGTGGTGGTTCAGAACATCCAAAAACTATTCTTATGTAAATTGTAACTTTACTTTTACTGCATTTTATTTATATAAAAAAAACCTATGTATTATGTGACAAAGTATAATCACCTCTCCTTGTTGAGTTTACAGTACAGGAAGTTAGAGTCACACAGGCTTGTTTGCCGTTCCTCACCAAGCGTGAACCGCATGCATTGGCCGCTTGCCCATAGCCTCCCATAGGGGAGGTTGGCAGGTGATGGACAGCTGCCTAAGGGACCCCCACACACCTTTAGATTACTCTGTCAGATTTCCTTTAGATCTCCTTTTGTTTTACCAAAACATGTAATGTGAGGGACTTTCTAAACAAACAAGTCTACCCGTGTAGACACAGAGGATCCTATACTACATAGTTGTTGGTAGATCTAAAGGATACCTGACAGAGAGATCTAAAGGCGTGTGGCCAGCTTAACAGCACAATATTCACAACCACCCTAAACAGTGAGGTGATTGCAGTAATTGACCATGTGCATCTTACACCTGCAACCTCCAAAAATATCCTCGTAGTGGGGCTACAGCATGGCATCACCTTCCCCTAAATAAAACGAATATCTAACATGAGTGAGCTGTAGGGCAAGTTCTTTCCATGATCTGGCAAATGGCCGACCCGTCCAACTCCTACTGTTTCCTATGGGGCAGGACACAGCAGAATGTCCCCTCTTGTTCTCCCACCAGACATCTCAAAAGCAGAACATACACTGTGTGTACACTTCATTCTTTGGACAATTTGTAAAGATGATGTTTACTACTTATCACATAACCCACATACTAAGAAATCCTCTTATTGGTAGGTTGCATTAGGAGTAGGTAATTTTAGGTGTTTAAACATGCAGGTGTAGGTAAATCTATTATCTTGGCTAATGCTATAAATACAATGGCCAATAGGCCCTATCAACAAGAAATTCTCTATAGACATAAACCTTAATCTTAGGAGGCCCCTACATGATTGGTTATCGATCTCGATAAATATTATTTTTAGGTAGCCCATACAGTCAACAGGTTCTAGTGAACCTTATACAGGACGCCAGAGATGGGTCCTGAATGACGTATACACATCACCTATTTTTGAGCTGTGTCCTTTTTAAGGTAACCCCTAGGATGCTGGGTGGATACAGTCCAGGATTGTAACAGTAGTCTAGGGACTGCATCATTGCTATGCTACTGAAAGGGCCTGGACTGGAATAGTTAGGATGGTTGGAGGAGCCCACTATTCACCCCACCCAGTTCCTGTGGGGGTGTGAAGGGTGTGAAGCAGCATTATAACCAGGTCAGGTGACTTAATCAATGGGAAGAGAAAGGCTAAGTTTACACTGGCGATTCCTGAGCTGCTTGCAGCTTGGAAACCGCCAGTGCGCTCACGCAGCAGCGGGATAAACGACACCCTGTAGTCGTCTGCAAAACAGTGCAGGCTATTACAGGGCGTCTAATTAAGGACCCCATAGAGTTTCTATGGGGTGGCCACCCGAAAACCGACCGGCGGACGCCTTATGTGGCGTCTGCCCTTCGGCCACGCTTTACCTGGGGGTAAAAAACAGCCAGTGTAAAATTAGCCTAAGGGTTGTGGAGAGGCGAGTTTGCCTACAGTTATCTTTGGGTTTTATTAGGAAAGAAACTAACCACGAGTTAACTCTGGCTAAACACCCAAGAGGTTAAGAATGCGGATGTGAGCGCTTGATTATTTTACACTCCCCACCAACAGTCAAGCTATTTACCCAACAGCATATTTCCAATAATAAATCAATATTTATATGTGTAACATCCGCAACCAAGGCAAACTTTCCTAAAAATGTACACAAATAAAAATCAAATTTTTTTTCTAAAGGTGATATTCCATAAAGCAAAAAAAAAAAAAAAAAATGCAGCCTCGTTGATAAAAAAAAAAAAGAAGCTACTGTAACAAGAAACAACTGTTCCTTTTCTTGTGCCATAAAAGCAAGCGTTATACTTGTGGACGGATACGTCCCCGAGAGTCCACCCATACATAGCTGAAATTTCCTGGTTTGGCTCAATGCCTTGCAATGCCCTCAGGCATCCATTTTAATCACATAACCAGACAAGCTGTTTGGCATTTTGGTTTTTTTTTGCCGTTATACTCAAATGGGTTTGACTTCTTATTAGACAGACAGATAAGATAAGCCATAGACTCCCCATGGAAAAAAGGGTCTATATCTGGTGAAAATTTGAGGTCACCACAATACAGAAGTGATCAGCATACAGTCATAAATGTAAAAATGATATGTAAAGAACTGTTTCTGTATTAAAGAAGAAAAAAAAGCATTGCTGTCAATTTAGAATACACAAGGGTGAGCTACATGTGTGTGCTTTTGTAGTTTTGAGTACGATCAGCAAAGTCAAGCACTGGTGCTGGACAAGAGCAGCTGAATGGCAGTCTAGGTTCCAGTTCATCCTTAACTTTCTGGAATGAAAAAGCATCATCTCCAAAAATTGCTGTTCCTGGTAAAATGCTAGGAACCATGACTATTGGTCTTTGGCAGACACGTTCAGAATACAAGTAGGTAACCAGAATACATTTTCCTGTATTTGCCGATTGCCCAAGGAAGTGTCAAGGGGTTTTAACATTCTTCATGCCGTTTTGGCATCATGAAGTTGGCAAAGCAGGCAAGTCCTTGCAATGTACTGGCGCAGCTAGAGGGCTAAAGGAGGGACAAGCAGGAAGCCAAACTAGCTGCAGACAGTAAGTAGAGTGCATGTAATGTGTATATCTATGTGTATGTCTCTATGTGAATTATTCATGTCTCTGCATGAGTGTAGTGTGTGTGTCTCTATGTGAATGATGAATGTTTCTATATGATTGGTGTGAAAATGAAATAAAATTGCATGAGTTGTATTTTAAATAAAGTTTGAGGGCCATGTCACACTAGTAATAGTTCACAATACTGCAGCGCTGCAATACTACATGGCTAGTGTGAAATGGCCCTCAATCTGAAACTGTGAAGATTGAATGGGGTAAAAGGGGTCAATAATGTTCCTATATAGAAAAGGGGGGCCCTGCAGGGAAAGTTTGGGAACCACAGTATTAGACCGTAATGATAGAAATTTGATACTGATCAATGTTATTAATCACGGTCAATGATTTTAAGTACATTCTATAATACATTATATGTTGACTGTTGCTTGATGGAGAGGGTGCTCTTTGAACAGAAGTAGAAGCCATCCATTGACATGTTTAATTTTTATTAGAAGCACCTGATGCAGGATAAGTAAATAAGAAGTGCTCTGATGCAGGATAAGTTAATAAACCCCTAGACATAAAAATAACATTTAAACCATCCAGTACAGAGCTGTGGCAAAGTGCAAGGTAAGATTTGGTGGTCATGGAGTAAGTGTCATTGAGTTTAGCTTGAAATAAAAAAAAAATAACTGTTACCTGACTTGGGTCTTTGTTGTGATCTTTGAAATGACTTAACATTGCAAGCAGCTACTGAGGTCAGTAAAGATTTGCATGAAGTTCGTTTACCACTTGATAATTACAAAAACTTAACAAAAACTGCACAGCAACCTACTGGAGCGGAGCCAATAAAATTCTGCAGTTGTATTTGCAACATTCAAATCAGCTACTTTTAAAGTCCATTCGAAGATGGGTCCCTTTTTTCTTGTTTTTCCTCAATGTCATGGAACCAAACTATGTATGGCTAGGTAGCACCATATATTCAATAATGGTTGTATTGTTTATCTACATTGTTCTTAAATGTTCTCTGGGAACTGTTCCCAGTTTCAATATTGAACCTCACCACCCTCAAACTATTCAGCTCCAAACAAATTACCAGATTATAGTCATAAATGTCAGATTTCTTATTTTCTTTTTACACAGAACACTCAGGGCATGGTTCCTTTAAGACATATAGCAGATAGATAGCGCTGTAGCAGGGACTTTACGCTTTATTGACCTCCTGGACTTAAAGCCCGAGTTAACTCGGGGTGAGTTTTTGAACTAACAAAACTCACCCATAGCTAACATTGGGCATACTCGCCTGTCCAGTGAAAACCCAGGGCAGTCCTCTGTATCCGCTGTTTTTCTGGGTCCGACCCATTGAGGTAATTTATGACTCCAAAGGGGCAGGGGATATGCGGCACCATTGACCTCAATCTATTTGAGGTAGGGTAGTTTTTTACAGCACATCACAGGCAACAATGATTACACCAGGGATGTGTGAGGGGGCCAAAAGAGGGCAAATTTAAAATCTTTTAAAAAAGGCCCAGGAGGTTAACATCATGATTTTTATTAAAATTACTTAATGTCATTGTTTTTAGGTTAAGACTGATAATCATAATCTGTGATACGAAAAACTGGGGGGTTGCACATCCTAGTAAGAACCGTCTTTAACTAAAGTAAGAGATCTCCTCAGATTTCATTACCAATCTTGTACCCAAAAAAGGGCATAGGACAACTCTCTATTGTCTGTATAATCTCTATAACAATGTTGGTAATGTAATGTTGGCTTTTATACCCAAATGCTGCTCCCACACTTTTCCTGTGTTCTTTTCGAGTGGTTATTCTCAGGTAGGATGCCATATATAAAATTCATATAACGCATGATATGCAATATGGATGCTGTGTCCCTTTATTGATAAAGAAGTAATACAAAATTTATTTGTACATGTTTATACATACTGTAGCAATCAATGCATAAAAAAATAGCTTTGATTTAAAAAAAGGTTTTTTTAGGGGTTTTGCATGGGTCAAAGAAGAAATCTCCTCACCATTCAACTGTTTCTTTATTCAAAACAGTCAGAAACATCAAGCTGCCATACACTGTTCGATTTCAGCACAATTGATCTTCAATTAAATTTTAGATCTTGATCTTTTCATTGAACATCGATCGTAATCAAAACCAGAGTAGAACCACATGGGAAAGTTCGATCGGTACATGACTAAAATCGGCGATCAAAAAACACAGGAAAGAATCATAGATAAATGTG
The DNA here is from genome assembly GCA_036250615.1 of Ptychadena robeensis. NCBI lineage: Eukaryota > Metazoa > Chordata > Amphibia > Anura > Ptychadenidae > Ptychadena > Ptychadena robeensis. Next base: position 26,209,651 of record CM070032.1, read on the forward strand.
TTCATCGAATACAATCGACCCGACCAACAAACACAATGCTTTGATTTTAGTTCGATCGATGTAAGTCGGTCGAACGCTAAAATCAAACTGTGTATGCCTAGCCTTAAGTCTTCTGCAATGTTGATGATGTTTTAAATTCACTATCCACACTTTTCTGTCTGTAGGAATTGCCATTGAACACACAATGCTCTTTTCTGAACTGCCTGAAGAGGACAACCCATCCGAGGTGACCTGTCTACACCTCAGCTGCCAGCCCCAAGCGTCTGGCTCCTTTGCCCATCTTTCTGGGTGGACACGAAGGGCCATTTGAATATTGGCAGAAGCATACATTTAAAGCACTGGACAAGATTAGAATTTATTGTTCACCAAAACGGTAAAAAGTAATAAAATAACTCATCTAGAATCAATCATTGCATTTACACATTGTCATTGGGGCAAGATACACAATCATTAAATGGGTTTGTTCTATGAATTGCTATCTTCTGAACTGTGATTATATCACTTATGTCATCTCGAATTATGCTGGGAAGTATAAATAGCTCAGAAAGAGCTGTGAGGTAAAGTGTGTCCAAGGCTGGCCATACATGGGTCGATACCCGTGGAATCAATGAGTAATGCAGTGTGATAACGTCACCACACTGTGCTCGACCTTGTCAATTGAACAGAGAGCTGATGTGCAGCACTTCTGCACAATCAATACATATCACCAGCCGAGTTACAGATCTTTTCACCCAAAGCTAGACTCGGGAATACCGCCCAAGAGGTTAATGGTCAGGAACAGAGAGAAAAAAAAGAAAGAACAGGCAGCTAGGAGTGGTGGGTCCCTTTGTGGCAGCTATGGTGGTTCATACACTACTGGCTTGGGGCCATCTGGCCTGCTATGAAATGACAACACCATGAAGAAAAAACTGAGCTTCTGTTACATAACTTCTTATAGCAGGAGTGGGTGGCCAAGTACAGGCCACATACTTAATACCCTTAGCGTAGAATAGAGAATGGTGGTGAACTTCTATCACTAACTTATAAAAGTGAAATATATTCTTGGTGTACAGTATATGAAGGCTACAACTATCAAAAGCGAAAATTGTGTATTGCACTAGTCACTCCCTTCTTTGTGTTTTTTCATTTTGCCTGGTGTGGGTTTCACAACAACCCCCCCCCCCCCCCCCCCCCCCCCCCCCCCCCCCCCACCTTCTAGCACCGTTTCCTTGTTTGTGGGCCTTAAGTCCAGACATATCTTTCTATGACATAAACATGGGAAGTACTGTTGTGAAATGGATTACCATTAGTAAATGTCTCCTCCACGAGGCTCGAGCAGTCAGTCCAACATGGAGTGCTCAGCTTAGCTAATCGAGTCACAAAGTCAACCATAAGGTCACTCTAGAACACAATGTACCTCAAAATATCATTAAACATCACCAAACCACTTCACAGCCCTTTCCTTGATTGTGTCTGGCTCCTGAAAAACTTTGTTACATTTCATGCTACAGCTGCCAGAATCTGAAAGGTCATTTCGGACCCTTGGCTTTGGCAATGTGTAATACTACTGACAATCACAGGAAGTGCTATTGAAACACAAAAAATAAACTTCAGAAAAAGTCAGATGGCATCTTAAGAAGTGCAAAAATAACTTGTTATGCAGTTTCAGTAATGTCAGTTGCTTTGCTACCAGGAGGCCAGGAACTGAAATAGTCCATGATTTCTGCATACTTCACCAATCAAGTTTACCTTTAACTAGCACCACTGCAGTGTGCTGAGATGTGTCCTGAAAAGTGGTTCCCCCGGAGGCTGTGCACAACATAACACGGTTCCAACACATTCTTCTACAGACACCAGGGAAAATAAATATTCAAAAACCAGGCACACTTCCTATAATATGTTTTTACATCTAATATGAGGCAATGTACCATAGCAAAATAACCACTGAGGGTCCAAACAGCATAGTGCTTGAAACAGAAGACATTCAAGGTCAGGGAAGGTGAACGGCAAAATGTAAACTCTGCTTAAGGTTCATAAGCAGCGCTGGGACGATGCTGTAAAGTGAACCTGTCCCATAACTAGTGCTGCATCTGTTACATTCATCAGCACACAGCTATTGCCATGTTTCCACTTTCATTTATTTTAACATGGAAATTGAAGCTGCATACTATTTCAATGATACTGAACATGTACCTCACTACCATAATAGCAACTTCCATTACAAGATTATTCAGTTTGACAAGATACTTCTGGTAAAGAAAAAGCTAACCTACTGAGGTAAGCAGCACCAGAGGACAGGGGCCCTCACCAGCATTCATGGGTCCTGATGGCATGACATGTATTACTGATCCTGAAAATAAGTGTATCTTGTCCTAATGTGTATTCATTAAAAGACTGGCTGTACAGAAATACAAATTTAACATTGTACTACGAGTGTTGTACTGTCTTAGCCATTGATGAATACAGGAAATATGGACCTCCCTGTCGTTTTTTTTTCTCACATGTGAAGTGATGAGTTTTGCAGTAGATTACATCGTAAAAAAGCAAGCTACGGACATGATGCCCAGGAGGTTAAAGAAGCAAGCTTTCAAGATGTTAAGCCTAGAAGGGATCGAATACATCCCGTAAGCTTGTTTCTTCAACCTACTGGGTGTTTACCCCAAGTTAACTGGGGGTGAGTTTGTTTGCTAATAAAATTCACCCCGATCTAACTGTGGCATACAAACCTGTCCCCCTAAAGCCCTCAGCGATCCTGTGTATCGGCGGACCCACCCATCTTTTTAAGTCCACCTCGATGACATCATATATGACAACAGAGGGGCAGGGGGAGGTGGCATCGCTTTTTAAGAGCACATGTGTCCCGGGGCAAAAGGAGGGAAGGAAACTTTTTTAAAAGCATGCCATGGGCTTTTCCCCGTGTACTAAGCACAGTGAGAATTCTATAAGCAAATAGATCATTTACATTGCAAGCTAAACACCATCTACTCCTTTAGAAGATAAACTCCATAGTGTCTCTTTAGGCCATTAGAATTATTATGTACCACCAGTGCTGACACTCACCATCCCTTGTCATCATCTTCTTCTGTCTCAGACTTTATTTCGTCTTCGGGTGTTTCAGAAATTGCTTGCGTGAGCTTTGATTTAAATCGGTCTAGAAGCGCCAATGTCTGCAATGTAAACACATTCATGTATCTCTAGATTTATAAAGCAAGCCATAGTAAAAATACAAGTCTTACAACATAAATGATTACGATAAAAATTATTGCTAATTTAGCATTACACAGCCCTGTGATGAATGTAGATGTACGTATAGGCTAAAACAATAGTCCAGTTTGTACAGAAGCTGCAACTGAACAAACATCATTGTCAATGATTACAACAGACTTTCACAGCTTGTATTATCAAACTGTAGAGTGAATGTCTGCAACCATATATAATATACAGTATTTGTTTTGGGGGTAAACTAAAGAGCTATATGTCAAGTCGTTGGTCCTAATGTTGATTTCAGCTTTTACTCATAGGCACTGGTTTATGGTGAGGTGAAATGATACCTGTGGGCCCTAAAAATCCATTAGTAATATTTAATGGCATTGGCATTTTAGCACTTCCAGTTTTTAAGTTTTGGTGATTTAACCTCCCTGGCGGTTCACTGAGGTGCAGATTTCTGTACCAAAAGTGATACAGTGTTTTGCCGTGACGCCGATGGGGGCGGAAAGGCTTTGTGTGCCTGCAGCTTTGTAGAAATGCTGCAGGCACACAGAGAGCCAGCGGTTGCGCCTGATTCCGGCACGGGCGCAGTTTTTACGATCAGACTGCGCCAGTACTTGCTCCAGGTGGGCGCGTTCATTTTGCAATTGATCACCAAGCGATTACCTCGAATGCGCATGGTGATCATTCGCAAAATCGGCCACAGAATAAAGCGCTATGGCCGGCTTTAGAGGTACAGAAAAAAAAAATTTTGGGGGAAAAAATTATTAATTTTTTTTTTTTTTTTAGAAGTTTACACTTGTTTTCTTTTGATTTGGATTGGATAAAACATTTATCCAATCCAATCCAATCAAAAAAAAAATGAAAGAAAAAAAATACGTTTCTGTACCTTTAAAAAAGACCGGCGACCGGGTCCCGCCTCCGTGACGTCTCACGTCACTCCGGGACCCGGAAGAAGCCGGCGATGGACTTAGAAGATGGCGGCGACGGAGCAGGTGAGCTCCCACGATGTGCCCGAACCCAGTTCGGGCGTATCGATAGGTGCAGTGTGCCTTTGCCCGAACTGGGTTCGGGCATATCGCTAGGGAGGTTAATAGCAGGTGAAGCATTCATTCACCCTGTCCTTGCACTTCTATCCATAAAACAATAAATTTACATTTTTAAAAAAACCCACTCGGTACATCCATGCAATCCTCCAACTTCCAAGAGAATCAAAATCAAAGTTCTGTGCTTTGCTTTAAAATCCCCCACACCTCCTTTCCTACTTACATCTCCAACCTAATACATAAAAACACCCCTAACCACCCCCCTCTGCTCCTTCAGTGACCTACAAATGACATCCACACTGTTAACATCACATTCGCAGCACAGGGCAGGTGATCGGGCAGGGTCCCCAACTGCTTCTGTGTCATAAACTGTACCTTGCATGTCAACTATAATTTATTGTACAGCGCTGCGTAATATGTTGGCGCTTTATGAATGAAAGCTAATAATAATAATAATAATAATAATAATAAAAATACAGGTGAATTATCCTATGTTTTAGATCTAAAATGGATTGAAAGGAAGGAAAATGCATGCTGGGTAACAGTAACACACAGAGCCAAAATGCCAAAGAAGTTTAACGAAGTTTGTGTTTTCAAATGAAATCTCTTAGCTCTCATTACACAGTGACAACATCCTGCTGATTGGAGTAGCTTCTATAGGCTGCCATACACGGGTCGGATTCGCACCGGATTCCGGCCCGATCGATTCCGGGCGCGTGCACGCGAAACGATCGGGCCGGAATCCCGTGCAGCCCACCTTGTCCGTCCGATAGGGTCCGACTGATCGGGGGCTCAGAATCGGATCCGCCAGAGAACCAACCTGTTGGTCTTTCGGGTCCGATTCTGCCCAGATCAGCGGGAGTTGCATTCCGGGAGGTGATCAATCGGACACGGATCCGGCAGGACAAGGTGGTATGCAGCGATCGGATTCCTTAATTGGCCAATCGATCACACCTGAGGATCCCGGCGGAATCGCCGGAATCAATCGGATGGTGAATCGATCAGCCAGGGAATCCGTGCCGTGTATGGCTAGCTTAAAAGCTCTATAATGGCTCTGAAATCAACGGAATCGATCGGATCGTCCATCGATCGCTCAGGAATCAACTCGTCTATGGCTACCTTTAGGCTGGCACTTAGGAGTCATACAAATGCATAAATGACCTGATTGGGGGAATATTGGCCAGGAGGAGCGAATATATTCAGGCATGTTGCTGTAACCTCCAGATATGCACCACTGAAATAACAAATAAATAAATCTAATAAAAAAAAGGTTAAGGGATCATCAGCTAAGGGGGAAAAACTAATAACACTATTTTTGGACTAGAAGACACACTTTTCACCCCCAGAAATCCTGGGGCACCATCTCTCCTGGCAAGATTAGCCATGGAGGTGGAGGAGCTGTCAGATGGGAGATCCGCCAACGGCCAGATCTCCCATCTGTACTGTATTGTTTAGATCAACAGAGCCCTGTTGATATTAGCAATGAAGAGAAGAGAGAGATAGCTGAACTCCCATCTATCTCAGCCTGTGTGCGAAAGCTGCACGCTCCCGCTGGAGAGACTCTGCAGCTGTTCCCCACGCAGCCCTCCTCTTTCCCCAATGTGTTAGGAAGATGATGTAATGTTCTTTGATACTAGTGCCATCTTGTAGCTGATATTTGGTAGTACGTTGATGTGATCCATTGCATTGATCCAATTGATGTGAACATATATATTTTTTCTGGTTTCTCTACTCTAAAAACTGGGTGAGTCTTATGGTCAGGTGCATCTTATAGTCTAAAACTTATGATACTGGATGTCCATCAACCAGAAAATTTGGTGTGCTCTATCTGACCTGCTGTGCTGAAACACAGCAGATGAGGGACCTTATTCATAACTCTGAGCCAGCATGAGAAGAAGCGACGAGGAACATTCAGCATTTTTTTAGCCGCATTCTACCCTATTACCAGCACATGTGGTAGGGATCATAAGTGAAAAAACTGCTTTAATTGGAAAAAAATGAATTAAAATACAAATTTGAAAATGAAAAAACACACAACACGTTTGCTGTTTCTACCCAATTATAAATTAGATTTACGGCAACAATCATTTGTCGATAAATACTGGTATTAAATCACCTGTTGTTCTCTAGTTGGACCTTTCGCTGTATTCTTTTTCTTGCATTCTTTGTACTTTTCTTTCTCCTTCAGATATTCCTCCAGAGCGCTGTTAGCCACAGTTTTCTCAGCTAAAGGAAATGATTGAAGTCAGTTTCATTAAAAAGTTTGAAATAATTTACCAACTTTTATTTAAATGTTACTTTTCACCATATAAGACAAATAATCAGCATAATTAGAAACAATAATGCTTGCAGCCATTGTCATGTCTAAGCCCAAAGTAGAGTGGACCATCACAACTGTACCAGAGAAAAAGGTTGGTTTTTTTTTTAGGGGGGGGGGCAGGAAGAACTAAGCTTAAATGATTAACATTCTCCATGCCAAAGTCACGGAGGTGCAGTGCCAACACAAGTAATAACACTGCCAATGTATAAGAAAATAAAAATTCAAATAGTAAGCTGGCATTCTTTAGAGGTTCGTGTGCCAACTAGCCTAGCCAAAAGGGATTTCTTTTAGAAAAATAAAAATGCCTCATAGTAATATGATTAATAAAATACACACTGCGAGCCAAGATCTGCCATACTTCCTTTGATAACTATGATTATATGGTTATACAGTTAAAAATACAACCGTGATGTTTGAAAAGATGCAATGGGCCTCCAAGTTCTTTGTTTACCAGGAATACAGAGCGTAGTGTCAACCTGCCTGCTCTATTTGGGAGTCACAATGATTGTAAACAGAATTAATAAGTGGGAGTTGTGAATATGAACCTGTACTTATATGATTTATCAAGGCATTCCCATCCCTATGAAGTCTGAGAGTAAAAGAAAAAAGTTCCCCTCTGGTGGGATTTTACTTGGAATGCCCTGATGTCAATAAAACATAACATCAATGCCATAAACAAAGTAGATTTTATTGAGATCCAACATTTTTTTAGGTGTATAGGTGTGTCTAAAAACCCCAGCTGTGGGTTTAGACCGTCCTATAAATTCGTACAAATTTACCATAAGGTAAATAAATAAATAAACAATTAAACGGAGGACCTATTGTGTAGACCGGTTACATCAAAAATACAAGAAATGATGGAATATACAAGGCACCTCCGTGCTATATGATACAAATAGCTGTATTAGTACAATGTCAATACAATATCTGGTACTTGCGCGACATGTTTCGCCTACTGGCTTCTTCAGGCTGTGTACCGATGGAATTGATTTTGTAAGTTCCAGATGTAATTTGGGTATTGTTGGAGATGACTAGACAAAACGAATCCAGACGTGCTGAGAATTAATAAGTGAAATTGTAGTGTCTGTTGACTCATGAGGGTCCAGCAAGTGGCATTTGCCCCCTTTGCATCTGCTTTGATTGTGTGTGCAGCCGGCCTTCTATGATTGTGTATAAACTGTTTGGAAATTTATTGGGGGTGTGGAATACATTGATATCTTCACGCTGCTTCCGCTGGAGCGGTTCCCCATTGCCAAATTTGAGAAGGGCAAAGAGCATAGGAAGGAGGAGGACGAGGATCGGCGGCATTATCGCTTGATCCCTCGCACTCTGTTTAACTGGCAGCGTGCTTTCAATGTGTTGGGGAGCATAATCGGGGAGAAGACGGTGGACTTGTGTGCCGCCCTCTTCTCGTACCAGGACTCGATTATGGACGCGCACCAGGACTCGATTATGGACGTGGCTCAGATATGATGAGCAGTTCAGACAGCGGATGTCTATCTGGCCTGCTCTGGAGT
>CM070032.1:26220075-26235513 GCA_036250615.1 Ptychadena robeensis
ATATATATATATATATATATATAAAATTATAAAATTCTTATATATCTCGAAAAGAGAAAAAGAATATAAGGCCAACAGAATGCCAGTTTGTGTCCTGGACATACAAATATTATAGGAAGCTAAACATATTTTTTACATTATAAAACATCAAAGCCTTTCAGTAGCTAGGAGGCTGGAGAAACTTAGGTGATGTACCATGTACGGCACCAAGATTAACCAACATGACTGTCTTGGTCATGATTCAGACCACTAAAGCTTTCAATTACCGAAGAAGTCGGCAGCTTAATTAAAGGATTAACCATAGTTTTAAAGAGAACAAAGAAAACAAAAAAACAAACATGTAACAGTACAAAATATATGGTATATGTCATATACATATGCACGCCATATATTTAAATGTCTATCTACAATCTGAAAGATGTAAAGGAAGAAATGATAAATAAAGCCAAGGCAGGCTGTACGGTGTGGCTGAGGGACACATCTACTTTTCAGATATATTGTAACAAAAACGTTAGTTGCAATGTATTTAATTATTATACATGCTCACACTTGGGGTCCTGTTATAAAGGGTTTTATTTTATTATCGACACAAAATAAGAATTGTAGTTGTCCAAAAGCAAGCACTCCTGGGCGAACCGCCAACTGCCCAGAACAGGTTGGTCACTTCAACATGGAAGAATTCCTTTTTTTACATATAAAAATAATACACTTAAAGGAAAGAAAAATCTTGTTTGGAAGTGTCTTATGTAAGACTTGCCTGTACTAAAGAGTCGGTCTATCGACATGTGCTGATGTCAGAACTGCTGATCTTTAAATACAGAGCAATGGCAACATAAGTAACATAAAGAAGGTTTATACAGAATACAATAGTCCCCATCCAAAGTATTAGCCAGGGATCGTTTGCCAAAGGTGGCTCGCATTAATTAGAACAATTGTTCCGCGATTAGTTGTATCATCATGTTATGGTTCATTGTTGATTGATCGCACATGAACCAACCCGTGTATGGCCAGCCTACCAGTCTCTCAGAGGAGCTCACAATCTAACGTCCTGCATATTTAACTAAAGCTAGCCATACACGGTTCCATTTTAGCGTTCAATTGACATATTTAGATGAAAGATATGACCAATTGAACGAAAATCTTTTTCCGCCCACATGGTGCAATCGACGATTATTGATCATTTTTTGTCAAATCATCAATTGAAACTTTTGGTCGATTGTACAATCATCCAACTACATTAGAAGTGTGAACACCTCAATAACCATAAAGGGACTATAGCTGGCGAAAAGATAACGAGTTGACCCTAAGTTTTCGTTGACCCCGACACCACCCAGACCCTTATCAGGGCTAAGACCACCCTTATCTTGGATTGTCTGTGATTACCCGAGGTAATTTATACACTACTATTTTTCTAAGAACCATTTTATTTTATTTATTCATACGGTTGCACTCTTAGACATACCTCCTTTATTTCCAATCTAGCATCTTCTATTCATATGTTCTCCTGAAGAAGTTATTTCTATGTATTATATGTACTATTGATGTAGGGATACTTCAGTGTCCTATATATGTATGCGAGAACACTAGCCAGCAATGCAATGTCCTATGCTTTTGTTTAATACTTATTAAATATGATATAGATGCTTTTAACCTACACTTTACATCGTTCTACGTAAGTGGCCTTTAAAGCCCCCTTGCCCCTGAGGTTCTCTCGGGGGGAATTCTTTCTAGGTGAGAGGTTTTACCCTCACCTCTAATTGGGTATTTGATTTGTATTTGGGATGTTGGTCACCCCACCTTGAAAAATGCAATTTTGATTATAACAGATGGAAATATGGAAGGCATTTCAGGATAAAAAAACTCAAGTAGCTTTATACTAGATTAGAGATTGCTCATCGATAATAAAAGTATAAAAATGCACTTAATAGATAATGGATAATGAATGTCTTCAGGAAAAAGCTGAGCTACCCAGAGAATTATTTTGTAGAAAGAGTCATTTTGCTAACAAATGATTAAAATCGAAATAATGTTCCTCATCTGTCTTCTAAACTAGGCATGTTGAAAACTAAAGAACCGGTGAAGTGAAAAGAAAAAAATAAAACAGACAGATATATAGGTTTCCACATATATATTTTCTATGAGCTATGTAAGGTCAATGTATTTTCCAAGTGTTTTCACGGATATCAGTAATGTTTTGTCTGCTTGTCCATATCAATCACTTAAGTGGAAATCAACTAATGGTTGAAAAAACCCGGAACCTAGGATGGGTACGACACGTACAGCGGATGAGGGTAATAAGCCAGGAGAAGAATCATGTGAGAACGTGATCTTGAAACAAGGAGCCTGACCATTTGGAAAAGTATGTTAAAGTATTTATGGTTAACAATGCATTTATCAGACACATTCTTTGAAAGAAGAAGTTAAATAAATGACAAGCTGGAAACATAAACTTAATTTAACATGTATGTGCGTTTGACAGCACACTTTTCCATACGGTTTCTTGTGTTGTTGGATGGTCTCGTTCTTCTATGCTTTCCTCATATTCAGAGTTGGTTTTGCACCCTTTCTTACCCTTCTAGAATATACTTTCCCTTCCCTGTTTCCCCGAAAATAAGGCACCCTTACATTTTGCCTCATGCTAAAATATAAGGCATCCCCCAAACATAAAAGCACCCCCGAAGATACTGTAACTCTGGACAGAGGGGGTCAGAGGGGGCAATCAAAATGACACAGGAGGATCAGAAGGGGTTACTGAAATGGTAATACCCACCCCCCATCTCCTGTGCCATTTTGATTCCCCCCTCTGATCCCCCCTGTGTCATTTTAATTGATCCCCCCACCCTGATACCCCAGTGCCGTATACTTCTTCATGGAAAAATAAGACATCCCCCGAAAATAAGACGTAGGACATCTTTGGGAGCAAAAAATTTATATAAGGCACCGGCTTATTTTCGGGGAAACGTGGTAACAGAGAATCTCCAGTTAACCTCCGTGGCAATACTGTGCCGTACTCTGCTGGTTTTTCATGACCTACCTCCTCCATTGTACATTGTGCCGGTGACGCTGGCGATGTGGGTCGGGAAACCAGAGCCCCCTCCTTCACATGGAGGTCAGTGGCACTAGAGGTCAGTGGAGTCTAGAAAGTAGTGATGTGACACTCCAGACGGGGAGGAGAGATCTGAGATTTCTCAATCCAACCACTGTGAACAAACTGTGCTCAAAGTGGTTAAAAGTTAAAAAGTGCGTCGCAGATCCCTCTCTCTCCCCCCCCCCCCGGACCTAATGATGTGACACGGGGAGGGGGGTTGGGTGGTGGAAAGGGATCTTCTCCCCTTGCGGAAGCCTGCAGTAGTGGACTGAGCCCCCCGCGGACGTCGGATCAGGTAAGCCAGCGCTGCAGGGAACCTCTCAGGGGCGGACAAACCCAGTTCGTTCAGTGCACTTTTTGCACATCCAGAACTGCTAGGGAGGTTAAACAAACCTACCCCAAACTGGGTTCAGGCAAACCACCAGGGAGATTAAATGTCCTTTTTACCTGGCAGTCCTGTAAGTTATTGGCTAAGCCAGTGGGTTCTGAGGAATTGTTTTACCTAATTAGTCCTCTAACAAATTTTGTAAAATATTTTTATGTTGTTAAAAAGTAGTAAATTATCTCCAAGATGCACCAAAATTTGTACAATTATAAAAAATAAACAGTATCTCACAAAAGTGATTACACCCCTAACATTATGGTATATAGTTTATAATATCTCTTCATGGGACAACACTGAAGTTTGTCACTTTGGTACAATGTGAAGCAGTCAGTGTACAGCTTGTACGTGTAAACTTGCTATCCCCCCAGAATAACTCATCCCACAGCCATTAAGGTCTAAATCTTCGGACTTGCTAAAGTTTTCTTGAGAGCAGATGGCTAGTTATCCAGTTGGCTTTTTCAATTTAGAATTCACTGATAAAAGCCTCAACCTCCATAGTGGTGTGCCAGTGCCACATTTTTATTGTCCGACCGTCCTGTCACATCCACGGCATCATCGATGAGGAGTAAAAGTGACATTGCATCCATTAATATGGTACCCCCACCCGCATTTCCGATGACAGCGGAGAGACAGACCCAGAACAATCCCCTATGTTTAGTATCACCGACCATTCAAACTTACCCTGAGCTACGCTTGGGGTACAACCAAGGAGATTGATGTATGAGCTTGCTTAGATATTGGACTATGGTAAGAGGACATTTAAGAATGTAAAAAAAAAATACCTTCTTTAGCATCTTTTTCTTTTTGCTCCTCCTTCGCTTCACCTTCCTTTCTCTTTTTTGCTTCATTTAGTTCCCGTTTTAGTTGCCGTGCTTCTTTTCGTAGTTCTTCACTAAATGAAAAAAAAAAGACAGATTCAAAAAGCATGAAAAACCACCAGCACACAATGATCACATTACACTCTGCCCTTAAAGCAGATCTGTGCTTTGCAGATACTTTTGGTAGAAGGAAGAAAAGAAAGCAATTTTCTTCTCTTGTCCTCTATGTCCCTCTTGAGCAGGGTACAGACAGCTCGATATTGGAGCCGTCTGATGTTCCCTGCAGCAGCGTGATTACGTCATCACGCTGAAGTCAGATAACGGCAGACAGTTCTGCTCTCTCTCCAGCTCAGCTGATGCTTTGCATGGAGACCCACGGTATGCAGGTCTGTACCCTGCTTTAGTCCATGTGTCCACTGCAACCTTTTCCCCATTTTGGATGCAGGGAAAAAGATGCAGAGAAAACACTTTTGATTCTAATGAATGGGACTTTGCACTTTGTTTACAACGCAGAGTGCGGTGTAGCCAGAGACGTTCCCTATTGAAGATCAATGGGAAATCAGCCCCTAACCATCATAAGGCGTGTTTCTTCCAGGTCTTTGTAATGCATGTGCCGCCGTGCCCTGAAACGCGGAAGAGATGGGTGAAAAAGGCAGACAACCCAGCTGCAAATTGGCCGCTCTACATTTTTTTCCCAGTCTTGGAAGTGTTAACAGTGGACACCTGGCCATAGGGAGATGTTCCATCACTTCCAGTTCAAAAGATAGAGCCAGCAGTGAGAAGAAATTCCGTTTTTACATTTCCCCTCTTTTTGCTCAAGAATTAAACAAATAGATAAATACATTGTGTGCCACAAGGCAACAGTTTGCAGTGGTAAGGGAACCCTTCATTTTTCACACTTAAGGCTGCTATACACGGGTCAATGCCCGTCAGATAGATGAGCCAGCGAGCTCAGCCCAATGATGATATCGAAGGTGCTCTAGGCACAGCACTGCTGCATCACAAAGCTCAGCTGATGCTTTTCATCCAAAGCAGTGGAGAGTGACAGTGATTTTCGGTCATGTCCCATAACCCTGTCTTCAAGAGTGATTGATCCAGCTCAAAGACAGGGGTGGCCACATTAGATATGCATAAGATAACAAGTGCCCAACCTGCGGCCCGGACCGCATGTGGCCCTTTGGGTGTTGTTTGGCGACCCCCCCTTGGTCCTACACTTGCACCCCCCAAAACCTGTTAATGCATAAGGCATTAGGAACTCACCTGTGGGAATTTCTAAGGCAAAGTTTACACTGGCGGTTTTTTACCGCCAGGTAAACGAGCGTTTAGCATGGCCGGTTTTCGGGCGGCCGTGCCATAGGACGCCACATTAGGCGTCCGCCGGTCGGTTTTCGGGCGGCCGTGCCATAGGCCCTGTAATCGGCTGCGGGGCCAGTGTAAACTTAGCCTTAGAGTGGCAAGAGGAGGAGAGGGACTCCAGCTGAGCACGCTAATTGGCATATGTGAACGCTAATGAGTGACCCAGACAGAGCCTTTGATAATATTTATGAGGCGCATAACCTTTGTTGATATATATGGGGCATTCCATATATCACCATGTGTAGAGGTCACTAATCAACTATGGCGGTCCTACATCAGTAAAATTGTCACTGTTGATGGGGAAAACAGGTCTACATATGACTGCTGCACCCGGGGGGGGGGGGGGGGGGGGGGGGGGGGGGGGATTGCTGTTGGGTTTTGACTGCCTGCTGAGATCTGTCGTGCTGAGGGCCACACTTGGCCATCGATCTAGCACATATCTATGCATTTGCTAAGTAATGACATTGTGCAATAATGTCCTTCTACATAAAACATTGAAATAGGTGCACTTGCTTTTTTCTGTGTAAGTAAACTTTGTACCGAACTTCAAAAAACACACATGCTGAAACATTCAAAGTGTCAATATGAGACAAAGCTTTGATATGACCATGATTCTATGCTCTCCCTATGCCAGGGCTACTTTGCTCTTTGAGTATAAATAATGAAAAACCAAACATTGATCAGGACATCTAAGTGGGCTTCCAAGAAGGACTTAAAAACCGTAAGACATTTCTAAGAACTGTTAAAATAAGAAAAGCAGAGAACCAAAATATCTAAATATTGTAATTTTCGACCGTTATTACCATTTCAGAGAAGCTAAACAGAAGAAACAAAGGCTTTTTTAACGATTGCTGTAAAAGTAAAATGAAAACATCCAGCAGCTGTCACCGGGCACAAAGAGTGCACATTGAAAGCAGTGGGTTCGTTTCATGACGAAGAAACTGCCGGCACCTCTTGACATATCCCAGTACCGTGTAGACAGAGTCAAAAGGAATAATCTTTTTCATAAAGAAGAATCCAAAGTCTCTGCCTTTTAATAAAACAGAGAAAACCAGTGAAGAGAAGCCCTTTAATCGTTGATGTGAGTTATAAGCCCTTCGGCTGGTTTTATGACATAGCAGGCGTCTTGGTAGCTGATGTATGGTGCACGTATATACATTATTATGGGGCACATTTATAAAACAAGCAGGATGACAAACAGACAGTTCTTGTGGATAGCGTGCTTTATTTAATATCCACAATATATGGTTATGTCTTTTATACCAGCTGCAGTGACTTCTGTTTAAAGCTGAATTACATCCTTACCCTTAGGCTCCACTATGCATTAAGGATGCGCTGCGTAAACGGATCCAATAAATGCAAGCCATACGCTAGGGATGCATCAGGGATGCGTTAAAGCATGCATTTGTGGGGGCGTGGTCTCGACATGGCCGCGTGAAGACACACTCTTCCTGAGCTCCCGCACCGCGCCCGTACAACAGCCTGCAACCCGCAGTTTACGCGTCCGGACACACACCAGCTGATGGCCAAGGGACACAAGAAGGGGACGCCGAAGCCGCAGCGCTCTCCGCGGACCCGTTCCTCCAGCATCCCTGAGTTTTTCGCCTGAGGCCGCACACCACAGGCTGCCGCCACGCCGGGCAAGATGGCGGCCGGCGGCGGCTCTGCCAGCACATCGCCGCCTCGCAGCCCTGGCAGCGCCCATAGCCCTCACAGCCAGCTGAACGGTGAGCCTGCTCCTACCCCAGAGGGACGCCAGTCTTCCCCTTCGCCCCTGCTCTCTGACCTGACACCTGGGCCTGGCTCTGGGGCCCTTTCCTCCCCCAGTGAGAGGGCTGAGGAGGATGAATGGGAAAGCACACATTCGGTCTATACTCACAATGAGAGATATGGAAGGCCTTTTGCGCAAAACTGAATCCTCCATTTACCAAAAGCTGAAGGCCCTGCAAGGGGAAACGACTGGGCTGGGCCAGCGGGTGGATGACCTTGAATCTGCACATGATTCCTCCAGGGGGACCCTAGCCTCTGTGGTGGCCCAGGTTGACGCTCAGGCCCTCCTCATAGACTCTTTGCGCTGGCAGTTGGATGACGTGGAGAACCATAACCGCAGGTCCAATATTCGCGTGAGGGGCCTCCCAGCTGCCATCCCACCTGCGGATCTAGTAGAGACCCTGAGGGACCTGTTTCGTTCGCTCCTGTGACATTGTGATCGCCAACGCTGATCGCCCCCCCGGGCCCTAGACTTTCAGACCCCACTAAGCCCCATGATGTGATTTGCACCTTGCACCACTACCACGTAAAAGCAGCCATAATGGCCAAACCTCGAGCCTGCCGTGATCTGCGCTTCAATGGTTCCCCGGTGGCCTTGTACGCGGACCTGTCGGCCCGTACGTTGACGGCCCGTAAAGCACTCCGACCTTTATTGGCGGTCCTCCAACACCATCATATTCGGTACCGCTGGGGGTTCCCTTTTAGACTGATGGCGGAGCGGGATGGCGGAGCGGCGGTCTTCTGTAATCGTGCAGACCTCCCACGCTTCTTGGATACCCTACAGCTTCCCCCGACGGCCCTCCCAGAATGGTTGCATGTGGGTCACGTTCAGGAGCCGGAGCACCAGGAGCGGTGGCAGGCCGTGCCTGCCCGCCGCCGACGTCGGCACTCCAGGAGGCAGCGAGGACCTGGCGACCGTGAGGCAGGCCACCCGCTCACCTGGATCCACCGGCCTGAGTGTCTGGACCCGGGTCCCGGTGATTGTCTGGAGGACTACAACGCACGGTCCAGCTTTTGGTATTGTATATCTCTGTTGCTTTTGTAATTTTACTCCACTGCGGACTGTCTCTTGACTTTAGTTTAACGCCTATTGCAATGTGTTCTCTTGTTTGCTAAAAACTTCATGCTATATGCGGGTTGCTTGTTTCTGCTGGGGGGCCCCTGGGTGCCCAGGCTTTACCCGCCCTGGGCATTTGGCCTGGTGTACGGGGGGGGCCGCCTTTGAGCATGTTCATTGGACTTTGGGTGGCGGGTGCGGGGGGAGCTCTTTTTGCGGGCCTTTCTACCCACGGTCCCATCTAGGCCGCTCCTAGTACTGGAGTCCCTCGGAGGTATGGTGCTCCCCTTTGCTAGAATATGTAATGGTTTGATATTTTTTTTGTTTTCTACTGTTGATACTGTTTATGTATTCCTGACTCTGTTTTTTTCCCTTTTTCTTCTCTTCTTTTTCTCCTCCTTCTATCTCGGTGGCCTGTATCCCCTTAGGCCTGTATCTCTTGGCTCCTTTTCCCTGTCCCCCCCTCTCTTGGGGTGTTATGTCTGTTTATTGGGTTTTGTTGATTCCTGCACTGCTATGGTTTGCTCATATTGCTGTACCCACTCAGGGGGTGGTGGCCCCTATCGCATTCAACTAGGTGGGAGGTAGTCTCCTATAATGTTAAAGGGCTCTGCTCCCCCCATAAACGCAGTAAATTGTGGGTTGAGTTGAAGTGGCTTGCTCTCTCCATTTTATTTTTACAAGAAACTCATTTTACTGACGCCTCGCAGCCCGTCCTTACCACGCACTACTTCACCCAATGGTTCCTGAGTAATTCCCCAATCCGTAAGGCCAAAGGTGTGGCTATAGCCATCCATAGGCACTGTCCCTTTCAGGTCACAGGGGTCAGGAGGGATGATGAAGGCCGCTACCTTTTGACCCTTATGGGTCAGGTGGTCACACTGGCCAACATTTACACGCCCAATGTGAAACAGCTGTCCTTTCTGGACAAGGTTATTGCTGAGTTATTGGACTTCGGGAGGGCTTCGTCTGCCTGGGGGGGGGGGGGGGGGGGGGGGGGGGGACTCCGGATCCTGCCGTGGACACCACATCTAGGTCGGGTCCCCTCTCGCAGGCTGCCCTGCGTCACTTTCATAAGTCGCTCCAGTCCCTCAGAGTACTTGATTGCTGGCGGACCTTACACCCCAACGGCAGGGACTTTAGCTTTTATTCACATGTTCACAATTCCTACACTCGCATTGACCTGCTGTGGTGCAGCCAGGCCCACATTGATAGTGTGACCAAGGCTTCCATAGGGGATATTACTATCTCAGACCATGCACCCGTCTCGGTGACCCTGGCCCTTTCTGCCCCTTTCCCGAAGCCATGTGTGTGGCGCCTAAACGACAATCTCTTAGATGACATGACTGTGACTGCGGAGATTCAGCGACGGCTGACTGACTACTTTGCCCATAACTCCGTGCACGACGTGATGCCGGGGACCCTGTGGGAATGCCATAAGGCGGTCGTCAGAGGCCACTTTATTGAAATTGGATCCCGACTCAAGAGGGCTAGGAGGGAAGTGATGGAGGGGTTGGTGTCCTCCATCCACCAACTGGAAACCCGGAATAAGCGCAGGGGGGACCCTAGTCTGGCCGCTCAGTTGGCTGAGCTACGTTCCCAGTTGCAGGGACATCTAGACACCGTGGTGAAGCAGAAGGCCAGGTACTTAGCGCAGCGATTCCACGAGTTCGGGGGCAAATGCCACACCATGCTGGCTAGAGCCCTGCGGGCCAAGGCACGCGCGCACTTTGTACACAAACTCCATGACCCCGTGGGCGCCCCGATCCAGCAGTACCCCAAAATCGCGGAAACTTTTCGTTCCGATTACGAAGCCCTCTATAATGTCCGGGGAGGGGAACACCAGTCGGCGTGGGATAAAAGACTCAGAGCCATAGATACATACCTCCCGGAATCGGGTTTGCCCTTTCTGCCACAGGAGACGGTACACAGTATGGAGGGGGACATCACTCTCCCTGAGATTGAGGGCGTCCTTAAATCTGTCCCGAAGGGTAAGAGCCCGGGCCAGGACAGGTTTTCCGCCCGGTACTACTTGAAGTTTCTGCCTACCCTGGGCCCACAGATGGTTGCCTATTTTAACTCCCTTAGGGAGGGTGCGGTTCCACCCCCCGACGCCCTTAGAGCCCATGTTACGGTTTTGCCAAAAGAGGGGAAGGATCCTACCCAGTGCCCCAGTTATAGGCCCGTATCTTTGCTGAATGTCGATATTAAAATCCTGGCCAATCGCCTACAGCCCCATAGCCCCATATCCCTGACCTGGTCCTCAATGACCAGACGGGCTTTGTCAGGAGACTATAACAGCCTATTCCAGATTAATTTTGGCCCGTTATTGCGGGAGATCAGGCGGGATCTGGGGTCCTGGGATAGGCCGGCCTTCTCGTGGCTGGGGAGAGTTAATATCATTAAAATGAACATTCTGCCCCGCATACTGTTCCCGCTACAGATGCTGCCGGTCCACGTGCCCGTGCACTTTATCCAGCAGTTGCAGAGGATGATGAGGCTGTTCATTTGGCAGGCCAGGCCCCCGCGCATAGCCCTGTCGGTGCTCTCAAGACGCAAACAGGGGGGGGGGCTTGGCTTACCGGACTTGAGGAGGTACTATTGGGCTGCGGTGCTCCTCCGCATTGTCAATTGGCACACGAGCCATGAGGATAAAGCGTGGGTGGGCCTGGAGTGTTTCCTGGCTCACGCCACTTGGCTGGAAAAGGAACATAGGGGTCTGTCGAGGGACGTCCACCCATTGACGACCCACACGCTCTCGTTATGGGACTCCCTCAATGCGAAATGGGGGCTGGCCCCAGGCCTCTCCCCGCTCACTCCACTGGTGGGCTTCCCCTGGTTCGGACCAGGGGAGCGCCGGTGGTTTTTTGGAGCTTGGGGGGACGGGGGGAATCTCCCGGTAGCCCGCTTCCTACATCAGGGGGACCCGTGCTCGCTGGAGGTCCTCCGCTCGGCGTGCGGGACCTTCCCGGCGGATGAGTGGAGGTACCTCCAGCTGCACTCCTTCTTGCTCAAAATTAAAGCGCGGCTGTGCCCTGACCAAAGGCTGACGCCGTTCGAGACACTTTGCACGGATCCCACACTTAAAGCGCATATGTTGTGGTAGCTCTATGTGCTGCTCCTGTAACTGGCACATCCGGAGCCGCCTAAATACATTAGGGAGTGGGAGAGGGACTTAGGGCTCTCCCTCACAGAGGCCCAGGTCTCGAGAATCCTATCCTTTGCTCATACTTCCTCAATCTGCACAAAAACGCAGGAATCCAACTATAAGTTGCTGTCCAGGTGGTACTGGACTCCGGCTTTCTTGGCAGCGGTCTACCCTACGGCTTCGGATGTGTGTTGGAGGGGCTGTGGCGGAAGGGGTACGGTTTTGCATATTTGGTGGGCCTGCCCGGTGCTCTCGGCATTCTGGACGATGGTCCATGAGGTGATAGGCAAGGTGTTGGGGCTCAAGCTGGCCAAGGACCCTCTTTCCATGCTGCTGCACTGCTCGGGAAACAGAGCAGCCTCCTATAAGCGCTCGGTAGTGCCCCATTTTTTAAATGCAGCCAAGGCCTTAATACCTCGACTGTAGCGGTCAGACAGGGTCCCACCAATCGCAGACTGGCTCCGTGACGTCACCAGGGTACGGGACTTGGATCAGATGACGCTCAAATTCCAGGACAGGGAGGCGCGATTCCTTGCACCTGGAGGTGCTGGGACGCTTTCACAGAGACTGCATACTATAAAGACCTAGCCCGACCCAACTAGGTGACCCTCTCCCGAGGACCTGACAGCTGTGGGGGGTCTCAGCAGGTGGGGGTTAGTCTTTACCTGTGTGGGGGTTTTCTGTGCTGCACCGTGGGGGTGGTCACCTCACGTTCTTCACCCTACGACATGGCAGTGCCGATCAGGAACGGTTCTTTTTGTAGTTTTATGATTCTCTTCAATGTGTGGATTTATATTGTTATTTGTCTTTTTGTTAGTATTGATGCACGATTGGAGACTTAACTTCTTCGTGTATAGATGTATGTAATATTTTCTTTGAAAACTGTAATAAAAACTGATTTAACAAAAAAAAAGGATGCATTTGTGACGTATCTATTTTTTTGTGTTGGTCTTTTTACCATGAACGGATTAATTAACGTTTTCAACAACTTATACCATTGCTTTTTCACAGACTCAATGTCAACGCACCCTAACAGCATGTTCTCACAGCGTTGGGTGATCCATCAGGATCCCCATGTTAAGCACAGTGCTTGGCGGGGGTTCCAATGGATCACGTACACTCTACCTACACAGCGGATGTCTGAACAGCGCATCCGAGCTGGTAAAGTGTATGTGCTCTAGGAGTTAACACAGTGCATCAGCAGAACGGCTCAGCGCCGTGAGAACAGAGCATCTGCTGGGCAGGTAAAGTGTATATGATCCATCGGGACCCCCGCCAAGCACTGCGCTAAACGTAGGGAGTTCCAACCGATGTGGAGACATAGCCATACTTGTGTTGGCTTACGTTGCGTTAATGTCAACGCAGTGCCCTGTGTTGATTTAAACAAGGCAAGTTGACGGATCACATCAACGGATGTTGACTTTCAACCCCCCTGAGTGAACATCCCTGCGTTTGACGTACGTTACGCAGGATTTTAACGCTTAGTGGAGCCTAAGCCTTAATCAATCAATGTTTGCTTACTCTAATTTATTATCTTTTATTTATATAGCACCAGCATTTTATACAGCTCTGTACATTAAATAAGAACTGTGATCTCAATTTAACATACAGGTACAGGTTAGTATACAGAAGGAGAAGAGAGACAGCCTCTAATTGGGGTGGCATAGGTGTCCAAATTTCTTACATCCCTGGCTTCTTTAAACATAGGGATGGTTGAAAAAGTCGCAATGCATTTTTTTAAGTACAAATTTCAACTTTTCGCTGCAAGAGCTGAAAATGGGCCCCAAATAAAATCTAAATTTCGATTTAAAGATAACTTGCAGTGTTGATAAATTTATGCGAAAACTAGAGCAATGCTTTCTTTTTTGTAGTATACCCTGGACCCTTTGCATCTCCAGCTATTTTTTGTGATGTTCAGTGGCTTTGCAATTAACTCACAAATTTTAAGTGTTCAAATTTTCTAAAAAATTATTCCACAATCTTTACTCATTTGTAAGGGGGAAAAAAACGTAAGCTAGCCATACACAGGTCGATTTTTCACTCAATTCCCGAACGATCAATTGCCGTGCACGTTCATGGCGTTCCTAAGAAAAAACCTTTATTTGAGCGACATTTATCGATTGTGAATGAAAAAAGGTAGATGGGACAGGGAACCAATATGTTGGCAAGTCTTTGTTTGATTAGGGTGGGGACAAAACAAAAGCAGCGCAGTGACGTCTCCACGCAGTGATGTCTCCACGCAGTGATCAATCATGGGTCGATAGAACAGGTATAGGCCTGTGTAAACCCAGCTTTACTTTGACCCCCACCTTCTGAAATGTGTATATAAGTCTCGGAGACCTTTTTTTTTATAGTGCCCCCTCCATTTCATGGAGGTCTATGGCGCCGCTTACCGCGGCCCCCTTTGTGTCACCGGTGACGGGAACGGGGGCAGACCCGGAAGCATCGGCATACAAGTAAGTAATTTCTCCTGAGTTAACTCGGGCTAAGTTTCATGATGGCTTAGAAGGTTAAATGGCAGCAATGTTGAAATTGAAGTTTCACAATCAACTCTTCTTCATTTTGACCATCTCTATTCATGACATCAGCCACATATGACAGGCCAGACCAGGTGGGAAACTAAAGACAAATGACATTATAATCTGCTTAAATTTACCATACCGCTTTCAACCAAAAAATAAGTAACCATTCGTTTATTTGCTGCAATGAATGGGGATGAAGTGACCCGTTGCCACCATGACTGCGCAATCAAAGCATCATCATGCCGCTGCATCATCCCTGTGGCATGTTCTGAAGCCTCAAGACATTATCTGTAGCTGTAGTTTTCCCATGTCTATATTCCCCAGGCTTGTTGTACTTGTCCTACTCCTTAAATTTTTTTCCATTATTCAAAAAACTTTTTAGTTGACACAGTCAATGTAATATTGTGGTGTCTGGCTGACATTTTGCCTTTGGTAGTAGCATGGATATGACCCAGGGGGTGCTCCTTACACAATGAAACGTTTATTGAATACAGCAAGTGTATGGCTCTTAATCTGAAACTGTTAATAATGCTATCTAGAAAAAGGGGGGGCTGGAAGTTTTGGAACCACTGTATTAGAGTATAAGCATTAACAAAATGACATGCACATTGGGGAATAAAATTGATCACATACCAAAAAAATTACATGCCCGTTTATCAAAAGCAGGGGTGCAAAAAACCAGTACAAAAGGTGGAAGATAAAAAATCCTGGTTAAACGATGACTAGAGTATTACGAGCTAAGCTACTGAAGATTATAGGCAGCATACACCCAAATTTTTTTTTTTTTTTTTTACAAGCTTGTCCAATGGTAAAAATGTCTGTTTGGTACTATTTCCACAGCTGGTGTGAACTATAGCTATATGGATGGAGCAGCAGCGTAGGGATAGGTTTTCCGGAATCTGGGATAACAAGTACGATTAGGTTATGTATACAAAAGCTTCAGTTTATGTAACTGCAATGTGTACAGAACATGTGTTATAAGACCTCAAGAAGCGTTCTTGAAGACTTCAAGTTTGGGTATGTCAACACATTGGCAGATATGCTGGCTATTACTGCAAGCAAGTTTTAGCACTACTTGGTAAAAGGCTGGTATTAGATTGTGATAACCACATATCCCTTCATTATCTCCATATAACCCAAGAGTCTGTCTACAGTAAAAAATCTTTCTCATGGCCCCCTAGACATAAGCCAGCACTTGACCCTTTGTAGAGCACCCAAAGACCCTCTGCTTTTCCTAAATTTCTATTATTGAAAAGCTAAACAGCTATTGTTTAAGTCTGAGAATACAGACAAG
>CM070032.1:26250085-26286621 GCA_036250615.1 Ptychadena robeensis
GGTTGGGGTGTATTTATATAAAAGGTTAAAGATGTATGTGGGACAGGAGGTGTTGAGTGATTTAAAAAGTGAGATGGTCAAAATCCAGCTTAGAGGGGGTCAAGGAGGAAATTCACATTTAGATTAGTCTGTTATTACTTTGTAGCTAATGTGCTCAAGCAGTTTAGAGGCAAACAAAATAGGAGAGATTGGTTGGTAGATAGAAGGAAGAGAGGGGACAAGTGAGGGCTTCTTCAGTATGAGAAGAAAATAGTAGGCAAGGAACTCCCAATTTGCCAACACGACTGGCTGGGCAAGCTGTCAATAGCAACAACTCCACCCAAATCAACCCTAATTTCCTGAAGCAATGGGACATTTAATATAAATGCTTTGGCAAGGCATCGTTATCTGTCACTTGGGACACATTTGTTGTTCATCCAGTTGTTTTCTATAAAGCATTTTAAATATATCAGATAGCATTAGATGACAAATCCTGATGAACATTATAAAAATAACTTGTAGTGTGTTTTCACACACACATAGGAAGTGATGAACAGGAAGCTAATCCTTCCACAAATATAATAAGGATGTCCAGGCACTCAAGATAAGCAGAAGAGTATTGACTTTGCAATAGGAATGCACAGGGAGAGCCACTTGCATATGGTTTGCATGTTCTCCCTGTAATGATGTTTTCTTTAGGTACTTCAGCATCTTACCACAAGCTTGATTAAATTTGAATTGGTCCCTACCCCTCAAAAAACTATTTACTTAGACTATGGAACAGTCATTAGACCATCTTAGGCTGGGCATACACAGTTCGAATTGTCGTTCAAGCAACTTAAAATACGTATTAAAGTCGATCATGTAATATTTGGATAGTTTTTACCACCACACAATGTTATGGATTCAAAACCGATTGGATGGATTTGTATCCAATGGTACTATGAAAAAATATCAAATACCTTAAAAACTCGTCAGAAACTTAAACAATCGCTACTCGATAAATTTTATGTTCCCTTTTGATTTTTAACACAAAAAAGGGAATTGATTTTCCATTGATCAACGTAATAGGATTGTTTTTAGGTCAATTTAATGGTAAAATCAAACAGCGTCTGGCCAGCTTAAGGCTAAGTCTCCTTTGTGTTTTTCTGACCATAAGCTAAAACCGCGAGGGTTAAATTTTTGGTACGTCCAATGATGGTTAGTGGTCATGTTGCCAAAATTAACCTGTGTCATGGCTTTTAAAATGCAGGGCCCCACATTTTAAAAACTCATCACAACAAACTGCGAAAGAAGACTTATGTCCCCCATACACCTTTAGATCACTCCATACAATTTCCTTTAGATCTACCAACAACTATGTAGTTCCGGGTCCTCCCTGATAGAATACATAGTGATTGGAAGGTATATATCACTATGTAGTGCCGGGTCCTCCCTAAAAGAATACATAGTGATTGGAAGGTATATATCACTGCTATGTAGTGCCGGGTCCTCCCTGATAGAATACATAGTGATTGAAAGGTTTAGAAAGGTCCTCATATTACGGTACATGGTTTTGGTAGAAGAAAAGTTGAGTTGAGTTTTGCAAACAATAAACATTTTAGAAAAAAAGAAACCATGCTAGGAAAACAATATGTTAACACAATAGCTTCTGGTATACAAGGAGAATAGGACAATTATCTTCAATTAACCATCCAAAAAAACTAAAAAGAGAAGAGCAAGGAGAAGAAATGAGGAAAAAAGGGAAGGGGTAAGGAGAGAACAGAGACCAACTGGACAGAGAGGACTCCCAGGCCACTAGAACTGGACAAAAGTTCAAGGGAAGTCCGCCAGCCTTTTGGCAGTCAATATAGGTGGACAAAAGTTTCAGTAAAAGCTTGTGGTAATCAGATAGGAGTGAGGTCAGGTGTCACCCTGAGCGACCCCTCCACTGGTGGTTTTAGGAATGGGCAACCTTGGTGGCGGCAGCATTATGCCATGGGTGGCATCAGGGCATCGGATGTTTTTTGTTTTTTTTTTTAAACAGAACACCTCACCAGCAACCCCCTCCTGCAATGACCAGAGATGTTTTCCAGGGGGTGTACAGGTGTTGGAACAGAACACCTCACCAGCTCAACCTCCCCTCTCCCGAATGACCAGAGATGTTTTCAGGGGGGGTTGGGTTATCAAGGGGGGTGCCTACCCAGAGTTCTGATCTCCCCAAGACCACCCTTGGACCCCTCGGAAGGACAACCCCAGAAGTAAGTTGGGGAGGCTGAGGCTGAATGAATTCTCCAAAGTAACCACATTGCTGCACATTATCCAATCAGAGTTTTTTATTTAAGATATATATATATTCATAAATGATCACCAAGAGAATAAACATGTAATCTATTCCCCCCATCAGCTCCCAAAGCTATTAACTCCAACATCCTGTTCTAATTACAACATTAGAAAGTATGCTACAAGAATTGCAAGAATTGTCATGTCTGCCCCCAGCTGCCCATTTGGATAGAATGAAGCAGAGTACAGACATGAAGATATGGGCCAGATTGATGGTCGCCTCGAACGCTGTGCACACTCACGGGCATCTATCTGACCCATATAATCTGCGCCCACCGCTGTTTTCGAGCGGGATCAATCTTGCTGGAAAACAGCCATATCGGACATGACCGTTAAATACGGCCGATGTCCGTTGCTTTGACTATAGAACGTGGGTCTCCAGGTAAAGCATCGGCTGAGCTGGGAGGAGAGCAGAGCTGTCTCCCCAGCTCCGCTGATATCTGACCCGCCTGTACCCTGCTTTAGAGCGGTTGGTGGGCAATTGACAACCTTCTACCAACCAGCTGGATTGTTGCACAAAGCTGCACGGTTTTGGTTACAGCCAGCCACCGAGCTGAATTTAGCTGGGCGTAGATGTCTCGATTTTCCATACGATTCCTGCGAGATCTATCATGGGAATCCATCACCGCGATCGATCACAAATTGATGCATGCACAAAGTGATCAATCGTTTTGATCCTAAATTGCACGTAAAACGAGCAGGAATCGGACCCGTCTGCAAAATTTAGTCGATCGCTTGAGAATCGCGGAACGTTAATAGAGACATGCGATCATTCCTGTCGATTGACCTATTGGCGTCCAACCCACGTTACATAATTTCTGATTACAACAGCTGTGAGCTGGAGATCACACAATCCGTGATCGAGGGATCAAGGGAAGGAATCGACCAGGAATTGAAGACGTCATATGGTGCAGTGTGTAATCGATTCTGTAAATGGAATAGATTCCGGAATCCCATGCACCATAGTTTAAAAGATCGATCTCTGGGAAATCTAAACGTCTATGCCCAGCTTAACTCATTAAACCAAAAAAATTTATTCCTGCAAGACGTGTAAAACATGAACTCCCATCAATTGTACCGTGCAGTGTGTGTGTTTTCTATATTGTCTACATTTTTTTAAATAAATGTAAACAGCATTTTCATGGTCATCCATGCATTCTTTTATTCCAGGTGACTAGACATATACTCGCAGAAGAAAAAGGGGAAAAAATGTGAAGTTAAAAACACAGCGAGTCATGCCAAGTAGCAGCGGGATGAAGTGTACCACTCTAACAATCCGTCCTTTGTACTAGTCCAACACTATACCTTATAACATGCTTTGATGACCGGCCAAGACAAATCTCAGCTGGGATACAGTTTTGTGCCTAAACAATCTGTGATTGTGTTTAATGTACTCAAGCAGGCCTGACTTTCAGACCCGTGCCCACGGCTCGCCAAGGTAGAAGGCTCAGGACGCTATTTATTTATGAATACACACTAACATTTTAAGTGGAAGTGGCTAGTTAAATATTATGCAACAGCGATGGTTTCCTTCTCAAACTATTTTTTCAGTCACACAAGAAGGGTCACAGCTGGGTGGCATGTACTCGTACAGCACTTCTAAAGCTTTTCCTTGTTTTTGCACAGATAATGTCTGAGCAATTTTATACAATTAGTGGAAAAGTGAAACACAAATTCACATTTATGCAATTTAATGCACTTATGTATTACATTCAGCTAACATAAACACTGCACTTTGCTGGTATCACAGCCTTCAGGTATTCCTTTTAGAGCAGAACAAGGAGCTAATCAAGTGTGCTGCATTGGACATGTATTGGCTGGAAACAGGGGAAGAGAGAGGATATCTTCTGTCCTCTGCTGCTCATTTACTTTACAGTAAAACACTATTCTGCATTAGCCCATCAGTGAGTTCCTTTGTTGACCTGCAGCAATGTGTAAATTTCAGGTATTAATTGAGAAGCATTTCTAATCAAATAAAACCGCTTCTTTTTATGTATGGTGCATGTGTATATGGTTTTCAATTTTTTTTAAAAAAAATGTAAAATGTTATACTTTGTGTTAGCAAGATAACAAAATATAATTCAGTAGTGGATGTATACTCAATATGTAAAAAATATATGTAAATGTAAAGTTTGACTTACCGTATTTATCGGACAATAAAGATGCACTTTTCACCCTCAAAATCGGGGGGGAAAAGTGCCTGCGTCTTATGGTCTGAATGTGCAACCACCTGTGGCTACTCGGCCATGGGTGGTGGCTCCTCGACTCTTGGCCAGCTCTCTCGGCAAGTAGATTACGCCGGATCTCCCATCTGAACTGTATTGGTTATATCAGCAGAGCCATCTTCCAAAATAATATATATATATCAATTTCCAAATACGGGGAAGAGGGGGGCCGCGAGTGAAGCCGCTTGCATGTCTCCCCTCTAGGCTGTGTGCATGTGAGGAAGCTGCCAGCATGCGTGCAGCCTCCCACACACAGCTCTGCATTGATATAAAAAAAAAATTTACATTTTTTTGCTGGTTTTCCTGCTATAAAAACTGGGTGCGGCTTATGGTCAAAAATGTCTTTAGTCAGAAAAATATGGTACCTCTGAGCTGGTATGATGGTGGCTTAGGGCTCCACAATCCTAAAAAATATACTAACCTGCTGTTCCCTGGAATTGTATGAGATTCCATACTTATTCACCAGGCTTCAGGGGGTTAATATTGTGCACTTGGGGCTTTGATATTTGGTTTTCTATGGGAATTTTCGGCGGTGTACTTTCAATGTAGAGATGAGATCACAGAATTGCCCGGCTATTACAGCGCTCCACACCCAGGGAGAAAGGAGGTATCTTCTTAAATTATTTATTACAGGTATGTTTTGTTTTTTTTTGCTTTCCTCCCTATTATCTGCACTTCTCGTGCAATTCATGCAAAGATGTAGTTCTGGTGGTAGGTCTCCTAAGTATGTGAGAAAGATAGGGCACCGCAGTGCATCAATTTGGGTAAAATGGTTCCTTTAGCTCCATTAAAGACATTCCCATTCCCCCACCACAATGTAATGTATACATATACAATCCCACATACACACATGTGCATTTGAAAAGATGTCAGCACACACCGCTTTCATAGAGAAATCCCCTACAGTGGAACCATCGCTACTCTTTCGGTGTCGGGAGCACAAAACAGTGCTCTTAACTCCCTGGCGGCTTGCAAAACAAACTCAACCCGAGCTGGGATCGGACTTTCTTAGCTATGTTTGGAGAGGCCGCAGAGAGTCTTAATCACGGCGGACCTGCTAATCAATTCCAGCACCGCCTCTTCAGTGTCATCTGTGACGCCGGGGGGGGACTCTCCATGTTATGGAGGCGGAGTTGGTTTCTCAGCCCACATGTGTAGACCTGTATCCGAACGTAAGATGAAGCATGTGCACGGGGAAGAAATGTAATTGTTTTGAATTTATCACATTATATGGTGGTACAATAGAATCGTTAATAAAACAACCAACTTTAAAAAACAGTTTTTAAATCAATAAATTTAAATCGTTTAAATCAAATGACGAAAATTGAACTGTGTATGCCCAGCTTAACACTCTGATATTCAGAAACAATTATCTAAGATGATGCTGTAATGCTCTCAGGTTTATAGTAGCCTGGGGTGGGTGAAACACAAAATTTCGATTGATTTGTATGAGATGGTACTATAGAGTATGCACACAAGGTTTAGGAAAGAATTGATCAGTTGAGAATTGTTCACATTATGTTATCGTTTTTTAAATCTATCAATAAAAATCAAGGCCCATGGCGTGTATGCCCAGATTAGGAGGCCATGTCTACAAACCTGGGGGTGAAGATCTTGCAACAAGAGATTTTGCAAGTATAAAGCCCCCCCATACACATTCCGATTTTTCGTACGAATTTTGCCCGACCGACCAATGTGGTCGGGAGATTAATCGATCGGGAGATTAATCGGATACGGAATTATGTACCCGACCGATCCCGAAAAATCGGTCGGGACCACTTCGGACCTGTCCGTAAATTTTTGGTCGATCTGCTGTTAAAAAAAAGGGTCGAGCTGATGGATCGGTGATAATTCGAATTACGATTTTTCGTGCCAGCCGACCGACCATAACATTGTAGGGTAGAGTTGGGAGAATAACCGGAACGTGTATGGGGGGCTTTAGGCAGACTACCCAAACTTGATCTTTTAATTGAAGTATTAAGCAGGCCATACACAGGTCCGATTTGAGCTCAATTGTAGCTCAATCGACTTAAAACGATAAATTTTTTAGTCAGTATAAAATTGTATGTCGATTGTGTCATGGGCCATATGTAGTACAAGATTTTTGATCGATTTTTTTTTTCAATCGACATAACAATCGCTCCAAAATAGTCCAGTGTTCTCCCCAGAGGAGATTGGCCGGGCGGCCCGCCCGGGAGATTTTGGTCCCCGCCCGGCACACAAGTCCTCCGCGGCGAGCAGCCTGACAGGCGGCGCCTCCCATTCTTCAGGAGCGCGCCACAGCCACTGAAAGACTCCGGCCCACGGCACACTACCGGAGCCGCGGGCCGGAGTCTTTCAGTGGCTGCGGCGCGCTCCTGAAGAATGGGGAGGCGCCGCCTGTCAGAGGAGTTGTGTGCTGCCGCTGGCCGGCAGCCTATCAGAGAGGCCGCCGGACCGGTGCAGGCGGCGCGATGACGTCATCGCGCCGCCCGGCTGAAAAAAATTTCTGGGGAGAACACTGTAGTCAGATTAGTGAGGTAGAATAGGTAGAAAAAACAAAAAAAAAAATCGATCAAAAATTGGTTGACCACACTTGGTTCTCAAAATACCGAACCAATTTTCAATCAACCGATCAAAATTTACCATCCAGTCCGATCAAAAAAACGACTGAATTTTCACTCAATTTTGATCGGATTAAGTCGATTCAACCAGGTGGGCAAAACGCAATTTTCAATCAATCGCGCTTTCCCGCAATCGATCGCTGGTCACATCAGTCCACATCCGAAGTAATGGCTGGTACACAAAGGATTCTCGGCACTAGCGGCCGTGCGTAGATGACGTCATCACGCCTGATCTGTCGGCTGTTCAGTCGACCAGTAAACGACCCGTTTATGCCCAGCTTAAATAGGTTCTTGCTTGCTCTCCAATAAGATTGTGGACAGGGTGGATTTGATTTAAATCAAACTGATTTAAATCACGATTTAAATCACTAGTCTGTAAGGCTCGATTTAAATCAAACTGATTTAAATCAATAATTTTTGTCGGTATAACTTTAAAATGTGAGTAAGTCAAGATTTTTAGAACAACAACTTTTCATATTAGTTTTTTATCCCCAGTTTAAGGTTATCAATCATATTTGGACAACTTTTCTGTTGTGCTTAGTTTTGAGAACTGAGAAAGTAAACCCAGCATCTGTGATAATATCTTGTAGCAGAGAAACTGCCCAATAATCTTACACAAACAGACAGAAGTTGATGATGGCATAAGCACATCACCCAAAATCTACCTTGAATAGACACAGTTGAGGGGACACAAAAGCAGATTTGGTCTATGAAATGACATATCGTACCCCCTGAAGAAGTCTTCAACGAAATGCGCGTTGGGGTGAAATTTGCGCCATTTGGACTATTTAAATTGTCTACGTGTACAGACGTGACATCCGCAGCATTGTGCATTGTTTCTGATTGATATGATGTCATTTCTTCATTTCTGGCGCTGTGTATAATAAATGTATTGCTTTTACATATTGAGTGGCCCGTCCCCCCTTCACCCTTGCTATTCAAGGGGAAATTTTGGGTGATGTGTTTATGCCATTATCAACTTCTGTCTGTTGTTTTTGGGATGTTTTTTATGGAATTTATTTACCAAAACATTTAAACATATTCAGCCTTATTCTACATAAACTAATCTTTATTTCATCATGAAATAACCTTGGGGTGGTAATGTTTTTTCCTCAAAACACATTTAATTTTTTTTAAAAATCGATATAAATCAATCAAAAAAATCCGATGTAAATAAAAAAAAATCTGATTTTTTTTTTAAAATCATCGATTTTTATCCACCCTGCTTGTGGACCATGATTAACTATTCATACAATCCTTTTGTTCATGTTATAGAACAGCGTTTTCAGACTGGTTCAAGATAGACTTTGAAGACGTGCCGTTTCCACTTCACAAGCCGGACACAAGAAGAGTGTGGAACCATGGTGGAGTTAATAACTATATCTCATATGCCAGAGAAGCCATCTACATGAATATAAAAGAACACCAATCACAAGTAGGAAAACACTTGATATAGGTCAGTTTTGAATGCAAGAGACACACTCTGTTGTACTCTTTAAATCTGTAACATTTGTTTTGTCAATTAGCAAGTTCACCATTTACATGGAACAAACTTTGTATACGGAGATGTCTTTTTAGGTGAACTATTTTACAGTCTGGCTGCCCGCTGCCAGATTCTGCTCCTGCAGATGGTAGAAGACCCTGACTTTCTGTGATTTCTTTGCACATTGACACAGTCAGACATAGACTTATTTCTTGGATGATGAGCAGCATTTTCTCCCCATTTCTGCTGTCATTTTCATTCATTCTGTTTCATTTCTCAGCATAACAGGTGGGCACTGCCATTGATTTTTTTTACTTTATATGTATTCTGGAAAAGAGGTCACGTATCCAATGGCACATTCGGTTCTTCAACAAATACATACAATCAGGTAGTAACCCCATAGGACTGAGAATCAAAATCTTCCAGAATGGAAATGATTTTGACCCAGCCCTCAAACCAGTCTGGGAGGAAAACTTGATCCAGTGCACAGAGGTAATGATGAAATTGCTAATTGAAAATCATAAACGACAAATTACATAATGACAAGTGGACCAAAGCCTGGAAGATCTCCTATAAAGTCCCCAACTTTAATCCAACGTTAAGCTTGTCATAAGTAAAAGTACTGAAAAAAAGAAACCCTCGAACCTACAACACTGCACTATCTTTAATAAGACTAGTAACTTTCAAACAAAGGCGCGCACAAAAGAGTTTAAAGCACTGGCCTAGAGCATCACCAAATGGCCTATACCAGGACAATAATAATACAACACGAACAAGGGATACAATTAGTTATGATGAAGAGACCCATATGGAGAGTTCATCAACTATCCCGTCCTCCTTCAGGAAAGGCAGGGGGTAAACGAGGAAAGTTAACTTAGACCAAAATCAGGGAACAGGAGAGCAAAAAAAAACCATTATTACCCCTACTCCCACTAGACAATTCAGTGATCGATAACAATCTGGAATTTCCTTGTCCATACCTTTGCGAACAGTCATTCTAAAAGTCCCATCCGAAAACAAAATGGCAGATAGTCACACTAGATCCAGCCCCAAAACATATCGAAATACAAACCACCAAATAACCATGGGGAGCCGAAGGAAACCTCTCACTCGGCCCACCCACAGACATCTAAAATACTTCTGGATACCAAAAGGGGAGGAGCCATTCTCAAAAAAAAACAATCACCCTTAACCAAATCTCAAACCATTTCCTAATACCTTGAAAACTACATTCTGATGGAATACATCACCCAACTATAGACAGGGGGCAGGGAAACATCAAACCCAACTCACTGAACATTCGAAACAGGACTAACACTACGTTCCAAAACTACTCACCAACTAACCCAGACACACCGTTATTCAACAGCCTTTCGATTATGGCCCACAAAACCACCCCAAAACCCAGAAAATACACAATAGATCAATTTCTGAACAAACACATCAAAATCAATGCAGTAGTATTAATTATCTCAATACCAGTCAGTTCAAGAGAGATGATTGTACTCTTCCCTAGGCCCTGGCTTCTGTCCCACGGAAAACCTCGGATCATTTTGAGGTTATAAAAAGATATTCAATTTGTTTGCACGTCGATACTTCTTAAAGTAAGTTCGACAAAGACCTACAAATTAACTCCAAGGGTAAACTTTAAAAGGATACAAAAATCGAAGAATTTAGAACAATAAAATCTGATGGAATTGCTCAGGCACAAAATCCTGACTTCTTTCACTTGAATGAAACAAGCAATTAAACAACCAAGCACCACAAACAAAAGTAATTAGAACAGATATGATGATCGTTTCCACAAAGCGAACCCCAAAACCGTCCCCTCACCATTTTTTCATCTTACAAACAACCCCCCCCAACATACGGCATTACATCAAGTCACTTCCCCCAGATAAGAAAAAATTCCACCACATGAACGCCCCACCCCAAAAACCTAAACAAAAGACATAAAAACCACCTGAAAAATTCAAAAACAATCCCCATATAAGAAACCAGCAGAAGGCGGGCGGTACACCAGTCATCTTGACATTATCAATATAAACAAACTTGCCAAACATATACTATCAAATTCACGACTGGTACCAAAACATTCTCCCCCCAGAATCATCAATTTAATCATCTTATTTTTCCCGCCCCTTTCCCGTAAAACCCACTCTATCAAAATCCACTTACAAATTCTTATCACTCCCATCCAATTACCTACGTTTTATCTTACAAAAAATACATAAAAAATATCCCCCCCCAGGAGACCAATCACTCACCCAGCCAAGCGCAGCATTACAGAAAATGCAAGCAAATCTATTTGATAACCTTAAGACAATGTGTCCAATTACCCATCTATACAGGGACTCCCTGGATTACCTATCCACAATACCGGGCCTGAGTGCTCCTGGGGTGCCCTGGCTGGTGGGCATGATGGGAAACGCCGCCTCTATTCCAGCCATCCCCACCATCTGGGATCCGATGATCCTGCCCATAAATACGAAATATGGACATCTTGATGACTCTAAAAAATTTTTTCACCTCTAACTTCATCTAGGAACACAACATTTACTTTGAGACCGTTTTTTCCCCAGTCCAAGGCTGTCGCGATGGGCACAAGTTGTGCCACCATATATGCGAATTTTTATTTGGGGGAGGGAGAGGAAAAACGTCTTGTTCAACTACTGATACTTATCGTATTTATTTTCTGGACAATTTAACAACCAACTCTTTCCATTTAAAATTTCACATTCAAGTCCCAAAACCTCCCTCCCTTCCTGGATATAAAGATCTAGACACAAGGAAAAATAAACTTCTCTGTACCGCAAAACCCCTGCGGGGGAAACCACTATTACGCGGTGATAGCCCATATCCCTCAAAAACTGATCCAAAGTACCCGTATAGCCAATTTTAAGAAATTAAGAAGTAATGCTCAATCCAAAAGATTTCAGCTTCAAGCAAAGAACTACCCAACGTTCACGAGGGATGGGGCTTATGTCATAACAGTCTCAAAAAAAGCATTCCAAAAAACAAACCCATCTCAAGAAATGATCTACTTTGCCCAAAACCAAAATCATCAAATTAAAAGACATAACCTGATACTCCTACAATCCAATTTAATGAAAATAAAAAATTATCACACACAAAACTGGCCTATCCACTTTCAGATGAGAAAGTCGTAAGACCCTTAAACCCAAAACACCAGATACATATTTCTTTCACATTTCTTTACAAAAACACCAATTCGGAATCTGGACAGAAAATGTGGAATGTCCTCAGTGCCATTTATGTGACACGGAACAATTCGTCTCCCCATGGCAAAATGACAAAATCCAAAACAAATCATGGGTCCATTGTATTGTCATATATCATGATATGTAAATGTAATGTCTTATATGGAAAAAACCAAAAGGACTTCCGGGTACGAGTGTCCCCAACATATCATACCACCTAAATGGGTCATCTCAACACCCATTGTAGCACACTAGGCCAAAATTTACCTTCATTATATCGATTGTTTATGCACCTGGAAATGTAGCAACAACCCAGGGGCTGGCAAAACTACGATAAAGTATTATAAAAGAGAGACAAAATGGATCATCAATTTAAATGCCACTAAATTCCTGGCCTTAAGAATATGTTACTTACAACCTTTTCTGAAGAATAATTCCCAAATCAACATTCAATTCTCAACCAGCCACCCTCAAACAACAATAATATATATAAAATACAAAGAAAAAAACAACCACCCTTCCCATAACAACAATCCAAACACGCATTTAAAATCTCAACATCATAGAATAATCGTAATATCAACAAAGAAAAAGAAATAATATATACTATCACAAGTATCACTCAAACTAGAAACCACTTTACATTGTGGCAACCTATTATTATATACTGTATAAATGTATCAATTTATATGTTTTTTCTTTGATTGTTGGTTAAAACATGTCTATAATAAACTGTATTATTGCGACTCTGATATATATCACTGTTATAGTTTGATTTCTGTAATACACTGGTCTTATAATATCTAAAATGTTACAATGTTTGGCTTAGTGCTATGTACTGATATAGCTAATAAAGGGGGCCAGAAGAGAGAGAAGCGCTAAGTCTGTCACATCCATTTTTACTTACTTATACTTTATGTCCCCTCTCGGAGCTTATATGGGTCCTCAATGGTGTCCTCTCTCCGCAGGTGTGGGCGCAGGGAGGGAAGCGTTGGGACAGGACACGCCAACGATATTGGTCGGTGCTGTCTCCAATACGCTCCTCCCTCTGCTCACGCTCGTGCGGACATCTGTCCTCTGTGCTGTCTCCTAACAGGAGTACACACGCTGTTACCGCACGATCATTGTGGAACTGACAGGTCGTCTTTGGTCCCATGGTGAACAGACCACGGCGCGCTTAGTGGGGCATGCGCGACTTTTAAACCCATTGGAAGCATTGTCGACCTGTTTTTACTACATCCGCCCACACCGATGCGCTATGCTAGCCCCCAGCCTCTCTCTCCCTCCGAGCTGTTTCCTACCCCTATGTGGGGACCACGTCCTTTGATTAGGACTACGCCCACACCTGGCGCCCAATGGGTATTTTAACACCTCACCCATTGCCGAGGGACAGGGATCATACTCGCTTTGAGAGAGAGGTTGCGCGGACCCTTCATAGAGGCACCTATGAGCTTTTCATGAGGACTGTGGCATACAGCTCCATCACATCCAGCTTTGATCGTGCCACACCGCGGCTCTCATCAATGTTGCTCGATCTAAGGTAGGAACCCTGCATATTCAAGTTAAATTTAAGGGGCTGCTAAAGTGCATTAGAGTCTTTCACCTAATAACTTTGTGTTGAAGGAAGCCGTTAATAATACGCCCTGCCTAACATACCTTCTTTGATTAGTGCCGTCTAACCGGCCTATCCAAATTTCTTAATATTATTCAAAATCTTTCTAGATCACAAATTGTGCCCCAAGAGTCAACTTAGAGGTACAAAACCTCATGCAAATAGCTCATGGGGAGTATTTCACCACGGAACCCGCTCTACATGGAGATTACCCGCTCCTTTCATACAAAAAGTTGTCGAGGCCCCGCATATTTAACCCTTTCCTCCCTACCGTGATTATGTATAGACTACTATAGCAATAAACCTTGTCATTCTAAAATATGCGTATCTCTTGACCCCAGACACTTGTGTGATAACTTATTGGTTTACTTTCACGGTGTGCAAGGAAGAAGCCACATAATCGTGGCAAAACATGTCGCTGTCAACAATCTAGCACACTGCATTTGTCACCCAGTTTTTAATTGTTGATGTATTGTCATTATAAATGTTTGTATCTATACAACAAAATGTATGAAATGTTTCATGTTCAAGATTTCTCATACACTGTTTTTATTCATATGGATACTATGGTTCCAAATAAAGCTTTCTTGTTTATATAAACAGCCACATTATTGCGATAATAGACAAGGCATTGACAATACAGGTAAACCTTACTCCCACATTCCAATTAAAGTCCCAACCCTGAGGGAACCTTTTTTGGTACTTTTTACACTTTCAAACTAATTATTCCGGGATGGGAATGTGCGAAGATATATAATAGCAGCGTCAGATACACCCCAATTTAGGAGATATATAAAAAGATTAAGTAATCGCTCTTGAAAAAAATATTAGTATGTCGTAATTTTCGGACTATAATACACACTTTTTTATCAGTAAAATCAATAGGAAGGTGTCCTGGTCTCTAATGGTGCCAATATGAAAAAACAAAAACAAAAAAAAAACAACCATCCTAGGAGCCCTGCATCACATGAGGCTGAAATTTGTTACATTTTTGCATTAGCACTAGCAATACAGATTCTCTGAACACACTGACCAACTCATAGAGAGACATTTTACAATTAGATATCATGAGTTGTGTATTTACAATAATAATTGCAATAAATACATTTTGAGACAACGATTCATTTCTCCTCCCATATGTAAAGAGCTGCTCATGGGTAAGTTGTTAGTAGCAGTTTGTGAAATATGTCTCTTCATAAGTTGATCAGCGTGTTCAGAGAATGGGTACTGCTAGTGTATAGACACATGCTAAAGTTTAGGCCTCCACACTCTGAGCAGCCAAGACCTCCCTCCTGGCACTGGCCTTTTGGCTGGAGGAATATAGAGTGAATACTGCATGGTCCAGTCCTGCCTACTTTGCTGGAACATTCTGTACATTCACCTGATATCAGAATTCTCTTTTCAAAACTTTGGGTGCGTCTTATGGTCCAGTGCATTTTATAATCCGAAAAATACAGTTCTTTATGAAATGTAGGGCTTTATCTATGTGCTTTGGAACTTCTGTTCTGTAGCCTAGGTCCAGTACACACAAAAAAAAAAACAGATCAGCTGCCATTTTGCATTCAGGGGACCAATTTGTTTTTACCATCAGAAATTCACACAATACACACTTTTATGCTGTTTATCTTTCTCAGGCTTTAATGATGGTAATTCTGATCAGACCTATCTCATACCAGAAATACTTGTGTACTGTCAACTGAGATCAGAAACCAAACACTATTGGTGTCCTCAGTTGGTCAGCATCTGAATTAACTTAAAAGTCACTTCATCAATGAAGATTGACCTGGTGTAAAGAGCCTAATAGGTTTATATTTGAGGTGAATCATTCAAAAGGAAGAGTTTCCTTACAAAATTTGAAGTGATATTTAATTTCCCCACTGTGCTTATTAAAATGATCTTCCCGGAGAGGAAGCTACACCTTACAACCTGCAGTGCAAGGAAACTTTTATACTTTACAAATTCTATTGATCTGTACTTAAACTTTCCCACATTTCCATCCACTTCAGACTAGTTATTAAATCCCCAGTGCAGTGCTAACTTAAAGACACCTACCTCCATATAGAGCAGTGGTTCTCAACCTTTGCTGACCTGCAACCCATGAAGGTGATGTCGCGAGGTGTCACTTCCTGTATATTGAACGCAGAAGTACCGGTGCCATTCCTGCATTCCAAATACTGTCCCTTCCCTCCTATCTTCCCACCCTGCTTGTGGGAATCAGCATGTTTATAGCAGCAGCTCTGAAGCTTTCAGTGAAGGCAGCAATCCATGTGAAATGGTGGTTCGACCCCTGAGGGGATTCTGACCCACAGGATGAGAAGCACTGATATAGAGACAATATATGAAGTTTAGGAAATACTGCCTAATTGTCCTTTTCCTTTGCTTGCCTATTGGATTTAACCACTATAACACAAGTCCTCCTTACTTACTTAGGATGTCCAGAGGAATACTCAGCTATAACAACAAATATAACATTATTACTTTATTTTCTTATAGATTGGCCAAGTCACTTATTCTGTACAGTCAGGCAAGTGGGTTA
The DNA here is from genome assembly GCA_036250615.1 of Ptychadena robeensis. Lineage (NCBI taxonomy): Eukaryota > Metazoa > Chordata > Amphibia > Anura > Ptychadenidae > Ptychadena > Ptychadena robeensis. The sequence goes on from CM070032.1 coordinate 26,266,067, forward strand.
CTGAACTGAAGTGCCAGGTTCTACCTACATGCTTCTATTATAATAAGGGTCTTGGACTCTACCAATACTTCATTCAAGCCAGGAGGTGGGAAGAGAATATGAAAGGCAGAATCTCCAGCGGTGGTTTCCTGTGTGGTCATATGATTTCATATCTTTGCAAGGGTCAAACATTTTTTTGTACAGCAATGTACAAGATGTAAAAGGTAGCCATAGATAGGTTCAATATTTCCTTTTGATCAACCCCCCCCCCCCCAAAAAAAAAATCAATTTGTTCTGAGTTGTTCAGATGGGAATCGGTTCCTGTACACCTGCTACGATCGTCCCAAAGGGATTGATATCGAACAGAACATGGATCAAGCAGTGATTGGACATGCCAGGAAATTTCAGGAAATCGTTTAAGCCCCTCATACACGCTTTTCAGGTGGCGATCTAAACCAAATCAATCTAAGCCATTACAAACATGCCTGTAATTCTTAGATCGTATGGGTATGTCTCCTCAGCTCTGAGGGATGGGAGATCCGTCGGGGCTGAGGACAGCATGTCTGCCTGCTTATCTACCTGTGAGGGGGGGGGGGGGTGCTAACACTATGCGGTGGTACAATTGATCAATGTTCAATGGTGATTGATTTTTTATTCTGACCGAAACGCAAAATAATTGACCCATCGATGGCTTCCTTTAGTTCCATTGATGACAATCTAATAAAAGGCCAAACATCTGATGTAACAGAGGGGGAACCAGACATTGTAAGAGACAGATGAAAATCCTTAAAAGCAGTTCAAGAAAAGCTGTGGAATGAGGTTTTTTTGTCAGATTTGTAGGTGAAAGTCATTGAAACCCCTAATTATGGCGTATCTGCCTAATGCACTAAGGTTACTCCTCTTACAATCAAAGCACAGCAGCGTGAAGATACAAGTCTCAAAACTTTTCAATAGAAGAAAGTTTGAGGGGAAAAAAAACACAACAAAAACTAAAAAAACTTATTGTTTACACACACACGAGCTTAGGACTAATAGACATTTACATCATAGAAGCTGTCCGGTGATGGGAAGCCTCCGCAAGCCACAGTTATTTTACTACTAAAAATGGTGAAGAGGAATTCTGCGGCAGAGACACAACAAAACTTAATGAACAGATTCATCTAGTTAGCCGATTTATTCCCTCCTCTCTCAAACACTTCTTGTCAGAACGACTGCAGCAGTTCTTAATTATCCATATGTCGCAGTGTTTCCTTTCAACAAATGGAATGGTTCTTGTATGGCCTTAATCCTGCTATTTGCAGACAGTAGGCCTGTTAGGGAAGAGTGTATGGGGTGAACTGGGCGGCAGTCCAAGTCTGGAGCAATATGCCATGTGTGCAGTACGCACTATGTCTGACTTCTGACGGGGAGCTGGTTCTTCTCACAGGCAGAAATGATCTTTCAGTTTCTGCGCTAAATAAAGCCGAGTCTGGAGATTCCACTGTTTGCCACCTTCTGGAAAAACATGTCTGCAACTTGCCGTCACATCAGAGGGGCAACCATGGATCGGGACATGGGAAAGGAGACGTCATAAGTGATGTCTAACGTCCCATGTTCCCTTGGGGATGTCACAGGGGAGGTGGAGCGGCGTGGATTTTTTAAGATTTACCAGGTACGGTTTTTTTTTATCTTCATTAGACCTCCAATCTGCCCTTTGGTGCCGATAACAGAAGGCAGAATCGGAGGTGGTAGGTGCCATTTAACTGTAGCTAAATTCGCTTTACCCAAAGCCTTAAAGAAACCCATACATCGGTCCATTTTTCATTTGATGTTTGATCGTTTGGTGACCGATTGTTTGGAAATCGAGCACGGCTATCGATCCTGTTCGATGAAAAGTCAATTGAACAGGGATCCGACATGTCGGTAAATCCTTGTTGGATCGCCATTACATTGAATGGTTACCATCCAAATTTTTGGCCAGGAATCAATTGCGTGAAGTGGTGTGAATTGATTTGCTGAATGATCGTTCGGCGATTCTTTGCGTCACCGTGCACCGATCACACGGTATGGACCCGTGTATGGCCAGATTTAGACTGTCCATGTAAACTAGAGCTAAGCCCAAGCTTTTTTTTCTAGGAAACTGTTACTAAACCTGTCAGTTAAGCCGAGCATACAGGGAAACAGATTAGAGCAACATCGGGAGCCATGCGCACTAACGGCACCCGGTGTTCCTCTAATCTGTTACAAGATTTGAGACATCCACGGTTCCTTCGAGCAGAATCAATGGATCCTGCTTGAAGGAACTCGACCAAACGGGTTTCCAACTTGTTGGAAAACCTTGGTCGAAACCTATTACTTTGAATGGGGACTGTGGGTCTCCATTCAAAGTAATGGCCGGGTTGCAGCTGAAGGGCACACAGGCAGCGATCAGCTAGCTGCAGTCCCGGGAGTGTGAAGGTGGTGGGGCTATCTGACTCTATCTCTCTGGCTGGGGAAAAGTAAAGACCCGGGGGATCACAGGGAGACCAGGTCCCCATCGAACAGGAATAGATGTGCCCATGTGGTGCACTTCAATTACCGTTCTATTGAACGGCGATCAATTACAGCGTGGAGACGTCACCACGCTGTGATTGATCGTTGGTCGATTGCACAGGAGTTTAACAGTGTGTGGTCAGCTTTAATTTTGTGGTCACAAATAACCCAATTAAAAGATTTTGAATAGCTTCCTTTACTGTTCAAAAGACAATGGTCTCCAAGACAAATAAAGAGATTTTCTGCAACTGGGACATGGACAAAAATAAAAGAAACTGACAGTGCCTGTAACCCCTCACCAAGCTATATCCTACCACCCATTTGGGCTTTGTGGGCTCTTTCACACCAAACGCTATACACCATCAGCAACTCAGTTGTGCTGTACATTAGTTATAAGGCACCGCTGCGCACATTTTGGACGTCTAGCATTTTCAACATAGTGCAACTAATAACACGTACTGTGTGTACTGGACAACGCACAGTGTCCCTGCACAAGGAAGTGTGAAAATGTGGGCAGATCTCAAACCTGGCATTAGACAACCTTTGTCTATGCCTGAAGTTGCACATACATGGTTTTGTTTTTCCATTTGATTAGCCCAAAAAAATTTGTTTAGGTCAATTGCTTGAAAAACGATTTTGATATAAAAAAAAGGAAAAGGATCGAAAGACCAGTGATCCCTTGTTTTGAAAATTTTTTGTTGATAGTTTAAGTATCTGACAGGTTTCAAGGTATTTGGATGGATTTGTATCCGATGGTAGTATGGAGCATGTGCTTTGGAAAAGACTCCCTCAACCTACCCTTTAACATAGGTGGCCTTTAGGGCATACCTTTTCTCCAGGATGTAAAACCTGTGTCCAGCCACTAACTAAGAACGGTTTCTCTCTGCAATCGATGCTGTATGTGCAAAATGAACTGTTACACCTTTACATACCTGTCAACCCTCCCGTTTTGGCAAGGAAAGGAACATTTATTATGTGACTTCTCCGGCCAAATCCCGATTTCACAAAATCAGATTTTTCCCGGGATTTTTATATTGGGTGAAGGGAGGGGGCGTCACTCACCCTCCTAAGTTCCCACCCCTCTTGTGCAGTATATGTGCAGGGTGGGACATTAGAGAGAGTAACTACCTCTCCCCCCTAAGTTAGGCAGGAACTGAATAGGAGCTAGGGGACTTTAATCTCCTGATACTGGAAGTGATGTCAATGATGTCACTTTCAGCATCTGGAACGCAGAAGAGTTTGGCCAAAACCTGAAGTGACATTGCGGCAATATTCCCGGCCGCTGATATTGACAGCTTTGCATTTATATGTTTTAAAAAATGAATCACTGGACAAACAATAATGAGTAGTGTGTAAGCTGAAAAGTTGACATTTGGCTATACTTTTGGTCAGCATGGCCAACCGCAAGGGTTCTTTAAAGACCATATTTTTGGACTATAAGACGCACTTGTTACCCACTAAACTTGCAAAATGTTTTGTGAGTTTTTTTAAGTCCCGATGATACTGGGAACAATAGCCCTGCGTCCCAAAAGGCTGGATATTGTTCCCTTTCTATACCTAAGCCACTATTCCACTGCCAAAAGGGTGTAATAGCACTAGCAGTACCCATTCTCTGAAGTAGAGAATGAGTACTCTGGGTGGAGTAGATGTTCCATGAGGTTCGTCTGCGGGTGGAGGGGATGTTCCATGAGGTTTGGCTGTGGGTGGAAGAGATGTTACGTGAGGTTCGCCTGTGGGTGGAGGGCATGTTCCATGAGGTTCGGCTGTGGGTGGAGGGATATTCCATGAGGTTCGGCTGTGGTTGGAGGGCATATTCCATGAGGTTCGGCTGCGGGTGGAGTGGATGTTCCATGAGGTTCGGCAGTGATGTATAGTGGATTTATGATTATTTGATTAAATAAAAACTTTGCTTTCAATCGTACTTTACACCTGAGTGCGGATTCCTTTCTACTCTATTCGCTATTCTTTAGTCATTATCTATTACTCTACTCATTATCATACTCTATTCATTATTTGTGAATGGCTGTGTCTTTTCCAAAACTACGGGGCACGTCTTATGGTCCGGTGCGTCTTATAATGAGTCTTATAGTACAGTAACTGAACCTGTTTTGTTGGATGTATTGGTACCAATGTAACCAGACAGAACATTCTGCATAGAAGGAAACTTCTGATGAATACTGAGGCCAAATTTCAAAAAGAGAGACAAAAAAAAACTCTGTACAATGCCAGAAAGCCCATTAGTGATTGTAAGGTTAACACAGGTTCGTCCTCTTGAATGCCTATCGCATGATGCACAGTCTAGTTGAGGCACAGAACACATTATTTTGTGCCTACAAATTTTGGAAATGGGATACAATCAGACCACAAGCGCCCGTTCTCTTGGTGCTTACCACTTAAACAATAGAGAGCTGTGTTAATAGGAACAGACATTGATAAAAGATCAGACTGGGTTACCCAGACTATAAACGATATGCAGAATTACTGGATGTGGTGACCTGAGCAGAACCTGCATCATTACTGTGCCCAGTCGGTATGCAACTGCTCAAGCGGAGAACTTCAATATAAAATAACTGCAATGATTTTACGGGCTCCAATCACTATCTTGGCATTTCTTTAATCAACTGAATAGATGCATATAAAACTTTGGAGTCAGACAGAGGTTCTTTAAATAAAAAAAAAAGCCAAAAAAGGAGGAGAACGAGGATATTCATAAAAAAGAATGCAGAACGTTAGACGCTAGACAGGAAGTGTTAGGAGCTGAGACTCCTGGGATTTCTCCTGTCCTATAATTAATCATAAAACAAGCCGCTCTCTGTTAGTGGTAATTAAAACAATGCTGCAATTTAACCTCTCCCCAGAGGTCTACCGGCTGGAGGTGTTCAGTACATTAGAAGTAATGTCACTGTGACACCAGAAATACTGCAGCTTCCAGTTTCAGCTTGCACAAAGGCCAATGGGGAATGTGGCAATTTCTAGACAATTGTAAATGTGGTATTTCTTAGCTTGTATTTTATGCTGTCAACATTTCTGGCATTACTATGGAAAACCAAACTGCTTCCATCATTAACATAAAGGAAAGGCTGAGGATTTAAAGCCAAGGCTGAAACTAGCCAGAGCTCCTAGATTTCACGGTCATTGTACGCCTCCTAGAGGAGATCTGACGCCTCCGACAGCAAAAGGTGATCTTGAAACACTGAAATATGCCCAAAAGCTTGAAGACACCCCATCAAACATTTCACTGTATTGAGACATCAGAACGGAAAGCCATCTTTTGAGCTTCCAGCCTTGTGACTTAGCTGCAGAGTACAAGGACAACTCTGTAATCACAACTCACCCCTTCCCCAAATCTTACTAAATACCACTGGGATAAATTGGAACGCCGTTTGGAAGCCAGCTCTGCTTATTCCTGATTCCCAAACAAACAATCTATCACTGTGGGCGTTCACGGTGATCAATTATTTAGGAAAGGAATGCAGCCACACTTTCGATTAATCCTACTTGAAGAAAGCTTGATCTAACAGGGAACCAACATGTTGGTAAATCCCTTCGATTGTCATTACTTTGGATGGAGACTAGGCTCCCCATCCAAAATATCAAACGCATCAATTTTCCATTCAATAGAAGAACGCTCGAGCGCAGCCTCATCGTGAAGTCACCACTCTGAGCTTGAGCATTCATCGATCCAGCAGGTATCAACCTGAGGCCCGGGGGCCATATCCAACCCATTAAGCTTTCGTTAATACATAATATGTCCAGGTGTCCCTATGTTGCCTTGGGCCAATGCAGAGGTGTGATCATGTGATGGCGCTGTGGGCACATCCTCATGACAGCTCCGCTTTAAGGTTTCCTTGCATAAACTGCCTTCTTTAATCCACACCACGACATTCAATGTGATCCAAATCAGGGCTTATGACTTGACCAGTCTATAGCCCTCCATTTTATAAAATCATGCTTGGTGGATTTGCTGGTATTTTTTAGATTATTGGGTTACCAACTTATTTCCAGTTCAATCTAAAGTTTGGGACAAAGAACTTGCCTTCTAATGAAGCAATATTTACTTTGAATAAAATCCTATTTGACTTGTTGACTGTAAGCAGTTAGTTCTTTGAGCAGTATAGCAAACCTAAGAAAAAATATGCATCATGCTTAATGGTTCTCTTTGGCAATCAAAGGCTTGTGCACCTCTAAAATGTTATAAAAGTTTATAACTGGTGCAATGCCATTCTGATTGTTGATTTATAGTATGCATTGTATCCATTGTTGTATGCATTTTTGTATAAAATGTGAAAGTTACCTGCAGATCCCCTTAAAATGTTTGAGGTTCTAGGCCTATGACTTTTTGAATACATTTTCTTGGCATTCGTGGATGAATGGGATACATGCCACATGGATATTTCTTTTCTCATATATTCTTTTAAATCCCTTGGCCAATCATGAGGCATTGACATCTATGGACTGTAGAGAAGAAATTTTATCTTGGCATGGCAAGTAGAAAAAATGTATAGCTCAGATATTGGGAGTCTGGTATAAGACTATACTATAATAACAATAAAGTTCTACATGAATACTACCAAAAGGGGGTTGTAAACTTTGGCACATAATCTGGATCACCCAAATCTATATCTATGGATTTTAAGTGGTAATAATTGTGGAGTGGCACTTTCATTTTTAACAACAAACCTGCATTTTTATTTTAAGTACATGAAGTACATAGGAGAAAGAGCTACATATAAGAGATTTCCCCTCACCACCATTGTCAAACCGGCCACATTTTACTAGACAGAAAGTTGGGGGTGGGGGGAATGCAGCAGGAACACATATAGAAATGTGTTCTAGCCACCCTTTCTTTATTAAAGCATTTTGGTTTGTATTGATGTTAGAGTAACTCTGACCTCTGTTTCTACGTAGTCAGTTTAACAGAAGGTAAAGGAGATCTCTCTAATGGAGACCCAGATAGAAATAAAGCTTCAATTCAGGTTTTTAGATTAGCAGATCAAATAATCCATAACAGTTTGTGTTTTATTTGTTCAAGTAAATCACCTTTTGAATTTTTGTTCAAATTTGTAGTAAAATGAAATGCTTTTTATTGGGTGTACATATTTTTGCACACAACATTACATTCCTACAGAACTGGACAATGTATTAGAACTTTAGCAATGAAATGTTTTGTGTAGCGGTCTTTTCTGCCATCTACAGGTTCATGTGAGGTTAACAACAGTAGAAAATACTGGAGCTATACAACACAGGGATAATGTCACTTAGGGGGCTAACAGGAAGTTTGCATTCTCAGTTATTGCAGTAACATCATACATTTCCCCAAATACTGCAGGGCTTGCATTAAGGCCAAAAGGTAAGTGCACGTTTGTGATATGAGTTAATAGAGGACTATTATCTGACATATTTGGAGAAGATAAGCATATTTTTCGTCACCCAGAGCGTCTTAAAATTTTGAAAAATCTGACTCTGCCAGGTGGAGTTCTGTGTAGCAAAGGAGATAAAGGAGGCGGGGAAGCTGACAGCTCTGACATACACATCAGTAGCAGAAGGAAGATCTTCTCTCTGATCTGTGTGTATGAAAAGCCAGAGATTTTTGTGTCAGCTCAAACACCCAGTTTGTAAGCTCTGTTCCAGCCCAGCGAATTTCTATCCCGCTTGGCTGGGACAGATATACATCTGTCATACACCTATCCCACTCACCTGGTGGCTGGTAGCATGGAGCTACCAGCCATCAGCCAAAGTAAGTGGAGAAGCAGAAGGATAACCCACCCGCAGGTCTGATATAATGCATTCTAAGCAACCAACCAACCAAGAGTCTCAAGTATCAACCGGAGAGTCTTCAAAAAATAAGTTAAGAGAAATGCTCGATTTTTAATAGAGTAGAGCACAATGGAGCAACATGCGCGTTCACAAAGCTCGATTGTGCTGGAATTTTTTTTAAAAATGGGCCGTGGGTGCCTTTTTTCATGCCGGATCAACCAATCCCACTTGAAAACAGGTCTGTCGAGCAGGTAACGTACATGTCCGTAAATCCTGCTCGATCTGGACCAGGGTCCCAATCCAAAGGATTGACTGGGAATCGGGCACCTAAAGTGGTGCGCCTTGATTCCTTTCCAATCAATGGGTGCCTGAGTGCAGCATGGTGACGTCAAGTCTCTTTTTCCTGCACTGGACCTTTGCAAACGAAACAGCAGTGGACATATGGCCTACATTACCAAAGTGTTATCGAACATTTTCTAACTGCCCGCAACAAACAAAGTGAAAAGATGTTGGAAAGCAAAACACATCAGTTTATAACCTTATGGGAGACCAGTGCTACATGGTATGACCACACTCATTGCCATTAGGATGCTAGAAGCTGAACGTGTAATATATAAGCTAACAAGGTGCATTATAAAACTGCTCATCTGATATCCAATCGACTGGCACCCAAACGCAGCATGGTGCTGTCACGCGGCGCTAAAACAGGTCATCTGTCGAGCACCATCAGTATATGGATCATAAGAGGAGGAGATGCAGGAGGAAAACCCTCCAGCGGGTCTCATATAATGCATTTCATGTAAATAATTCAAACCTATTGAGGAAAATATAGAACTGAAATGCAGCTAGTAAAATCAAAATTGATCAGCATATGAATTATGGATGATTAAGAGATCACCACTGTCTTAGCTGACAGCCAGAAAACCAGCATCTTCAGTAGAAAAGATGTGTTGTTACCGCATTTCTTGTCAGTGCAGGCTTCCTTCAACAGTTTTTTGTGTCCCATAATTTATGGAATAAATTCTAAGACTCAGAAACAAAAAGACAACTAATGCTCCATTAACCATCAGCCAAGTGTGTTTTATTCCTATATCATTTGTCTGTTATTATCATTTAGATGACAGAATAGGATTTTATTTCCTTACCTCCGATTACTCTTTTTCTCTGACAGATCCTCAGCGGCTTTCCCCGACACCTTTTCATATTTGCCGGAGTCTTTCTTCAATTTGTTGGAGATGCGATCTCTTATTTGAAGCTTCTCATCATTATCGATTTCCTCATCATCGTTGCTGCTTGCGCTGTCCTACAATACAAAGCTAATCTGAGAATGGACTGTGCACTTTATAAAACCAGGCAGCTCCAACTGAGCAGATAAATGAACGCACAAAAATACCAGCACTATACTTCATTGTGCTACACACAACCAGATCAACGCTCTACTGTGCTTTGCATCCAATGTTCCAGTCAAACCAAAAATATTTTAAAGCCCAATGTAACTCTTAGTCAATTCAAGGAAGAGGTATTGAAAACAAAGAAAAAACAAAATAGGTGTGCCACAGCCTGTCCAGAGTAGAAAAGCCTATGTGTTACCAGCATGCTATACGGGCACTATTGGACTCTTTGGGATCTCTATGAAGAGGTGCAGCCAGCAACTCTAATGATCACTATCACTGCTGATAGGACAGCTCTAGCTCTAAAGCTGGGCATAGACGTGTCGTTTTCTGCCTGATGCTGCTGCTGCAGATCGACTGTCATCACGATGACATCATCACGTATGGCTGGTCCTGCAGAGAATCGTCCGGGCACCCTTTGTGTGCTGGCCATTACTTTGGATGGAGACTGCCATCCCCATCCAAATTAATGGGATTGGCCGGGAATTTACCGGCATGCCGGATCACCATGCTATCCAACATGCGGCGAATTCCTGGTCGATCTTGCAAGGTGGGCACACCTGATTTTCGGTGCCGCGGGCACGCCCAGGGCAGTCTATCGGCCAAAAAAATCTGGGAGGAATCTGGCGGTCTATGCCCAGTTAACTGCAATACTTACAAACAGAAAAAAACATCCTTCTCTGTAGCCTACTAGAAGGGAGCAGACATTCCAGCTACCAGCAAGTCAGCTACCTTCTAAACATAAGCTCTAATGTATTTAAAGTCTAACTGAATGTTCTGTTTAAAAGCTTGTGCTCACTGCTTCTTTTTCCCCCGCAATGAATGTGCATCTACAGCGAGAAAAAGACCCAGAGCGGACACTTCCCATTCTTAGCTGCTTGCAAGTCTTTTTTTCCTGCACTGGACGTACGCAAACGAAACAGCAGTGGACACATGGCCTAAATTACCAAAGTTTTCTCCAACCTTTTCTAACTGCCTGCAACAAACAAAAGTGAAAAGATGTTGGAAACCAAAACACTTATGGGAGCCCGGCACTACATGGTATGACTAGACTCCTTTTCTATCGCTATTAACAAGGTGCAATATAAAACAGCTCATCTGATATCCTTTAAACATTCTACACACATAAAACACAGGTTGACAAAAACTTAACATACATTGCATTCCAGTATTGAACATATACTGTATTTTCCGCACCACAAGACCCAAAATTGAGGAGAATCTTGCGTCTAATGGTGTAAAGGACCTTCCCTGCTCTGCTGGTGGGAGCACAGAGCTCTGGCCAGCAGAGTCAGAAAAAGCTGAAATATTTTTCGCCTATTAGACATGTATATGTATTGTGTGTGTCCTATATAAGGGAGCATCATATGGTCCGAAAGATACAGTATATATCTTTATAGTATATATATATTTTTTTGTATTTTTTTTATAAACAAAACATTACAGGAAACTTTCACTGCCGATGTACCAATCAAATACGTCACTTAAATCATAAATAGGGAAGCAATATTCTTACCTCATCACTTTCACTGTCAGACTTTGTGGATACATTTGAGCTGCAAAACAAAACAAATGTTTTTATTGTTTCTAATATACTTTCAATATGCAATAGAAAAAATATATACATATATCTCACACTGAGTGTTGCTGCCCACTTCCGGCAATGCAAGTGTATGATCAGCATGATGCACAGGTTCCCTAATGTGAGTTTGAACCACTACTGTATGCATTTTTCTATTTGTTTGGAAATGGAAATGCAGGCAACATACACAACAAACACAACAAACACAACAGACCTTTAACTACACTGCATAATGCTTGGCCATGTGGTGTGCTAGAGTAAACAGCCAACCAGTGATTACTATGACACCAGAACAAGAAAAAAACACACTTACATCTGTCTATCTATATGGCTTTTGATTCTAGACTCCTGAAACTAAAAAGACTCATAATGTTCCTATGTAGAGAAGGGGGGGGGGGCTGCAAGGAAAGTTTGGAAACCACTGCCCTAAAGCATTCGGTATTCCAGCAAGCTCTAGAAGTGGAAGGGCCAGGATTTAACAAAGACTGGTGGTCACCTGGGATGACTAAAGGTAGTCATACATGTAGGATGGCTGGCCTCATGTCTGACCTATCTCCCTGACCACCTGTGAGACGCTTTTTGTGCCAAACACCACCTGCCAGGACCGTGAGTGATACCATCTGCGGCTCTCCGGTCTGGATAGGCACGTCTCCCACGTACCACAACGTTTCCTCAACCAACCCGGCCTAGGCCACTCTCTCTCCCACATAACATTGTTGGGCGAGTCATCTGCCCCCACCCCTTGCAGGGATAGGGGTGCATCTACGGAGGAACGCCCGACACATCGGGTTGTTGGAGCTACGACAGACCGTTCTCTAGGTGTCGTCCTTCTGTGTATCTTCAGTCACCAGGTACACCGATACAGTGTATAAATCCTTCCCAGTGATCCACTCCCTGATGAGCCCCAACCTAGGGACGAAACGCGTCGGAGTACAAAGTGGAATCACAGATTTTCTCGATCTCAAGTAACATTGCATATGTAACCACTGTATGATACTGGTGATTGTATACCAAATATTTTAAACCTATTTATATGTACATTACTGTGTTTTTATGTGACTTGTAATATTTGACATAGGTCCACGATGTAATAAAGACCCTTTTTAATGATTTCCTTGACTCCCTCATGTGCCTAAAACCTTGCTCCTATCGCAGGTTCCCCAGGACCTTAATCTGGGATTTAGGGCTTTATTATCAAGCCATACATGTATGGCTTATCCCTGGATAGATGATTGACAGACTGCAGCGAGATGACGTCCTCATGCTGCAGCTGGCCCCTCAGCTGTTCGGCAGGGACCCTTTGTGTGCCGGACATTACTCTGGATGGGGACTGCCGTCTCTAAAGTAATGTGATCGGCTGGGAATATACCAACATGTCAGATCACCATGCAATCCGACATGCTGGAGATTCCTGGTCGATCTCGCCAGGTGGGTGCACCCGATTTTCAGCTGAGTGACTGGCGGGAACGTGCACGGTGGTCGATCGGCTGAATAATCGGACAGGCTACATAAAGTTGTGGATTTTTATCCAACTATATACTTCAATACTCATCAAAATAAAAGTATTTCAAGGTGCAGCTTTTTATTTAGAAATAGATATATAAGTCATGTTCAGGAGAACATAACTACAACAAACTTCCCAAATTCATTCTGATACATAATTGGGCCCAGCTACGTTAGGACAGTGGGGCAGATCTGCTTTTTTGATAACAGATGCCCCAGTTGTTAATGTAAATATTTGAGAAGTAAGAGCCAATGAAAATCAACAAAACACCTGTAAGATATGCTGCAAGCTGACACAGAGGTTATCCATGTCAAAAAGGACAACATAACTGCATGCAACAGCCAATTGAAGCACCCTGACCAGCTGTTCACAACCCCAGGCCATATGGGGGAGAAATGCCTTCAATATTATACAACAACTCCAGATGTACAGTATGTGACGGACTGCTGCGAGCTATGACACAACCTGCATTATTGGAAACCTTCATAGCTCATTTCATATGAAATTCATTTCTACTTTCTTCTCCTTTTGCAAATAAATAAAAATAACAGGTGTAATAAGATAAGGTTAATATACAGTGCATCCAGAAGGTATTCATAGTGTATCACATTTTGTTATGTTACAGCCTTATTCCAAAATGCATTAAATAAATTTTTTCCCTCAGAATTATACACACAGCATCCCATACTGACAACATGAAAACGTTTTACTTGAGGTTTTGGCAAATTTATAAAAAATAGAAAGCAGCAGAGATGTCCTGTGTGGCTCCTTGCCCCCTCCCTCATCCTCCGCCCCAAAGTGTACTTCAGGTTTTGCCAAATTTATAACAAATAAAAAAACTGAGAAATCCCATGTACATAAGTAGTCACAGACTTTGTTAATGCCCCTTTGTCAGCAGTTACAGTCTCAAGTCTTCATGAATGCCACAAGCTTGACACACCTATCCTTGGCCAGTTTTACATATTTACCCATCCTTTGTGCAACATGTCTCAAGCTCCATGAGGTTGGATGGGAAGCGTCGGTGCAGCCATTCTAAAGTTAGGAATACACTGGTCGATTTTTCCTAAATTTCTGCAGAGCCTAGCGCCGTGCGCGCTCACGGCACTGTGCTGTGCAGAAATCTGGGAAAAAATCAACCCGTGTATGCCATTTTCTGAGTGAGATTAATAAATCTTGCTCGGCCAAACAGGTTACCAACATGTTGGTAAAACTTGTTCGATAGCCTATACTTTGAATCGGGAACCATGGTTCCCGATTCATAGTATAGACCAGCTGACAGCTGGCTCCCGCGATATCGGGGAAGCCGGGCAGTAGCGTAATGACGTCATCACGCTACTGCCGAGCGCTCTCTGTCGGCTCAAAAATCGAGCCGCGTATTCCAGCCTTTAGATCTCTCCAGAGAGGTTTATGCTAGCCATACACATGGCGACTTACCCCGACATCTGCCGCCGATATCTTTCCGGGAGGCTAACGTGATGACATCATCACGTTTAGCCTCCCATTGCATTCTGGGGCCCTTCAATCGGCTGGGCACCCTTTGTGTGCCAGCCATAAGCTGCAATGAAGCCGCCGCTTCATTGTAGCTTATGGCATCGGCTCCCATCGGCTCGCGCCGGCCAGAGATTTTCCGACATGTCGGATCTCTGGCCGGCCGAGAAGTGGGGCGACAGGGATCTGTCGCCCCATGTGGGCACATGCCGATTAGCGGCCGATTTTTAACCTGACCGACGGCGAGAGCGCGCACGCCCATCGGTCAGATTAAAATCCGGCCCTAAAGCAGACACTGAACAGTAACTTTCCTAAAAACTGGACGAAGTTTGTACTGAGAAGAAGCTGTGCTCTTACCTTTCAATTGCCGGAAGTGAACTTAGGCGTGGGTCGTCCTTTAAAAGATCATGGCTACTTTTACTTTTCCCCTTCATTGTCTGCAAAATAAATGAAAATACATAAAAATTCTCTCAGGACTGTCAGCAATCCCTCCAATATCTGTACAGATCATACAGTCATATCAGCAGTGAGAATGCTCAGCTGCCACCCCTGCAACATCTTCTGAGCCTACTGTAGTGTAAACAGTACAGGCTGCAGGCAGGCCTACTTCTTGAACTCGAGTGCAGTGTAGAAAGATTGCCACATGATCAATTGATGCTGCATTAGGTGAATGGCAACATAAACAGGAATTTGCATGGGCCGCCATGGCATGGACATTGTTAAAAATGAACCCAAGGAAAGGGTGGATGGGGTCAGAGATCCAGTAACAGGGCAAAGGGGAGTAAAGAGACACAGGAGAGTGGAGGTGGGTGATCCAGTAGTTGGGGGTTAGAGATGGAGTATTACATATGAAAGTAGGGGGTGGTGTACAGGTCTGAGACAGAGATGTATTGACATACTGATGCAGGTCATGGGAGAGCAAGCACACTTCACAGTGTTGCCATTTGAAGGATTATTGTCATTTTTAATAAGGAAATTTTTAGTGAAACAAGATTTAGGGAATGTAGGAGGATCAGAAAAGTAACATCAGCGTATATATTATGATAGGTACAGATCTTTCTAGTCTCTTAAGCCCCCATACACGTTCCGATTTTACTCCCGACCGATTTTTCGTCCGATCGTGTCACCCGACTTTCACCTAAAATGTTATGGTCGGTCGGTCGACTGGCACGACAAATCGGAATTCAAATTATCACCGATCGATCAGCCTGACACTATTTATTAAGAGCAGATCTACCAAAATTTACGGACAGGTCCGAAGCGGTCCTGACCAATTTTTCGGACGACTTTGAGAAATCTGGTTCGGTCGGGTACATAATTCCGCATCTGATTAATCTCCCGATCGATTAATCTCCCGACCACGTTGGTCGGTCGGGCAAAATTCGCATGAAAAATCGGAACGTGTATGGGGGGCTTTTGGCAGCATTCAAATGCGCTTTTCAGGCGTTTGAGTGCTGGAAACTTGCATTTCCAGACACCCATGTGAATGCTCCTTCCTAGTTACAATGGATTTCAGTTTATATTTCCCACTGCCATGTGAAAATAAGTTGACAGTACGAAGACACACTGTAATCTATACTATATTCACATATTTGATCTTAAAGCCAGCCATACACGTATCGATATAAAAAATACTATTCGTTCGGTAATGGAGCCGACATCCCAAATTCAAATACAAAATATATATCACTGGAAAAGTGAGCCTCGGCCCACGGACCAAGATCAAAGTTTCCTCTCGCGTGATCAGGGGCAAGGGGACTTAAAATGTTCCAATGATATATGTCAATTAACAAGTACATGATGTAAAACATGATATCAATTTGTTACAGCATTAAAATAAACAGAAAATTCATGGGCCACAGGCCTCAAATAATGACCTTGCTGGTGGTTACAATAATATAAAAATACAATTTAAACAGAAACACATGGTGGTAGTCCGCAGATTGACAATTACGACATAACTCCCAACCCATGTATCCAGATTTCCATTGGATCGGCCAAAAACTATCGATCCATGTCCACTTGAATTGATCGACCAAAAATGGTGGAAATGGAACAACATGTTGATTGATGGGTTATCGGACATGTTGGTAAAGTTTTATTGATTGTACACAAATCAGCTACTGGAAAAAATCAATCATTGGTAAATTTTTATTGGAATTTTCTATTCGATGTTACTAATGTGTTAGCATCTGGTCACTTCCGATCGAAAAACTGTATCTGTCCTATCAATCTAAACAATCGATCCAAAATGCATCGATAGCCCAACACTTGTGAACGATCAATTACTAACTGATCGATGTTTGATATAGCGATCTCACACTTTGATCAAATCGCAGATCGATCGTCAACATATCGACACGTGTATGGTGGCCTAAAGATACGTAGATCTGTGAATGCTACCAAATATCAAATGAGAGGTGTTAGAAATGTTACATACTTGTAGAATACATTTCCAGTCTGGCTGATGAAGGTTGTTTCTATTCTACACTCGATATCAAATTGACTGAATAATAAAAACAGGAAATTCATCCCAAGCATGGAAGGTTTAAGGCTACGTTTACCACAGCGTCTGTGAGTCCGACATCTATTACAGGATGTCCAGGACATACCTGGACATCCTGTAAGGCATATGTTAAAGACAGAGGGACCATTCTGCCCATTCTTCTTGTCCTTCACGGTCCTGGAACCGATGATTGAGACGGACCGGAAGTGATGTTGTGCAAGTCTCTTCTTTTTTTAAAAGGGCAAATGGTCTGTTAACGAACGGATTAAATTTATTGTCAATGGGTGCGTCAGCGCATCCATACTTACGTTGGGGTCTACTGCGTTAACGCTGACGTAGCGCAAAAAAAAACTGAATGGGTTACAACCATGCATGTAGAAACATGCTAATTGATTGTAATGTAATGCGTCAACATCGCAGAGGTTCTGACGCCATGGAAACATAGCCTTACTCGGTGTACTAAAACGTCTAGCAAACAAATATTGAGGTTTACCTCACTGACTCGGTTTACTTCCTCCTCTTCCTCCTCAGCTTCTTCTCCAAAAGAGAGTAACTTAAAGTTCCTGCAAATAAAAACAAAATAAGTAATAAGTAAATTAATAACAAAAAGGACACAAAAAGATAGGTTTAAACAGAACCGGTTGACTTTGTAGTCCAAAGTCAACAGATCCTCTCTGTCTTGTTCTCGTCCCTACACCCAGCGACATGCTGGAAGGGAGGAGAACCGCTGAGATCTCTCATAGCTGCTTCCCCAGCCCTGATCTTAGTTACTCTCTCATCCTCCAGCATGTGAGCTGGTGGCAGGGACAGAGGAGGCATAGGACTTGAGCCAAATCAAAAGGACCACAGGTTGGCAAACCCTGTGATAGGGAATATGTTAGTAAATATGGAATATTCCGAAAAGACACACTGCCGTTGAACAACAATTTAGCAGAGAATTAAGCTGGCCGTACACAGGTGGATTTTGCTTCAATTCCCAAACGATCGTTCACAGTGCACAATTAGGACAATCGTTCGGGAATTGAACAGAGCTACTTTTTCTTTTAGCTGGATCGATCTTGCTCGAAGAAATGTTGATCGAACAAGGAACAAACATGTTGGTAAATCCATGTTGGATCGTATTGCTCATCCAAAGTATCAAATGGGATTGATTGGACAAAGTGGTTTGCATCCATGCACCCAAAGCTCGAGCGCAGCGTGGTCACAATGCGGTTACCTTGTTATGCTTGATTGCTGAGCGGGGTATCCCCCATTTATGGCCACATTAAGACTAGAGAGAATAAAGTTGGGCACACATGGCCCAACTTTCCTCTCAGCCCATCCCACACTTTGGATGGGGACCCTACAAAATGTTGGAACCCTGTTTGACTGAGCTCTGATAGAAAAGTGCACCATTTTCGAGATCTGAATAATCGCCAATCAATCGGTGACATAATTAAAGATCGGCTACACAAAAAAATGCAATCAGAAATGATGGAAGTTGGATATGGTGTCCTTGGGTCGAACGATAGAAACGCTCGCAAGTCTCTAAAAACGTCCTTTGATTCACGATCGATCAAAATTTTCAGACATGTCCGTTTCCAGCACGATCAAATTTTCCTGCGATTTCTTACATTCACGATCAATCTGTCGATCTCTCAGAAGTCACAGGAAAAAATCGAGACGCCTATTGCCCACTTAAGACATAACCTGTCTGCTCAGATTTTTTTTCTACTGGGACAGCCTGTGTATATGTTTCTGGGTATAAAGAGTATGAAATAATAAAAAACAAGTTTACTAATCCTAAATCTGTGATACTGTGCGCCAAGGACTCTCAGCTTTCCCCTATGAAGGTCTTCCTGTAGTCTAATTCTGCTTAGCCATGAAATTAGGTGGCACCTTTTTGTATTGGAGTGTTGTAGCTAATGAGTTATGTGAATGCAACATTGACCTTTTATACTGTTTCCCTAGCTTTACAAAGTCTGTGTTGCAGAGTGAGTTCTAGGGTAGAAGTCAGAGTAATTAAATTGTTCTGGAAATATAGCTGAAAAGTCTGACACACAGGCTTTACATAGAAAATTTCCATTTAAATGAGTTCACACCTTGTTAGTACTCATTAGTGATGTCTACAAGAACAACGGCAAACTGTATTATGTACAGGCCACAGGTAAGGGTCTGTGATATTTTTTTCATGTTCATGTATCTTTAATCCAAGCAAACTTTTATTTTGATTGTATGCATGTCGGTCAAGAACATCTAGTTTACAACTAATAAAACCGCCAAAGTACCGTATATACTTAAGTAGAAGTCGACCCGTGTATAAGCCGAGGTACCTTATTTTACCTGGGAAAACGTATCGACTCGAGAATAAGCTGAGGGTGGGAAACGCAACGTTTTCTTAATTACAAAAATATAGAGAAAGCACTATTACCCTTAGGAATGGCTCAAACAGGTGAATCTTAGTGCCACGCGCTCAATAAAGTAAGAACTCATGTTCATTGTTATTACAGGATGGGTTTTCAAGGTTTTCAGAGTTTCACTGCTTATGATTCAAACATGAAAATAAGTTTCCATTTAAAAAAAGTCTTAAATATTATTTTTGGGACCAATACATGGAATGGAAGTGGGAACATATTTTTATGTTTGATTCGTAAGCAATGGAGTTTTCCATTTGAAACTTGCTCCAGTAACAATTAAACACTCCAATTGATGGCCGTGTAGTGCCGTTTGTTTACATTTCACCGGCCAATGTCAGAAAAACATCTACCGTATTTTCAGAGTTTGGGATATTCTCAACGTATGAGACAACCCCTCTTCCAATAAAACTTTTTATGTCTACTCTGACTTTCAACCCCCAGACCTCCAACACTTAGAAATCCAATTTTTTTGGATTAGTAATTTACATTCCTAATTTGACACCCCTAACTGCAACCTTTCATAGTTATTAATGTTTCCCTGCAGTTATCCATGTGACATAAATTGTATACATGTAACAAAAAAAACCTGAAAGAATGTTGGTAATCTAAAAATGTCACTTTTACAGTTGCGCATAAATTATAAAGTGAAGTTTTTGTAAAGATATTTAAAGTGTTCCAGCTTTAATCTCAATCTCCCTGCAATACCAATTTCAGCCATGATGTCGCTAGTGAGCACTTTCTGTCAGTAGCAGCCAGCTACTTCCACTTTCTCACACATCAGGAAGCAGCCGGCCTATATGACGACCCACGACTTTGGCACAAATTTTCCTGTGTTCAAAAGTAGTGTTATATGAAGAAAAATACGGCAAATATTTCCAGAGGCTGCCGGAACACGCAATCCAGTGACCAGCGAACACCTGGAAAGGCAAGTGGCACCCTGGGTTATGGCAGGTTTTTTCAGCACATTTTCTGGGTTAAAAAACTTGAATTATACTCAAGCATACATCTTAAATGAGTTCACACTTTGTGAATACTCATTCGTGAGGTCTACAAGAACTACGGCAAACTGTATTATTTACAGGTCATAGGTAAGGGTCTGTAATATTTTCTATATTTCATGCGAATGTATCTCAGAGAGCACCTAAACTCAAAAATAAAAAAACACCAAAAAAATGTTATTACATTTTTACTTACCTCTAAACTGTCCCAATAGCTCAAGGTTGCTCAAAAACCAAAAAATATATATTTAGCTATCCTGCTGGCATCTGTGGGAGCCGCCATTTTAGATTCCAAGCCTGCATGAGTTAAGGCTGCAATAACCTCCAGATACAATGTGTGTCAATGGACACAAAGTAAAAAAAATCAACGTGATTAGCTGCTGAAGATGTCGGAAGCCCGCCGCGGCAATGAGGAGAGGATTCACAGAGGGGGGGGGGGGGGG
>CM070032.1:26307231-26321684 GCA_036250615.1 Ptychadena robeensis
ATTAGCATATTACATACAGAGGAGTCGGAGTCGGAAGAATCTGAAACTGAGGAGTCGGAAAATTTTTCGACCGACTCCACAGCCCTGGCCACTATACTACACAGTTTTTGTAGATCTAATGGAGATTGTATAGATCGATCTTAAGGTGTATGGGGGGGCTTTACTTTGTGTACCAGGATGTGTATATGTGATCATTATTAGAGATGGTCACTTTTTTTTTTCGAACTTGTGAGTTAATTGCAAAACCCCTGAGGATGTTATTCTGGAGATGTTGAGGATATACTTCAAAAATAAAGTCTTGCTCAAATAGTTTTTGCATACATTAAGTATAACGTCAAGTTGAAATTTCTCAGGTTGATACTTTTAACTTTAAATTTATTAAACTACATATGCAGTGGTTCTCAACCATTTTAGATCCACAACCCCGAAAGTGACATCGCAAAGTGTCTTTTCCTATGTTTGTAACACGGAAGTTTTGGTGTTGAATGCCAATTCTATGTTCCAAATAGCGAAAGTGACACTCTGCAACGTTTCCGGCTATTTTCACATGCCCCTTGTGCAAATAATGAGCAGGGTGAGAAGTTAAGCTAGCCACACATTCGATTTTAGGAGAGCAACGCCTCCGTCCTAACTCCCCACCCCACTTGTGGGCATCCGCTCTGCTTCTTGTTAGCAGCAGCTCTAATGCTTTAGGAAATGTGGCTACCTCTGTTAAATGGCTGTTTGGCCCACAGTTTGAAAACCGCTGTGCTAGAGCAATCTTTTTGTTATAATGTTCCCACAACTCTTCACTACATCTCCAGCAATTTTGGAGATGATACCATGTTCAGGGGCTGTGCAATCAACTCACAAATTCAGTAGGTAAACAAATGTGACCGTCTTTAATTTATTAACCCCCACTGTACTGTGCCGTGATTCCCCGCCTTCCCCTCCCCTTGGTGACGCTGGGAAAGTGATGCACCTCCATTATAATGGAGGTATATGGCAAATATATGGAGGGTTTGGGCAGACCGCCAAGGAAGTTAGACATGATCTGCTACGTGACTGTCTGACGTCTCAATACATTAAAATGATCAAATATTATAAGTTACCTTTGGCGGCGGAATGGCTGCTACGTGGGGAAAAACAAGTGATACATTTTAATGCGCGCCTTACACCTGAATGTGGAAAGTTTGTCTAGGTAAGGCTTAGTTTCCACTTGAGCAGAAGCCCGCGGCGCGGCTGCCGCCGCTAAGGACCGCCGCCGCTAAGAACCGCATATCATGCGGTTTTTAGCGGCGGCCATTCATCTCTATGGCCGCGGTCCGTGCTGGACGGCCGCGGAATCACGCGGACGGCCGCCTAAAAACTCGGTCGACCGAGTTTTTAGGCGGCCGTCCGCGCGATTCCGCGGACAGGGGACCAGCGGCATTGAAATGAATGGGCGCGGATGTAGCCGCACCGCGGGCTTCCGCTTCTAGTGGAAACAAGCCCTAAGGTGGCATCCCTGGACCTCACAATGGGAACCGGTGAAAATGATGTCACCACGCTGCATTTGGGTGGCCATTGATTGGACAGGGATCAAGGCCCACCACTTTAGGTGCTTGATTCATGTCCAATCCGTTAGCTGGGGACAGCTAGAGGCTGGGCTGGGGACAAAGGATTGGACAGGAATCAAGCTCCTAAAGTGGTGCGCCTTGATTCCTGTCCAATGGACGGGCACCCGAGTCCAGCGTGGTGACATCATGTCCCATTCATGAGAATACGAGATGGCCTGTCTGCATTGGATGCATGTGGTAAGGAGCCCCGGCGGTAGAGCGCTTAGGGATATGTAACATACAGCAGAGCGTACAACGTTCAGAGACATCGAAATCACATTTTCCATTCGGAGGAAAGTTCTAATCTCATATTTTCTTGTTATTTCTATAAAGCTGGAGGCATCACAGGAGCAAAACCCCGGTACTGAGCGTTCTGCCTCTCTTCATACAATTTGCTGCTTCTAGTTCATAGTGAGTAGAACATTCTTAATGTTATTATAGAGCAGAGAGGCAAGATTGCTGCCTGTGGGCTCACCCATCACATGGTATTCCTCTGTCCAACATATTCCACCTGAAAATACTTTCCTCTGGAAATACACTGAACTGAGTCCGCTTACTCTTGTATAAAGATTGCCTTAACTTAACGATTTGAACCCCAAATATAAAATCTGTCAGTGGTCCCCAAATTGAGGGGTGGGCCTCTTGGGGGTGTGAAGGTATTCTGGGGGGGAGCTAGGAGGCTGAGGGAGGGACAAGCGGGAAGCCAACTGTAGAGGAACTAGCTTCTCACAGTAAGTAGAGTAATGTACTCTAGCAGTGCCCCGCTTTTTTACATAGGAGCATTATCGAGCCCCCCTATTCAAACTGCACAGGGTTTTTTTTTTAACCAGTAACCGATGCTGTAGCAGTATCACTAGCGCATCCTTCATGGTAAAAAAAAAAAAGCACTGCCGCTTGGCTAGTGTGAAATGGGTCTCAAACTTTATTTAGACTACAAGTCTAAAGGTCCCCATACACGGGTCCGCTTTCCAACGGATTCCGGGACGATCGATTCCGGGCGCATGCAAGCCAATCGATCGTCCCGCAATCGTGTGAAGCCCACCTTGTCCGATCGATCACGTCCGATCGATCGGGGACCCAGAATCTGATCTGCCAGAGAACCAACATGTTGGTCTTTCTGGTCCGATTCAGCACACATCAGGGGGAGTTGCCATTTGGGAAGTAAGCGATCTGACACAGAATCGTCCAGGAATCCGTGGGCCAAGGTGGTATGGCGCGATCGGACGGACTTAATTGGCCGATCGATCAGACATCCGATTCCCGCTGACATCGCCGGAATCGATCGGATGGGTGATCGATCGTCCATGGAATCGGAACATGTATGGCTAGCTTAAGTTTATATACTACTACAAGTTTATACACACCAATCCTGCAAAGATATGCATCATATACAGGGGTGCACATATAACTCTTTTAGGGACCTCCTCAGATGAGTACTAGGAGATGTTGTTTGCTACTCACCCCATATGTAGGGTGGTCTCCCTCACTGTCCTCTGGGTCAGCCTCCTGCATGGTAGATTCTGCTGCAGATGGACCTCCCTGTTCCTGATTGATCCTTCGATTAGCTGTCTCCATCCACAGGTCACCAGTTGGCCTACTCTAAGTCCAATCTTATATATTTTTTTGGATTATTCATTTACATTCCCAATTTCACCCCCCTAACTGCAACCTCTTATAGTTATTCATGTTTCCCTGCAGTTATACAAGTGACATACATTGTATACATATAACATTTAGCTGCGGCCGCCCAAACACGGAGCGCCTCCAAGTTGTTAGACCGCATATGAGCTTTGTAACAATAACGCAGGTACTGCTTGTTTTTGGCCCCTTTTGAGTACCAGAGTACCACTTATGTGCACCCTTGAATACAGAAACCAATCACAGAAACATTCAGCATTCACATAGAGACAAATACACATAGAGACACACGCATAACTGCAGCAAGTTCCCTCTTGATTGGCTGACAGTGGAAGGGGAGGGTGAGGGACTGTGTGCAACCCTCGGTCCCCATCCAAAGTAATAGAAGTAGAACCGGGTTTACCAACATGTTGGTTCCTTGCTCGACCAAGCGGGGTCGATTGATCACACTCAAAGAAAGGCAAAGATTCTAGCACAGTCAAGTGCCATAATGGCACTCCATTGTGCTTGAATCTATTCAAAAACAAGCCATGTATGCCAAGCTTTATCTAACACATGGTGAACAGGGTACAACACTTTATCTTTTTTATAGATGTAGATAATAAGCAGCTGAAGTGATGATCAGCTTTAGGTTGATATAGGCCACAGTGAAGATCTGTGGTGTTTGTTATTCCTTTTTAGATGTTTGTCACTTTTAAAAGTGAAGCATATTGGGAATAATTGATGACAGTTAACGATATGCCCAGACAAGGGAACAATGGGTGTATTCTGTACAGTTATTACTTATCTCCAATTTATGTCTCTCTAATTCATAAATATTTAGCATGAAAATTAAAAACTCTACTAGAAATAATAAATATTTAATAGCCAGCTCAGATCTTTGCAGAAGAAATCGCAGGCTTAAAGCCAGCTTTATCAACCATGTGCGTTAGGAATGCTAATAAAATAACATTTTAATCCTCATTCATTTTCATTCAGGCAACTTGTAATTACTTGTTATGCATCACAAATGATGCTGTCTGTTGGCACTTTTGGCACAGCCTGTGAGAATGGCAATGATGGGTGTATCTGTAATTACAAACACGATGGTACATTCACCAACTTACCAACCAGAAATACTACATAAATATACAATACATATATGTAGATCTGTAGCAGTTTATTGGTAGGTTCATGCAGGGAACACAAGCATAGATATGGGCCAGATCAATGGCTGCTTCAAGCTCCGTGCATTCTCAGGGCCATCTATCTGCCCCATATCTAATGTGGCCATCCCTGTGGCCAAACAGGGATATCGGACATGACCATAAACCACAGTCGATGTCCATTGCTTTGCATGGGGACCGCGGGGTCTCCATGCAAAGCATAGTTGGAGTTAGAGACACAGCAGTGCCTTGCCTTCAGCTCCTTTGAAGTTGTGCTGCTGCCGGGAACCTTGATTGGCTCGTTAAGTTTAAGTATGGGTCATATGAAATGTATACGGTAGAAAAGATGGATCCGCACTCCAAAGATTGAAGCAATCCAAATCGCACTCCTTATTCAACTTAATTAAAATCTTACAGCGAGTTTCGTGTCTCCCCCCTACACGGAGGTTGCCCCTCTTACGCGTATTACGTATGAGCGTAATCATAGAGATCAAGATTAAGAGGGGCAACCCTGTGTAGGGGGTGGCGAGAAACTCGCTGTAAGATTTTAATGAACTTGAATGGAGAATGTGATTTGGGTTGCTTCAATCTGCGGAGTGCGGATGCTTCTGACATGATCACAAAGCCTAGAGGGATAGGAGGCCAAAAGTTTTGATGAAAATCCACATTGAGTGCAGGTAACCGGTCCTTTGGTTCTGTATGAAATGTAAACCTGGCTATGACTTGTGTGTTATTGATGTTTTTAAATTGCAAATTGGCTGGCAAGTACTGAAGGACTGGGCTGTACACAATAGGTCTGCATGCAAGATCAGGCGTCGGGCTGCAGCGTGTACAAGGAGG
Source organism: Ptychadena robeensis (assembly GCA_036250615.1). Classification (NCBI taxonomy): domain Eukaryota; kingdom Metazoa; phylum Chordata; class Amphibia; order Anura; family Ptychadenidae; genus Ptychadena; species Ptychadena robeensis. Next base: position 26,312,432 of record CM070032.1, read on the forward strand.
GCAGGCGTAATCTCACTTCTTCAAGGCTTGCAGCTCCAGTCTGGATCTGGATGGATGAGGAATCGGTGGAGCGGTGATTGCCCTCTTGGTTTCATAGTACTATTATGGATGCCACAGAAGATGATTTGCCATATTTAGCCATAGTGTATTACCTGTCAGGGGACCTGGACGATGGCCCCAAACAGCCCCAGACTTGCTAGGGCGCATTGAGTTGATCGTTTGAAAATCAATTCTTTTTTTTCATTCAAAAATTGGATCGATGTTGAACATAAAATCAATCTACTAGTGATCAGACATGTTGGTAGATCGTTCAAGTATTTGGCAGGTTTTCTTGGTATTTGAATGGATCTTTATCGGATTGTGCTATGGACCATGTGCACAGGAATCTCTCAATCACATTATGATGGTGGGCCCTCCTCCATGGTTGGGAACCTCTACCATAGGACATCAGGTGTTGATGACTGGGTTAAAAAAAAAGAGACAAGCGTTAATAAAGAAAACTAGATGTACTACATGTATAATGTTCAGGTTTTGAAAAAGCAGCTTAATGTACAATTACTATTACACAAACATACACAGAAGAACAAAGGTTTCTGGGCAGAACTAGCTGTTTACAAAGGACAACCAACAAAGAACAACCAACAATATTCAAGCTGCCAACATTTAAGATGTGACATGTTGGCATGTTATTGTTTTTGTAAAATTTTCTAATTGCTGGAAATCCCAGGTTTCACGTGTGTGTCAAATGGAGGAACTCCTACACATTAAAAAGGATAACCCCAAACGCTTTACTGCAATGTGGAGCCTCTGGCTCTTAAAGGCCAAGGACATATAAATAAAATAGACCTCACTTGAATAGATCACTATATGTAGGTTTTGATCATGTAAATCTCACCACAACACGTTAACAAAGACATTGTCACGTGTGAACTACTCGTTTGCCCACCCACGACAACCCATTTTGACTTTTTTTCGCTATTGTGTTTCATTGGTACTCATGTTATTGTTCCTTTTTTTACATGCCCTCCCTGTCTTTCCCCTCTTTTTCTTATATTTGGGTCCTGCGACCCTCCTAGTTTACTTTTTGTTCTGTATTGTAATGTTAAAGCGCACCTAAACTTAAAAATAAAAAAATTACAAAAAAATGTTTATTACATTTTTAATTACCTTTAAACTGTCCCAATAGCTTAAATGTGCTCAAAAAAAATCATTTAGCAATCATGCTGATGCCTGTGGGAGCCGCCATTTTAGATTCAGTGTTTGATTCCAGGCTTGTATGAGTTCAGGCTGCAATATCGCCGGCGGCCGACAGATACAATGTGTGTCAATGGACACAAAGTGAAAGTGAGAAAAATAAATCAACGTGAATAGCTGCTGGAGATGTCGACTGCCCCCTGCGGTGCTGAGGAGATGCTCACACAGCGGGGGAGTGGTGAGGAGAGAACTATACAGATATCTCCACACAGGTAACAATTTTTTATTTACATATTGCCCCAATAGTCAGGGGTTGGCTAGCCAGGGGCAAAAGTTTGTCTGGTGGGTTTAGGTGCGCTTTTATCTTATTTGAAAATTTATTGGGGGGAAAAATTCTAATTGCACTACAGGATGCCTTAAATGTCAGTAGTTATAATATTTGAAATGATTGAATGTCGTTCCTTACTGTGTGAGAGTACCGAGAGGAAACATTGCCTATCCTGTGGAGATGGCTTCCATTTGTGTGTTCTGCCCTTTGTACCGATGTACATTTCAACCAATTTTCTGTTTATGAGCACAATACCTTGTATTTGTTATTCCAGAGCTGTTCTCATAGTTTAAAATGAAAAGCTAAATTCCCCAATAATTTTTCCAAATGCTGCAGAATCAATTAGGGTAATTTCATTGAAGTAAACCAACAAAAAGGAACTATTAATAAAAAAAGAAGACTGTTCTTCATCTAATAGCTTTTCAATGAATGATGGTTGCTAATGGGCTTTTCTGAGAACTTGATGGCAATCGGTTCCATTTATGGTTCATCTGGAATCCTGAGTAGCGATAGAAAGATTAATTTTGAAAACCCTTTTACCATGTTATTCTCATTTCCTTCCCTTCCTCAATGGAGACCATTTGAAGATAAGTTAGGTCAGAATATTATTACTTGTGTCATACAACTAAACAGGATGCAGCAACTTCAAAACCAATGTCATCAAAGCTAATTAGTGGAAAAAGAGGAAACTTTCAAAGATTAAATGCAATTTTTTAAAGTAGCAATTTAACTGACCATATGCTGAGCAATTTAATGCTGTTTTTTTCTTTTTAACTTCTAAATGAAGTATTATATTTGTGTGTAACCGGTAACATTTATGGTTGTGTCTTGAAAACTTGACATTCAGTAAATGAACAGATTGTGTTCAAGTACCACAGATAGGTGATGAAGCTTCTGGTAGCCACAAAGTCTTGGGGTAAAGGTGCAGGGCTTCAATCCGCAGAATGGACAAGGCTGGGGCAGTTCGGTAAGTCTCCCTAGATGTGGTGGAGTGCGGCTATATATAAAACGTCATACCCCTTATAAAAGGCACGACAACTAGGGTGGCTTGGGAGCGGATAGGGTGCATTTTTGAAAATTTGGAACTGGATTTCACATCAATGCACTAAAAAACAAAAAACCCTGGCCGAAACCCACAGGTGCGCCACAGTGCAGCCTGCAGCAGTGGAGCCTGAGCTTAAGACAGGGAGACCCTACCATTGCAGATCCCCAGGTACAGCTTTGTCATTAACAATGAGTATAGTGACCTGCATGGTAGGGAAACTGACATTTCTCCCTCCCAATCCTATAAGACTAAAGCCCCCCATCCATCTTACAATATCACCATACAATTTCTGTACAATTCACTTTTGTTCTACCAAAACCATGTAATATGAGGACCTTTCTATTCCTTCCAATCACTATGTATTCTACCAGGGAAGACCCTGCACTGCATAGTTGTTGGTAGATCTAATGGAAATTTTAATGTCTATGGGGGGCTTAAGGCCTAATCTCCATTGCATCCAAATTCCTGTGTTCAGCTCGTGTCAGTCACAGTCCAATTTTTACAATGGGTTGTCTCCACAGTCGGGTCAAAGCTCTTGAAGGACCCCATCAATACCAATGTGGGTCTTGGTGTCCATTGTAAAGGCATGCATACATCCATTGACACAAAAAATAAGCCCGGAGTTTTTTGCATGTTTTCCCATGCACCCTGTTGCGCCAGTTCCGTTATGCCCATGAAAAGTCAATGCAGACTAGTTCCTATTGCCCTTTCACACTAGCTGTGACGCTATGTTTACCCCTGTGTAATTGTGCTGCGCTACATCTCCCATACAAGGGTAGTGTATTCAAGATAATTGCACTGCAGCATAATAATGTGTTGCATGTTAACACACAATCACAACTAAAGACTCCTAGTGTGATATGGCCCTTGCTGCTTCTTGCAGAACTTTCATTGGGTTTGGATGACTGCTGTGAATTTTAGGTTTCGTCTTCTGGCTGCTGTCACCTTATATTTTATATGCATTTATTTTAAGTTATTGTAAAACATGAAGTTTTGATTCAAATACAACTATGTTAATTATAAGTGGTAATGGGTTACTTTAAACCAGTGGTTCCTAAACTCGGGGGTGGGTGCAGTTAAGGTGGCTTAGTTTGAATGGGAGGAGGTGCTCCATAAAGATTCTAGAGAAAAGGGGTGCCCTGCAGGGGGGTTTGGGAACCACTGCTGCAACCATTTATTATTCTTTCCTCAAAATATTGAATTCTACAGTGTATGCTTATGCAGGATATTCCTTGTGTTACTAGATCCCTATGATTTATCCAACTTGCTTTTCTCAAATTGTTTCTTTTTGGAAAAAGGAAATCAACCAGCTATGTAAAATAAAGGTATGTACATTTTTATCTTATTTTTTTATTATTCAAATAATAAATATGCCTTCTTTTGTCTTGTCTGCAGGTGTAAACAAGGATAATATCCGAGCCGGGTGTAAAAAGTGTGGCTATCGTAAGTATAGAATAAAACAAAATGTAATTTCATTGTTCTCTGAAGAATTGTAATCTATTGTATTCAGCAATTTTTTTTTGTTTTCTGCTATATGATATTGCAAGCAAATCATACTATTAACAAGGCCATTGTGTCCTCTGCTGACTTTACAATTACAAGACAGGTTTTGCTTTTTATTACAAGAAGGTTTGGTTTTTTTATATGTTTTTTTTTTATAATAAACGTTGGTATTTTACTGATATCCCGGTAGTTTTGGTTATAAGAAACCCTCACAATTTTCAAATAATTTTCAAAAGGAGTAGGTCAACCCAGTGTGCACACCGTATATACTCATGTATAAGCCAAGCTCCCCTCGCATTATACTCACGTCACCGGCAGCCTCTGTGAAGCTCCTTTTGTTTCTTACACAAGCTGATGTAATGTAAATAAACGTCTCCACGCTGTCATCTGGTGGCCGGTTACTGGTGGGCCATTTATTAATTGCAGGAGAAGGAATAATTTAATAGACATTCAAACTGAACTCTCCACAACTTATGATTCAAAAATTAGTTTCCATTCCATGTGCTGGTCCCAATAATAATAAAACTGGAGATTTATTTTCATGTTTGAATCATAGGAATTGGCTTGCAAACTCATTCTGTAATAACAATAATCCTGTGTTCTACAACAATATGGTTATAGTCTCTTTCCCCGGAGAGATGGCCAACATCCCAAAATATATATCAAAGATTAAATGGCTGAACAAGTGATAAGGATTATGACCATACAGACAAGGAGTGTCATGAGTAAACAGAGGCTAGGGGACTTTAACAGCCAAAAATTAAATTATAATGGGTTAACAGAAGTGAGCACAAATCACATTGTGTGGTTAAAAAAGTCCTTTTATCAAATAAAGTAGTCCATGAAACTTGTTCAAAAAATGCTTGGTACATTCAGAATAAATTTGGCACGATGCCTTAGGATCACCTTGAAAACATCTCTACCATCTTTTCAGAGACTTAAATGGAGGCCATATAAAGTGACCAGTTCAGTCACCCCTTGGTTCAGTCACACAATGTGATTTGTGCTCACTTCTGTTAACCCATTATCATTTTGTTTTGGGCCGTTAAAGTCCCCTAGCGTCTGTTTACTCAGAGGACACTCCTTGTCTGTATGGTGATAATCCTTATCACTTGTTCAGCCATTTAATCTTTAAAATAATCCTGTGTTCTCTTAAAGTGGACCTACCACCAGAAATCTGTTTTTATGAATGGCACTAAAAAGTGGCAATAACAGGGAGGAATGCAGTAAAAAAAAACCTCAAAAACTTTCCTGTAATGAGCAATTTAACAAGATTACCACACAGCTCCCCTCACTTCCTGGTTCGCTGCGATATTGCACCCCCCAACACATGAAACTGGGGGGTGCAATATCGCGGGTGGCCACTGGGCGGTGTTCAGTGATCTTCTATGGGAATTTTCAAAGCAGATCACTGCTTCCTGTGACGTCCTGCTGATTTCTGCCTACAATGAACCAGGAAGTGAGAAGAGCTGCAAAATTATCTTCTTAAATTGCTCATTGCAGGTAAGTTTTTGGGTTTTTTTCACTGCATTCCTCCCTATTATTGGCACTTCTAGTGCCATTCATGAAAACATAGATTCCTGGTGGTAGGTCCCCTTTAACTATATTGAGGTTGTGGCACTAAGATTCACCCTAGGTACATTGGTGCTTTCTCTATATTTTTCTCATTTAGAAAACTCCACTATCTCTCTGCATTTCCGACCCTCTGCTTATACTCGAGTCAGTAAGTTTTTGTAGATAAAATTAGGTACCTCCTGCTTATGCTCCAGTATATATATGGTACATGAAAAGGAAGTCCACAAATAAAATAGTCACTCTTTATTTCCACAAGTCTTTAAGCCGTTTGAAAGGCTCCGGATATCCAATAAAAGAAGAGATGAAGAAGACCACACATGTAGAAAGATGGACATGGAGCGCGTGTAAATCACCATCACTATAAGCGCTAACATTCATTCACTAATTTTAACAGATTCTCCCCAGACAAATGTTTAACTGCATGAAATATGTCTGTCTTCTTTTCAGCTGGACACCTGACATTTGAGTGTAGAAACTTCCTCAGAGTGGACCCACAGCGAGACATTGTGTTAGATGTCAGCAGCACAAGCAGTGAAGACTCCGATGAGGAGGAGGAGATCCCAACTCGGCCACCACTTTCAGCGGACAAGAAAAGTAAGTTATTTGCCTTTGGAAATAATATACCCATGACTACAACCGGCTTAGCCACCCTTTTAGCGTAAAGGTTACTGCTGGTCATAAAAAATTCTGCTGGCAGCCTCATTGAAATATAACTAATGCTGAGGATCTAGGATGCGATATACACTAAAGACGGGAATTGAAGTAGCCATCCGTCACTCTACCAGTCTTGTTTGTGTGGGTATATTCCAGTGGTGAGCTTAGAAGATCTGCTCTTAGCAAACAGCTTATCTGTGTGTAAGGCTGAGTCTACACTGAGGATTGGTTCTGGGCCAGAAGACATTTCTTTTTTATTTGCAAGGCTTCGGGGTGCAAAGTCACGAGTGGCCCCTGGAGGAGTTTTCTATGTACATTTCAATGCAGGGCAGAGATTAGTGCTTTATCACTGTGCTCAGTGAGTTCTAACCCTTTTTGAACCTCCCTGGCGTTACGGCAGTTTCACCGCCCTCCTCTCTGCACATCGCCGGTGTCTCGATTTGTTCTCTTGGTATGAGGTTCTTTGCTGCATTTAATAAATGAGGCAGTATGCCTTGCTCATATTTGTGCAATGGCTCCATAGTATAATATAATAGGCCTTATTCTGGATTGTATGTCACCTTTGCCACTCAAGATATTAGTTCTATTACACTGATCCCAACATTTGGCTATTTATGGGAATTCCCACCATTAAGTCAGAAACATCTTGGCCACACTTTCTCGAGGATTTAAGGAAAATGGGGTAATGTTGAATGGTGAACTTAATTTGGTGGGCTGTCTTCTAACTTTTCTCTAGTATAGTAGTATAGGCTACCGTAGGAATGTTACTACCACAAACTGAGGATTAGAGATGGTCGAATTTTTTTTCAAAAATTCAACCATTTCGCCGAGTTAATTGCAAAGCCCCTGAACATGGTATCATCACCAAATCACATGCTGGGGATGTAGAGAAGGGTTGGGGGTATACTCCAAAAAAGAAAGTATGTCTCTAACACAAATAGTTTTTGCACAAATTAAGTTCAAAGTCAAGTACAAATTTCGAAAATCTGAATTTCGACTTTAACTGTGAACTTAATTTATGCAAAAACTACATGTGCTAAAGCAACACTTCTTTTTTTCAAATGTTCCCACAACCCTTCTCTACATCACCAGCAATTTTGGTGATGATACCATGTTCAGGGGCTTTGCAATCCGCTCACAAAGTTAGCAAGTCGAAAAATTCAACCATCTCTACTGAGGATAGCATAGTGTTGCCTGATCTGATGGTTACCATATTTTTCGGACCATAAGAATGCACTTTTTCACCCACAAAATCGGAGGGGGGGAATAGTTCCTGGGTCTTATGGTCCGATTGCACGGCCGCGGGTGGGCGCACCTTGGCTTCCCACCAGCTCTCCTGACCAGCCAAATCCCTAATCTGAGTGCTGCTGATTGAAACAGTACATCAGAGAGACAAACATGAAGCAGGCAGCCTGCAGCTTTCGTCTATGCCTGTCAGCTACAATGTCTGATCACCGTGCAGCTCACATGCTGGCAAGAAGGGAGAGAAGAGTGAAGAATCCACCGTGCCCCCTTCTTTTCTGCCTGAAGTGTGCTTTTTAGTGACACCATTGTTGTGGCTGAAATTGGGTACAACAAGAAATTTCTTTTACAACTGAGAACATTTAAAATTTTCCTGCTCTAAAAACAGGGTGCGTGTTATGGTCCGGTGCGTCCTATAGTACGACAAATACGGTAATTCTAATCTGATTACTTTAGCATTTTGTCATCTCAGCGCACCTGGGTATCTATACTGGCTATGTGGTCCCCTAGCTAGTTGTCCCTAATAAAGTGGCCTTTGAGTGGTAAAATAACATGTAGGTTTTAAAGAAGATGAATAGGAAGCTAGAAGATATTAAATATGATTCACTTGTGTTTAATTATACCTGAGTGACAGCTGCCTTATTGTTTTTGTTCCCATTTTGCAAACTTTTGTCCTTTTGTGTGAGAGGATAATCTGTACGGGTACCTACATGAGTGGCACTTTGCAGACTTGCTGAATTGTAATTAGATTTTTAATTGTTCCCAGTCACATTATGCTGAACACAGACAGAATATATTATAATTGAAGAGCTATTGTAAAGAGGTGCCAGTTTAAATTTCTGCTTGCTGTGCAGACCTATCAAGTTAAAGCTCCATATTTTTCATGGGTATAGGATTACTGTCTTGTAAATCTACACTTTACTTGGTAAATTTGACCCATATAAAATGGAAAATATCTTCAAAGTGCTAAAACTTTCATCTAGGAGTGTATCTTTACATTTGGGAGAAACATGATTGATTTTTTTAAAATGATAATGTGATTGTCATGTGACTTTTTAAGATCTCTTCATCGTCCGCTTGTGAATGGCAGCACTTTTCGCTATTAGTGCACAACTAATAATTGTCCTATGGACAGCTTCCCCCACCTGAGATGTAGATCTCTCTGCAGCTCATGCAGAGTCACCATAGGCTTCTTGACTGCATTTCTGATCAGCGTTCTCCTTGTTCGGCCTGTGAGTTAGGTGGACGGCCTTATCTTGGTAGGTTTACAGTTGTGCCATACTCCTTCCATTTCTGAATGATCGCTTGAACAGTGCTCCGTGGGATGTTCAAGGCTTTGGAAATCTTTTTGTAGCCAAAGCCTGCTTTACATTTCTCAATAACTTTATCCCTGACCTGTCTGGTGTGTTCTTTGGACTTCATGGTGTTGTTGCTCCCAATATTCTCTTAGACAACCTCTGAGGCCGTCACAGAGCAGCTCTATTTGTACTGACATTAAATAACACACAGGTGCACTCTATTTAGTCATTAGCACTCATCAGGCACTGTCTATGGGCAACTGACTGCACTCAGACCAAAGGGGGCTGAATAATTACGCACACCCCACCCCACTTTGTAGTTATTTATTTGTAAAAAATGTTTGAAATCACGTATGATTTTCCCTAAGTCGTCTTTTCCAGGACAGCAGACACATGAGAGATAGAGCTCCACCT
>CM070032.1:26321784-26350074 GCA_036250615.1 Ptychadena robeensis
TGGTCTTTCACGTGGAATTCCAATAAAATGGAGTCATGTTTGTGGCTGTAATGTGACAAACTGTGTAAAAGTTCACTTTTGAAACTTTCGCCACTGAATGTAAAAATCAGGTTTCTGTGGTGAGCTGCCAGTCTGTAAAGTAAGTCTCCATAAATTAGACCCTGGGTTAGCAAGGAGGTACATAACTAATGTCCTTGCTGGTCACTGGACCAAATCACAAACTGTATGTCCTCAGGACCGGAGATATTAACCTCCCTAGCGCACCGTCCATATCGCGCCGTTTACAACGGCGCGATATGGGCGATCAAGGCAGTGTACATAGTACACTGCCCGCCGTTTCCGGCATCCCGCCGGAGCTCTACGCGCAGCTGTTGTCATTACTGACAACAGCTGCGCGGGAGAGAAAGCCGGCGCTCCTCCATTAACTTGGAGGTCTATGGCGCCGGCCCCCCCCGCCCCCTTCCGCGTCACCGTGACGCGATCGGGGCGGAGCCGCCAACCCGGAAATGCTGCGGCGATGTAAACAATCACCGCAGCTTTCCAGGGAGGCATAAAGTCTCCCCGTCGGCGGCTTCCCGGGCGGTTGAGCTAGGCTCGTCTCATCCGCTAGGGAGGTTAACCTTTTGTATGACCTACAATATCTTTTTGTTTTGTACACTCTGTATTTGCAGAATAAGAATCATGGAGAAGAATTATAATGGGATGTCATAAGGCAGTTGTGGCTAAAACCCGGCCCTTTAGTCTATTAATTTGGCTCTTTGTCACATTGGTGCCAAAAAGCTCTGGCTCCCCTCGTTCCCTGCAATAAGTGAAGATAACACCTAGAGGATGATTGTTTGGATTGTTTCCTAGAGGCCATAGTTAGCGGCAATAGAATGTTTAAGAGTCTCTATTAAAATCTTCTTCTATTTTATACATTTTTTAAAAAAAATGTTTTCTTTTTTTTAAATATCCTGTCCTAGCTATGAGGACTAAGGACCCCTATGCCCGGTGGCCCTTGCAGGCTCTTGGTCCGGCCCCTATGTCGCATTTCAAAAACCCATTATGGCCCACGAGACAAAACGTCTGCCCACCCCTATAAGGACACCCTCCACATTAGACCAGCATCACTTTAAACCCCAAGATGTCTGAGTTGTTGATCACACGTGCTGGATGGTAACATATCTTATAAATACAAAAACAGATCTAAGCCACTTTCAGCTTTCTAGTACTTTTGTAAAGTAAGCTCAGACTTTTAAAGTATTTTGTAATAATAAGCATTTAAAAATACATAATTATCCATAAAATGTGCAATTATTTTGTCTAATTCCAAACAGTTCAATGTATTTTTGAAACACATAATGTTCTCTTAAATTGTAACCTATTACTTTGACATGCCTCACATTAATGTCAGCCATTTTATAAGAGTTTTATTTGTAAGTGCTTATTTCTTTGTAACAGCTGCATCTTACATTTCTAATTACCTTTTGATAAAACTTGTGTAATACAAATAATTCAGTAACTCCTTAGATATTCATTGTATTTGTTTTTGTTATGATAAAAATTACATTTCTGTTATACTAGAGTTTGTTTTACAATCACAGCAGTTGAACAAATGGAATATGAGTTGTTGATTGACAGTTTACGCCTTAGGCTACGGCTCCACTTGTGCTTAAATCCCTGTGTTTTAGCGGAGTGCACAAGCACGCCATTGATGGTAATGGGGCTATCTACACAGCCCGTCATACTCCGTGATCGGCAGTCTGATCCTCTGTCGCATTTATGTTGACATGGAGCTCCGCATCAAAATGAACGTGATTGGAGCTTGACTGATGGCGCGTCCATTGACAGTGTAGAGCGGCCTATAACGTGGCCCTAACAGAGTACATAGGGGGACTTGCGCTATCCAAGCGCATAGTGGTGCCCAAGTCCTAATCAGTATTCATTTGCTAATACTTGGATTTGTTTCTGGCTACTAGTTTTTCGGCTTTAATCAATTCTATAAATATTGTTTGCCGAATGTTATTCAGCCAATTTTCTGTTGCTTGCTAAAATGGTTTTGAAAACCTTACAGATGAGGGCGAGACGCCACAAACACTAGATACTGGCCATCACTGCTAAGTTATAGGAAAAAGAAGGGTGTAAGACAAGTGCAACAAATCTACTAAAATCCTTAAAAATATATATTGTATGTAAAAGTTTGACTTACCGTATATGCCGGCGTATAAGACGACTTTTCAGCACCTTAAAATCCTGCCCAAAGTCAGGGGTCATCTTATACGCCGGGTGCACTTTACATGCCCTTGCTTTTCATGCCCTAATCGCCTTCCGTACCTCCTTACGGTGCTTCGTTAACCTGGCGGGACATCAGCGGGGCCGTGGCGGGACATCAGTGCGACAAGGGTGCCAGCTCCTTCATCCTGCGCAGCGGGAAGCAGCGCCGCTCTGGCCCACCCTTTTTCTCTCTCTGTTCTCTCAAGAGACTGTGAGAGACGTAATGTGCGAGATGAGCTCTTACGTCTCTCACACATGCGCACTTGATTTTTTTCTTCTCTTTGACATTGAATGCATGATTTACTGTACGTTAATGGATGACGTGGATGAGAAAGAAAAAAAAACGGCGCGCGGAAGAGGGGGTAGTCTTTTACGGCGAGTATATAACAAACTCTATATTTTTACTGGAAAAGTTGGGGGGTCGTCTTATACGCCCAGTCGTCTTATACGCCGGCATATACGGTACCTCTGAGCTGGTATGATGGCGGCATCGCGCTCTGCAATCCTAAAAAGAAAATCCTGCTGTTCCTCCCTATTATCAGCACTTCTAGTGTTCTTAATCTAATGAGGAATTTATGGTAGGTACGCTTTGAGTCCTGATAATGGTAAACAAAAACATTTTAAAAAATGCACTCGCAATAATGAAGGTACAATGCAGACTTGGCAAAGAGTAGTTCTCTACAGGGACCGATGTTGTCATGTGTGCATGTCACTCCAGCTATGTGGATAACAGAATGACCTCAATTCCTGGTTACAGATTCTATAATGATGCAGGTAGGTTGGTTAGAATCGCACCCTGTGTTTAGTAGGATCACTGGGGACACTTTTCGGGTGCCAGCTGTTTGTCAACTAAGGAGGGGCCTCCCTGCAGGCGTCCCTACAGCGCCCATAACTAGGAAGTGACATCACCCGTAACAGGAAGTGATAAGCGCACATAGCAACTCCCGTCCCTGTGAAACATAGTTCTCAAACTCTGGGCCAGGGGCCAAATTTGTCATGCCGAGCAAATCTGCCGGGAAGCATCCCTGCCAGCTGCTTTACCACCCCACCCCCCTCTCTCTGTCTACCAACCCTTGAAGTAGAGAACTTCAAGTCCTGGATGCTTAGCAGTGTGTTTCAGTGATGTCACTGAGCACCCGCTGCTGAGTTTCATATTTGTTTTTATTTGGCTCACTGTGTATTTGAGTTTGACACCCCTGCAGTAGGAGATCACTACTCCTTGCTAAGCTGGCCTCCATTATTGGTATTTTATCTTTTCTTTGCCTTAATTTTGTTGCACTGGGCAGTGACATTTGTGTCCTTGTTCCTATCTGTCATTTACACACGGAGCTGTACACAACACACAACTTTTTCAGCCACCCATCATTCTGACCGTTTTACCATCAGCTTCCATTTTTGATGAGGGACACTCCCCCTCCCCGCCCATTTATTCTTCTTACTTTTTAGTGGGTTGTTGAACCATGTATTTTGCTTTATTGGATAAAGTTTGTTTTTTATTACTGACCAAACATGGGCAGAAATTGATGCTCCATGTATAGCATGTGGCTCCCAGGGACACGGGATGAATATTGAACGCTTACAGCCACTTACAGGCACCACAAGATGCAGCACTTAAGCCCTGTTGTTGCCTTAGAAACTATTTTAACCAGGTCATGGTAACTTTATTGGCCTATACACTCAAGTGTTAGATCTTTTTATTTTATTTTCTTCTATGAGCACTTCTGGTTTTGTAGTGTTTCACATATTACACAAATAATGCTAAGAAACTTGCCGTTAAAATCTCGACAGCCGTATTATGTATCTAAAGCCGAAACAGTTTTTCTTTTTGGATAGAGAAGGGGATGGTGAAGATTTTTTTTCCATGTTTCCTATATATGGAACTTCTTTTTGATTGCAATTTCTTTGTTTTTACAACCTAAATTTACACACAAATACTACATATATATTGCACTTACATTCACACTATACATTGCCGTATATCTATTCTTCCCTCTCTTAATAATCCTCACGTTCTTTACCTCCTTATCCACCAATATAGGCATCCCATTGGTCCCAAACCTCACAGAAGTTCCTGATTTTGTCATAGATACTCACTGTTAGGTATTCCATCGTCCTAACTTCTGTTTTTTTTAACCATTAAATCTCTAAAGGTAGGTGGCACACTGGATTTCAAGTTGCTTGCCATCAGGCTGTGAGCCGCCGTTAGAATGTGCTGCGCCATCTTTTTTTGTTTCTTATTGAGATGTTTTATGGTGGCCCCCAATACAGGAGTTTTCATATCCATTTCAATTTCACCTCTTACCACTTCTTCCGTTATCTTATTAACACTTAATGGGACTTCTTATATACTGTGGGCACACATACTAAAGCCCCCTCCCATACACGCATTTTTTGCGGCCAATCAATCAGCGTTCGTGGCGATCTGGAGCGTCCGATCTATGTGGCGATTTGCCAGAGAACTGATATGTCCATTTTTTTCTCTTGTTGACCAGGGTCGGCGAATAGTGCACACAAGTGATGTGCTCCGATTCTATGAGTGACCAGCCGCAGCGTGATGATGTCATCACACTGCACTTGGCTGTTCAAAGATCCTGGATTTCTGCACATAGCTAATTTTTCGGACTATAAGACACACCCAGTTTTTAGTGCAGGAAGACCAGATTTAACAAGTTTTCACATCAATTAGGTTGATGCAATGAATTTAATGAATGCAATATTCAATTCAGCCAGTAGGTGTCACTAGCAGCAGTACACTCACAGCACAACGTCATTTTACGCACTAATCTGGAGGAGGAAGGGGGCCGCCGGCTGCAGATTCTCTCCTCTCCGTCTCTGCCGATCAACTGTTACTGTGTCCGTGGGAGCTGCAGAGTGATTGCAGTTTCCACCGATAAAGAGAGGGAAAGATGGCAGTTTATCTATCTCTCTCTTCATTGCTTATGGCAGCAGGGCTCTGAGCTCTGCTGGCATAGGCAATTATACAGTACAGCTGGGAGAGTTGGACACTAGCCGGCATCTTACATCTGACAGCTCCCAATTTTGGGGATGCAGAAGTGCGTCTTATGGTCCGAAAAATATGGTATGTTGGGCTTCAGACCCCCATTGGAAGTTTTCATCACTTGACTCTTCCCTGCCGGGACATAGACATCAATGGAAACTTGACCGTGGATCCCTTCAACACTTTTTTTTTTCCTTGTTCAGCTAAAAAGCTGCTCAAAAATGTTTCATTAATGCGTTCTCTGAGATTTTATCTGAAATTACTTACTCTGACAAAAATGATTTTAGTTGACATATTAATACCTAGAACGTTTAAAGGTTTTTCATACTGGCATATGTGCTGGTTATTCGTCTGATTGATAGTAATTGTAACCTTTGCAAGAACAAGTAATTACTGTGGACGGTTATAGTACCAAACCCTGTGTGACACACACCTACGGTTGCAAAGGTTACAAGACATACAAGAGCTTTTTATATATTGTATATCACATGGTAAAACTTTTTTCTGCTAAAGACATTTTTCCTTTCTTTTTTTTGCTCCGCCCCTCCCGCCTCTATATTTCCAGATTCAGCTGCTGTATCTGTCATTTTGTTGAGCAAATTTCCAGTTTACACTGATGTGATAGATCAGGGTGTGCACACTTTTTGACTCGTGGGTCACATTGGCCCCTTAAATTTGGTGAAGGGGCCAGACCAAGGACTTGAAATGGCCGACCCGACACAGGTGTGCCATTTCCATGCATCGCCGGCATCACTAATGATGGTGGTGATGTGTACTAGGTGACGTGTGACAGGGATATTGTTCTCTTTTTACATTTCCTGCAGTTATATAAAAAAAATGCTCATTGCATCATCTCCAAGGCAATAATTGGACACCTTATTGCAGAGGGGAACATCTTTTCAAGGGCCGGAAAATAAAGCTTAATAGGCTGGAACCGGCCCCACGGGCCTTAGTTTGCCCGCCCCTGTGATAGATAGTGGACTGGTTCACTCTGACTGCTATCCAGGAATATTGTAGCACCACAATCATTAGTGGTCCAACACTGCAAATTGTTAATGTTTGAAATCCCTTTTGGTATTGCTGCAGTTGTCTGTATAGGTCTTCAGTTTCAGCTTCTGTAAACACATTCTAATTTGCTACAACGTGAGCACAACGCCTGCCCACCGATGTCTGCCCTTCAATCCCACCTGTTAAAAATTAACCGTATTTTTTGCGCTTTAAGACACACCCAATCATAAGAAGCAACCCAAAGTTTTGATGAGAAGTTAGAAAAAAGACACAGACATTTACATATCAAGTGAATATACAGAATGTTCCAGCAAAGTAGGCAGGACTGGACTGTGCAGTATTCACTCTATATTCCTCCAGCCAAAATGCCAGTGCCAGGAGGAAGGTCTTCAGCAGAGTGTCAGGGCTGAGACTATAACATGTGTCTATACACTAATAGTACCCATTCTCTGAACACACTGACCGACTCAAGCCTCCCATACACGTTCCGATTATTCTCCCGACCGATTTTTCGTCCGATCGTGTCACCCGATTTTCACCTAAAATGTTATGGTCGGTCGGTCGGCTGGCACGAAAAATCGGAATTCGAATTATCACCGATCCATCAGTCCGACCCTATTTATTAACAGCAGATCGACCAAAAATTTACGGACAGGTCCGAAGCGGTCCCGATCGATTTTTCGGCTGATTTTGAGAAATCTGGATCGGTCAGGTACATAATTCCGAATCCGATTAATCTCCCGATCGATTAATCTCCCGACCCGATCGGTCGGGCAAAATTTGTACGAAAAATCGGAACGTGTATGGGGGGGCTTTATGAAGAGACACATTTTACAATTCGCTCATGAGTTTTTGTGACAAAATTTATTTATTGTAATGCAGAATCGCATGATCGATCTCAACGTGGTGACTCAACTAATCGCCAAACAATCATTCAATCAGATGCCCACCATCTTTGGTAATCTAACCCTAGCCACCCTTGGTCCCTGTCCAAAGTAATGTCGCTGGAACAGGGATTTACCAACTTGTCGGATCCCTATTTGAATGATTTTTCTATGGCCGTTCTTGGTGCATACTTCCCTTTTCCTTATTTTTGATCTTTTCAGTTTGGTTTATTCCATGGAACGTGAGGGGTATTTGAGGTGGTTGTTAACAATAAAATTGATAGAACAAGGATCATCAGATTGTCAGAGTGGAGGAAATATAGGGAGCAGATATACGGTAATTACCTTGTTGTAGGTAACGCAACAGGTGTAGGTAATTGTCCCAATACATACCAACTAGCCAGGCGGAACCGCGGGGCAGCCGTGCGGCTGAACGCATGCCTAAAGTTGTCGCACGTTTTTGCGACGCAATTTTTTTTGTATTGCAGATGTGGATGCGGTTGGGGCGCGGATGCGTTTCAAAACGCTGTGGCAAGCGTTCAGAAACGCCCTAAACTGCATCCGCGCCCGAACTCGCACAACCGCACCAGTGGAAACTATATTAAAGTTTCCAATGGATGCGGTTGTGTGCGGGGGCGGCCGTGCGGCGGCCGCGAGGCTGCAACCGCACGAGAACGCTACAATGGAAACAAGCCCTCAATAGGGCATCGTTTTGTACGCTGCTCTGTATAAAATGTGTCATACAGTAGTGAGAGTTGGCCAACTGTTGTAACTGTAGGACAAGTTTGTGATATCCATGAGTCATGATAACTCTTTTCACCCCTAACAAGCAGATATGTTCCCATTTGGACAAAGGAAGGACAGCTGCATCCTCTTCGCCTGAAAGGTGGGTCAGTATACTGACGCCCCTTGACTGACCCGCAATGTCATTGGCGTTTTTTCGTAACTTCTTCCCAAAAGTGAGAGATAACAGGACACCACCACGAAAGGAAGATCCTGACTGCATTCGGGACAACTAGTTAACCTTTGTGCATCAGTAGTCTTAGGGCGTATATTGAAAGCGCCATAAGCCCAGTGTAAAATTTTCAAATGGGTTTCTCTCCGCACTTTTTCACCCCCCAAAATGGAGGGGTGCCTGCGCCTAATGGTCCGAATGCGCAACTGCCCTGGCCACTCCCTGCCAGCTCTCCTAGCACGGAGATTAGCAGGGGAACTGGAAGAGCTGTCAGTTGAGAGATGCCAGCCAGTGTCTGGCTCTTCCATCTGTTATGTATAATTGCCTATGCCAGCAGAGCCCTGCTGGCATAAGCAATGAAGAGAGGCATAGATGAACTGGCATTTATATCTCTTTCTCTCTCCTGGCTGTTTAAACTGCAATCACTCTGCAGCTCTTACGGACACAGTTACAGCCAGCCGGAGAGGAGAGGAGAGCAGAGGAGAGCAGTAGACTGTGCAGCCCAGCCGCCCTCCTTCCGATCAGTGTGGAGAATGACGTGTTGTGCTGAGTGTACTGCTGCTAGTGACACCTGCTGGCTGAATTGAATATTGCATTCATTGAATTCATTGCATTAACCCAATTGATGTGAAAACTTATAAAATATTTTATTTCTGGTTTTCCTGCCCTTAAAACTGGGTGCGTCTTATGGTCCGGTTCGCCTTATAGTCCGAAAAATGCGGTAATATGTTTCATCACTGTTGCCCAGCCTTTCTGAAGAACATCAAAGGTGTCTCCGGCCGTACTGCCCAGTAACTGAACCCATTCCCTAACATAGGACCCATCAACCATAGAGTATCCTCCCTGGAATCTGTGGAGTATCCCAAAGATTAAAGATATTGACGAACCTTGTGGTTTTTATGATAGAAGCTTGTCAAATTTTTTATGTGAGGGAAATGTAATTGAGGAGTCCACCACGCTTCGTAAGAGACCAAATGGGCGTATTGCAAAAAGTAGAGGGAAGTCCATATTTAGCAGATGGCAGAGAATAGAAGAAGTGTTAAGTTTTCCCCCAGCAAATCCCCCACAGAATAAATACCTTGTTCAGACCATTTGGTGAATTCCCTGCGGAAAACCCAGACAGATTCTGTCTCTCATAGTTGAGGTGACCTATGATGAAAATTACAAGCCTCTCTCATCTTTATAAGTGGGAGAACTTGCACAATTGGTGGGGGACTAAAGACTTTGCCCCACTGTATATGGTAAATTCTTTTTGTTGGCCATTTATACAAGAATGTCTGTCACAACAGGCTTTACAGCAGTGGTGGGCAACTGAGTTGATATGGAGGGCCACAAGTGCCTCGGCATCACTAAAGGGCCGCACATGACATTTTCAATCTGTACTGATATGTATAACCATGCAAAGCTATAAAACATTGTTTTTAACTTTTAAATAACAAAACTGGTTTTAATATGTATCCCTGTATATATATATATATGTATATATATAATCAAAGGTTATGTGCCGAAATATATAATATACATTATACAATCATCCTCCATTCATTGGAGGAATAGTGGGAGCATATTCCGGGCAAGGACATTCAGTGTCAGTGTGGGATCGGCGGACAGGTGAGTCCCTATGCCCTATGTATTAACAGTTTGGTTTTAGGGGCTGCAGGTGGAGGACCAAGGGGGGCCGCTAAGGAATGCCATAAAGGGCCGCAGGTTGGGCCCCTAGGCTATACACAGTACAGTAATAATGTCATCTTTATAACACAAGGTAATATCTGGTTACATAAATGGATGGGGTAATATATTGACATTCAAAATGTTGGCATGTTTAAGGTAAAAGGTTTCTTTATTTAAGGTATGCAACTCATCACAGAGTGTAAAGTAGGTCCTTTACGTAAAATCCAATATGTTCTTTTATCTCCAGCCGCCTCACACACCGCTAAGAATGCGAGCATTGAGTGTTCTTTGGGATCTGACATCTTAGACATTTGCTATTTGTATCATTTAAAGTGGATGATTTCAGATCTCTCCCTCCCTCTGCATGGCACCTCTAAATTGTCACGGCTAACAAGCTCACTTCAGATGTAACAGCCCTATTATGTTAATGCTGCAACTATAAAAAAGAAAGTAGTCAGCTGCTGGTATTGGAAATGGCAGATTGGCTGTTCCCTCTCCGCTCCTGTAATTGTGGAGAATCTAGGACTTCTCAGAAAGCATTGATTGTCTCATTCTTCTATTTCAGATACAATGCACTGACATCCACACAGTTATCTAATAATGGGAGCATTCCACTCTGAAATACATGTACTGTCTTAGATATTTCACAAATCTGCTACTTAAGACCTTTGTTTTAGTAAAAATCTGGGTATACAGTTTATATTACCTCCATACCAAGGGTTAGGCCCTTTACAACTGGCATCCTGAGCGTTTGCTTACCCTGTGAACTCACCCCAAGCTACTCTGGGCGGACCCGCTGTTCTTTTCTGGGTCCACCTCTCGGATGTCCTAGATCAGTGTTTTTCAACCACTGTTCCGGGATGTTGCCTGGTGTGCCGTGGGTTTTTGACCCCACCCTCGGCCCTCCTATCTAGCTGCCTCTTATAGTATAAGTCTTATACTATAAGAGGCAGCTAGATAGGAGGGCTATGCAACCGCATCCTCACAGAGCCGGTCCGTGTATAACACGGATTGGCTGTATTAGTCTTCTACTATAAGTATACTGTAAGTGTTATACACGGACCGGCTCTGTGAGGATGCGGTTGCTTAGCAACACGCGTCCCCAGAGACCAGGGGCGGTGTTTTTGCTCTGCTAGTATGCATCTGCGTTCCAGCAGGGCACCTGCTGATGACGTACTTCCGGCGGGGACCGGAAGTGCGCCGCGATTATGCATATCGTCGGTGCCCTCCAATTTTTTTCATGAAACAAGTGTGCCTTTGCCCAAAAAAGGTTGAAAAACACTGTCCTAGATGATACCGAAGGGGGGCGTATTGACCTGCATTATATACATCAAACATGTTAATAGATATAGTGACATAAGCACCTATTTCAGGGGTCCTCAAACTATGGCCCGCCCTCCACAGAGTTCTAATTGGCCCGTGGGTACCCACCATGCCCCCCATGGGTGCCCAGAACACATTGCGATGCTGGGCGCCCACAGTGGGGCATGGTGGGTACTCGCGGCAGAGAGCACACTCAAATGGGGAGGGGCATGTCAACAATGGGGGAAGCTGATTGACAGGCCCTGAGCCTGTCTGCTTTTGCTGCCATGCCCCCCTGTGATGCTTTACTGAGAGAGAGAGAGAGAGAGGAGTGTGTGTCAACGCACAGCACTTATATTGACATTTAATGGGGGACACACTGCAGATGCAACCTTTTTTTACCACGATTTCGACAAGCGCACTGGACACTAGCCAGTAAATATAGTCCGGCCCCCCAACAATCTCGGCTACCATGAATGGGCCCCTTGTTTAGACCCCTGACCTATTTGATTGACCTTTTATGTTTCTGAAGTGCTGTGGTCCCCCTTCCTCATGCATTCGGGCGCGATTGACAGGCGATATTTACCTGCGATAAAAAAAAAAAAATCAACCCCATTATTTTAAAAAAAAAAAAATTCGCGCCTTCCCACATTTTGATCGCAGGTGGCTGTGATTTTTTTGGGTCGCCCCCATAGACCTGAATGGATGCATAAGTACAATCAAAAATCACATCCATTTATGTCTATGGGGGTGATCTGAAAAAAAAATTGTGTCCGCCTGCAATCAGAATGCGGAAGGCAGCGATTTTGATCACGCGGCGATTAATCGCCTATTTGGGAACATAGCCTTAAAGAGGATGTCAACTCCCAAAAAACACCAAATAAATTACCTTTCCTGGTTGCTCGCTCCCAAGCCGCCATGCCTGGAGTGGCCAGTCCTCCAGCCTGCAAGATGGGGGAGCAAGACTCTTCCGGTCTCGCTCCATCCACCAATTCAGATCTGAATCCAGTGACGCTCCCTGCGTCAATGCGTGAGAAGGGAGACGTCAGAAGTGACATCTAACCTTCCGTGCCCCCTTGCGTGCACCACAGTGGTACGTCTTGAGGGGGGAGGGGGGTTTGGAGCTGTGCTGCATTTTGACAATTTTTCCAGGTAAGTGCGTTTTTGTTGTTTTCCCTCCATTCTGACCTCCACATCTGCCTTCTATTATCGGTGATGATATTTGGGCAGATCGGAGGTATGTCGGCTTTTATTAGTTCCCAAGGGCTGGTGTTGTAAGTCCAGATTATTTTAAAAAATAATGAAGATGCCCGTTAGGTGCTCTGAGAGGTCCAGAACACATAACATGTGTGTTTGTATATACGTGTGTGTGTGTGTGTGTGTGTGTATATATATATATATATATATATATATATATATATACACACACACACAGGGGTGCACGTAACTTTTTTAGTGAGCTACTCTGGCGAGAACCAGGACATGGTGTGTGGTATTAATAAGTAGCCTGGTTTTAATAAGTGCCGACTTCCTCACTGTCTCACTGTCCTCTGCGTCAGCCTCCTGCATGATTCTGCTGCAGATTGACCTCCCTGTTCCTGATTCAGCCTCTGATTATCTATCTCCATCCACAGGTCACCAGCTGGCTTTGGGTCACATGTAACTCTTACAGTACAACACTGTTTGACCGTTTGACAGATCTCATAGCTCAGTAGCACATCCCTGGCATTTTCTGGGTTAGTAACTAACCCCTGAGACTACCAGCAGTCCAAATGTCATCTTTTCATAGTCATATTCCAACTGTCACACAGTGCTTTTCTCTTGTCCTATTTTACTCTTGCATATATCTACTCTGACTTTCATCCCCCAGATCTCCAACACCCTTAGAAGTCCAGTCTTGTTTTTTATTCGTAATTTACAATTGAGTGTACCCTGTTTCACACCCCTTACTGCAACCTTTTATATTAATGTTTCCCTACATTTATTCAATTCACATACATTTTATACATTTAACAATGAATACTGAAAGAATTCTGGGAATGTAAAGTAAGCTTGACAGTAGTGTATCCATGATAAAGTGAAGTTGTTTGTACTATTAAGTGTTAAGTGTATAAGTGTTTGGGGGAGAGGACAGTCTTCTCAAATAATTGTGCCACATCGCAGCAATAATGACAAAATCACAACAAAAAATTTGTCCCACGTTATGGAAAGGTTTAATAGTTGTATCACCTTGGCACAGCAATGAATGCCGTCTGTTACAACACTGTGAGCTGCACAGAAATAAAGAACAAGTAATATTAGTTGGAATTTATATTCACAAGGAAACAACATTGTTTACCGAGCGTGGTATCCCATGGGGCGTCATCTCATGTAGCGTATGATCATTGTAATGCTCAATAAACACGCAGACAGAGCAGGCTTGGTTCCTGCATGGCGATTACAATAATGTGTTTTTATGTCTTTGTGTGCACGTCATGTGACACGTTCTCATTGTGTCTTTCTAAGTATTTCTCTGCTGACTTACATAACTGCAAAAGTGAAAAATATAATTTTGATAAGAAAGCAGCTATAGGGAACCAATTATACCGTCGTATCTTATCAGCTTAGGATTGTTGTTGTGTTAACTCTGTTTTAAACTCAGATGGAAAAAGAAAATTCACCAAAACATATACATAACTTACCTACAAGCAGTCTTCATGCTGGGACAGCGACCCCTGAAGATAAATAAAGATACCTTTTCCTTCTTTCTAGCTCCCATGCCACCATTTCTGGAATATGTTGTCCCACATCATGTAAGATGGAGGGGCGTGACTTCCTGTCTCCATCCCTCCACCAATCTGAATCTGGGGGGATGGAGCATCACCAGATTCAGATGTGACTGCCCTGCGCAAGTGGACTTGAGAAGGTAGACCTCAGCAGTCCCCTTGCGTCTGGAGCCGCCACCGCGTGACATCACTGGAGGGGTGGAGCGTCGCTGGATTTTTTATTTATTTTTTTCATCTGACCTCCGATCTCTGGTGCTGACCGCAGAAAGTAGATACAGAGGTAGCAGGACTGCTTTAAACTACACCTTACTTTTTTTAAACTAGTGTAAAGTATAAGCTGGTATATGATAACCTCTTATTATCTTGTACTTTTAAAGCACTGACATATTGCGCTGCGCTTTACAGATACATATCGCTTACTGTCACAACCTAATGTCTCTACCATAGTCATGTATATGTAACTCATGCTGGGCATACACATACCGAGCAGGTCAGACAGACCTACTCCGATGTGTGCCGAGATGCTAACGTGATGACGTCATCACGTTAGCACCCCGTTGCATTCTGGGGCCCCTTCAGTCGGCTGGGCACCCTTTGTGTGCCGGCCATAAGCTGCAATGAAGACGCCGTCTCCATTGCAGCTTTTGGCATCGGCTTGCCTCGGCCAGAGAAGATTGGACATGTCCGTTCTCTGGCCGGCCGAGCAGTGGGGCGACAGGGATCTGTCGCCCCATGTGGGCACATGCCGACGCGAGCGTGCACGCCCGTCGGTCAGATTAAAAATCGGCCGCTTATCGGCATGTGTATGGCTAGCACAAAGGCCCCCATTGCACCTTTTAGATCTCTGTCAGATTTCCTTTAGATCTCCTTTTTGTTTTACCAAAACCATGTAATATGAAGGACTTTCTAAACCATCAAGTCTACCTGTGTTCCATCGCAGAGGACCCGGCACTACATAGTTGTTGGGATCTAAAGGATATCTGGCAGAGTGATCTAAAGGTGTATGACTAGCTTTACACAGACATAGGTCACATGTAACTAACAGAGGAGAATCTTTTTGGGGGAGGCCAAATACCCTACTTCATGTCTTTGCAGTGTGGGAGAAAACCGGCGCACCCAGAGGAAACCCACGCAGACACGAGGAGAACATACAGTTGTGTTCAAAATTATTCAACTTCACTGAAACTGAGTGTTTTGGCCATTTTGACATTGATTTTGATCATTTCAGTCATCTTGTTTACAATGAAATCAGCGAGGCGCTTGTAAGTCGGACAAATATAACATAACATTTTTAATGAAATAACCACAAATGTCTTTTCTGTGCTCACATCATTATCAGTTTTATTCAACCCCAAGTGACATTCATTCTGAGTACTTGGTACAACATCCTTTTTAAGTTATAACAGCTTTTAAACGTGAAGCATAGCTTGACACAAGTGTCTTGCAGTGATCTACGGGTATCTTAGCGCATTCTTCATGGGCAAAAGCCTCCAGTTCAGTCACATTCTTAGGCTTGCGCGCTGCAACTGCTTTTCCCACCAGTGGTTCTCAATCGGATTTAAGTCTGGTGACTGCCATGGCCACTCCAAAATGTTCCAGCCTTTAATCTGCAACCATGCTCTAGTGGACTTGGAGGTATGCTTGGGATCATTGTCCTGTTGAAAAGTTCCAATGTCTCAGGTTTGTGACAGACTGCATCACATTTCCTTCCAATATCTCCTGGTACTGAAGAGAATACATGGTACCTTGCACATGCTGAAACTTTCCTGTACTTGCAGAAGCAAAACAGCCCCGAAGCATGATTGACCCCCCACCATGCTTCCCAGTAGGCAAGGTGTTCTTTTCTTCATAGGCCATGTTCTTCCTCCTGTACAATCTCCTTGTAGATAGATAGTGCCCAGGCTGGGATTTGAACCTAGGACTCTAGCTAGCCCTGCATGGTCAGAGTGCTAACCACCTGAGCCACAGTGCCACCCGTACCTTATAATATCAAGTTGCAAATTTTGCCCCAGAATCCCTCTAATTCAATGTTGGAGTTGAGTGATGGGTTAATCCCTCTTCTGCTCCTTTGTATTTATTCTGTTTAGATTGTCCATTTTTATGTCTTTATTGCGTTAATTAATATGTTAGATATTTATTGGCGATGGCTGAAGATGCTGGGATAGACTTCTATTGACGTTGCTGTGACCTGCGGGTTTAGCTGGGATAATCCCCATTATGAGTGTCGGGACTTCACAGGGACTGCAGTTTGCTGCTTTCCAGCATTTAATGGAATCAAAGTCACAGAGTTACATAATACTTGTGTTTCTTTTTCTACTAATACGTTTTTTTAAATGGACTAAAGTGAAGTTCTAAACCAGGCGTGCCAAACTCAAACAACTTGGACAAAGTCACGGGCCAACATGATATTTATTGAATCAGTGAGAAAGTTTTTGCTTCTCATCCGATATAACGATAAACCTTTGATATGGAAACAACGTTATGTTTTGCTTAAACTCAAAATCTGAAACAATAAAAATGAATACTTTAACACATGTGACATCAAATGTCATATAAAATACACGTCTGTGTACATAATTTATTTCTTAAAATAACTTTTTAAACCCATCTGCGGGTCATATATAAGTACACCACAGGCCAGATTTGGTCCTCGGGCCATAGATTGACAGACCTGTTAAGGGGGTATGTGAACATTGCTTTGAATTGTAGGTCAGATATGGTTGTGCCAGACCTCTTTAGAGACAGAGGGAGATATTTCTTAAGCTGGCCATACACCTTTAGATCTCTCTGTCAGATATCCTTTAGATCTACCAACAACTATGTAGTGCTGGGTCCTCTGCGATTGAACAGAGGTAGACGCGATGGTTTAAGCTAGCCACACACGGTTCGATTTTGGTTCAATCGATGCTCGATTAGATGAATTTTTTCATCGATTGAAAGAAAATCGAGGAATGCCCACATGGTACGATCGACGATAATTGTACGATGAAGGCAGAAAATCGAATCGAATTTTGATCGGACATGTTGGAAAATCATCGTCGATTGTGCCAAAATCGTTTTATAATCGATGATGTTTGTGGTGTTTCTCCTGGATCGATTAGATTAGATATACATAACATAGACCACTTCAATCGGGAATTCAAACGTTTCAATACCAAAATCGACGATTTTAGTAATCTTTTGGAATCGAAATCTCACCACAATCGCAAACTCAATGTGGGGTGTATGTTGATGCGATTAAGATCGATTTTCGATTAGACGATTGAATTCCTCGATCTAATCAAGCATCGATTGAACCAAAATTGAACCATGTGTGGCTAGCTTTAGAAAGTCCCTCATATTACATGGTTTTGGTTAAAACAAAAAGAGATCTAAAGGAAATCTTACAGAGAAATCTAAAGCTACAGGCACACACAGGAAGATTCCCGTGCAATTGACCCCGTTCAATCACAGAGTGGTGACGTCACTGTATGCACTGCCTCAGTGGCAGCAGTGCTATGGTATGGGCAGCCCTATAGCACCAGAGGGGGTCAGTGTACCTACCTCCCCCCAACAGATATACCTGTATGTGTGAGCCCCCCTCTTCTGTGTCTCCTGTCCATAGCAGAATGAACAGTGACACTGGGAGGCTATGAACAGTGTCACGGGAGGCTGATCTCGATGGGTGCGCTGCTCTCCGTCCCCATCCAAAGCAATGGACATCAACCATGATTTACAGTCATGTCTGATGTCCTGTCTTCTTAGATTTTGTGGCTATATTGCTTTTTTCATTTTTAGGCTTTTTATCTCCTCTTCTGTTGTACCTGGTGATCCATCCAGTAACACCCTTGCTCAGGGGATCATTCACTGTATCTACAGAGGACCCCCAGATTGGACTACAATGCACCATCATTTTTGTTATCATTGTATATGAAAGGGTATTGTGTAGGTCACAGAAGACAGCCTGTAGCAAGACCCATTTCCAAGAGGCAAAATATGTATGTATTCTCTACAGAATAATAGGGGTGCTCAATGGGTGGATCACAGAGCCCTGTTTTGGGGGGTTGTCCTTATTTTCACAAGGCCAATTGTATGACCAGAATTGTTCATGCTGTTTTGCAATGTTAAGAATATATATTTCAAATATAACTGTATACTTGGCCTTATTTTTACTGTTGGTACAAGACTTAAAAAGTATGGGCACCTCTGCTACAGAAGCTTCTCTGCTTCATAACTTCATACATGTTTTTCTTTCTTACAGATGAGGTAGAAGTGAGTAAGAAAAAACTGAAGAAGAAGAAAACTAAGTCTAAGAAGTCACGGAAAAGGTAATGTCTTAAAATGTGATTGTGGGAATACCCTGTAATATCAGATAAATGGTGACCTAACCGTTACAAGACTGCTGAAACACCCAGAAGATTAGAAGAACTGAGAAACTAAAGTTCAAGCTCCTATGCTGATATCCATTAGAATATCTTTTTTGTTTTTATGTATAAATGATGCATTTCATAGCATGTAGATACTACATTCAGAATAGAACTTGATATAGAATTTAACATTGAAGTCTATCACTGTCTCTATACACCCTGAAAGAGGGTCAACGTCTACTTTGGAGAACAAGGATATTAATCAACCTTCATAACCTTAAAAATAATGGCATGGTAATAGTTTGAGGCACATTCATTTTAAGTAGCATTCTGTATTCAGCTGTTCCTATCCATTTTGTTATATTTGCACTTCCGATCTTGTAGCTCTTCCAGCCACTTTCTGGTTTCTGGCTTCCTAATAACAAAGGGCAGTGTCTGTGCATTGTGATGCCATGGCTTCTGATTGTATCGACCTGGGGGGGTGTGCGACAGCATGAAAACATTGGAGCACAACTGACAATAAAGTTGTCATCCAATAACAGAAATGGGCAAAGTATGGGCTGCAGGCCGTATCCAGCCTCTTAACCTCCTGGGTGTTTGGCCCAAGTTACCTTGGGCAGAGTTTCATCCATCATGAAACTCAGCCCAAGTTAACTAGTGAGAAACTCACCCATCCTCACCTGGTGAAGGGGGTAGGCGGCACCATAGACCTCCATGTAAATGGAGGGGAGTTGCCTTTTTACAGCACCGGACCAGGAGGTTAAATAATGTAAACAAACCATTGGCACCAGCTTCAAGTGGAGCTTAAAGCCTAATGGCATCTGAGCTATAATGGGGTGCCGCTGTGCATTTATATTTTTACATACAATTTTTTGTTTTTTAACCTCCCTGACAGGGGGCTTATTACTGTTTTTTTGTTGAAAGCAGTACTGGAAATTGGAGCAGATAATGTTTTCTTTATATATTTCCCACCATCAAGCCCCCATGGGACACCAATGCTGGGCAGCCACAATAGGCTCTTGGACTGGCCCCTCTGTCAAATTTAAGAACTGTTGAGTGGATAGTGATTGGCTTAACACTTTTAATCGTAAAGTTTTTAATGGTGGAAATGCATTTTTAGTAGATTCCTCCCAGTAATTACAGTATATAAAAAAAATGCCACTTTAAGATACCAAGTCATAGTATTGCTCTCCTCTCTGGCATGCCTATTCCTGTAGCTGACCATATGCACTTCTCAGTTCCTTGCTGATCAAAATCTTTAGCTGGTATGTTCACACCGCAGCTCTCGATCAGGACCACTTTTCAATACTTAACATAACAATTGATTTGTGGCTGAAAGGCTTTAAGCCTTGGCCAATCAATAAATTCAACTAGTGTGCTTCCTTCCTCCCAGTGCTGCCCTATTTCACATGTACTTCATAGCAAAAAGAAAATTCTAAAAATCGGTATGTAATGTAAAGGTTTTAATCTACCGTATTTTTCGGACTATAAGATGTAGTTTTTCACACACAAAAATTTGGCCTCTGGTGATCGCAACTTGGCTCCCCGCCAGCTCTCCCAGCAGATGGAAGATCGGCTGTGTGCAGATCTCGCATCTGCCTGGGGAGCTGAACTGTATTGGCTGTATTTGAAGAGCCCCACAGATATAGCCAATGAAAAGTGTGTGTGGGGAAAGCTGCACTCACAGGCAGCTTTCTCACACACATAGCGTAGAGGAGACAGGGAGATCGTTGTGCAGATACATTATTCTGCTCAATAAGATGCACTTTTTACCCCCAAAATCAAAGTGGGTGGATTTTTGTGCGTTTTCTAGAACAAATGCCCAAACAGTAGAAGGTCGGGGCATTTGTAGGGTGATCACTCTTTTCTCTCCCCTCTTCCTGTTAATAGAAGGCACCTAGAAGAAGGTGGGGGGGGGGGCAGAGCAGGGATGAGAGCAGAGAGGTGGGCTACATGAATGTTACTCTTTTTCTCTCATCACTCCTTGGTCTGTCTTGTCTAAGGTGCAGCCTTTCAAACAGAGGAAGGGGTCAGAGCAGGGAGTGATTAGAGTGAGGGACAGAGCTGAAAGACACTGGTGGCAGCTGTAATCACTTCTCCTAGGTTACATCTTTTGACACTTAGCAGGAGGAAGAGCTGGGAGTGATCACAACTAAGATGAAAGGAGCAGGAGAAAAGACTGGCCTCTGTATACAGGAGTGTATGTTATTGTGCGTGACATAGTAGTTGAATTATTGTAGCTGTATATCACTTAGGCTGGGTCTACTACTACATTCGCTGTGCTGGACAAAACCACACAGTGCGCCCGCCCCCAGCTTTCACCTATGGGAAATGAAGTGCCAGCCTCTACTAATGCATCATCACCCACGCTGGTATATCGCGCGCAATGCATTAACAACCCCCATTTCAGGCGTCGTGGGTCCGTTGGTCTTGCCCAGACACACAGTAAACAATGGGCGGATTATCTGACATGAACAATACGTGCCGATGTGTTTTCGGGGGCAGTTTGCTTATTAAAATAAAAGGGCATAGTATTGCAAACATTACGAATAACATCTAAACTTGTCAAAATAGTGCCGAAGCATAAAAACCCCAGGCGCCATGGAAATGTCATATTTATGTGTCCAATTGCGTATGTAAATGGGTATATTTTACTGTATTACTTTGACCACCTAAGGGTACTGAAATTAGATTACATTACAAAGCACAGCTGTATTATTATTCAATGTCAAGGCCATTTTGAAACGGTTGAGACATTTATTTTTATGATTGCATCCACAAACAATTTAACCAAAATAAGTTCAGAGGTAAAAAGTACGAAAAATTCATTAATAAGCTTTCTCTATTTTTTAACTGTGAATGTTGCTGTCCCACTGTGTGCGTTTCTGGCCACTTACAATAAGGAACGTGAGGTGCCATCCTCATAGTACTGCTGGGCTCCTATAGAAAACATTTGCAGTAATGTGCTTTGTTTTAAGACCTTATAATAAACACATTTTTGCTGTGCGCTTTTACACCACATGTGTAAAAGAGCACTTAAGGTATTCGTTCATGATGGGCTATGAAAAAATAAATAC
This sequence comes from Ptychadena robeensis, assembly GCA_036250615.1. Classification (NCBI taxonomy): domain Eukaryota; kingdom Metazoa; phylum Chordata; class Amphibia; order Anura; family Ptychadenidae; genus Ptychadena; species Ptychadena robeensis. Next base: position 26,343,044 of record CM070032.1, read on the forward strand.
ATACAAAATATACTGTATTTTTCGGATTAAAAGATGCACTGGACCATAAGACACACCCAAAGTTTAGGAGAGGAAATTAGGGGAAAACCACCAGAGATACAGCCATTCAGATATCCAGTGAATATACAGCAAAGTAGGCTGGACTGGACCATGCAGTATTCACTCTATATTCATTCAGCCAAAAGGCCAGTGCCAGGAGGAAGGTCTTAGTTCCATCATAGTGTCAGGGCATTAGCACTAGCAGTACCCAATCTCTGAACACACTGACCAACTTATGAGGAGACACATTTTACAATCTGGCACTGAACATCTTACTTATTAGCAGCTATTTACATATTGAAGGAGATCTAGTTAGTATGTTCAGAGAATGAGTACTGCTACAGATGAGATCTCTTCTTGGCAGCGGGTTTTTGACTTGGCTGAAGGGAATTGAACATTTCTGCTTCCTGGGATGCATAGCTATTGCTCCCTGAATGGCAGAGACCAAAAAAAAAATATATTTTTACATATTCGTACTATAAGACGCAGGGACGCTTTCCCTATATGAGTGCATCCCACACTGTAATATATGGTATTGTATATCAGGATTAATATGGTTTGCTTCTTCTGCAGATCTCACTCTTCAAGTGACTCGGAGGACGGTCCCAAGGCAAAGAAGAGTAAAGGCCATAAAAAAGAGAAGAAGCAGAAAAAAGGAAAGCTTAATAAGAAAGGCAAGAAAAAAGGGAAACGTGAGCGCCATTCCTCTTCATCATCCAGCTCTTCAGATTCCTCTAGCAGCGACTGATTCATGGTTACAATTCGTACCCAGAACATTGCGCACGATTATGGCTTTTGGTTCAGTCATTATGGAAAATAGCCAGGACTGCTACAGAGAGCAAATCATTACCGAAGACGACCATGGATAGCGAATTCTATACAAGCAGGCTTACCTCTGAAGTGATGTGAGCCGTGTGCCTGACCAGCGGTTTATTTTGGGTTACAAACAATGAAAAAAGTGTGGACTGCTGATTGGGGTGACATTGTATCGACACAATCAGGCTTGTTTATCAAGCGAGCTGATGCTGACCAGAATATAGCAATCTGTTACTGAATGAGTCTGATTGGGAACATTTTGTATATACTACAAAACAATAAAGAAATTGGTCATTTTTATATAGTTGTTTCACTTTGTTCTGATGTGTGTATTTGTTTCTAATGTTTGTTCTCTCTGTTTATTGATTAAGAAGGTTAACCTATGCCTGTCTGGCACAATTTCTATTATTTCCTTTCTATTTATATTACTGCTGTGTCTATGCTGATGTAGATCTGTTTATACTACACAACATATGGTTATACAACATGGCTACGCGTCTGGCAGAGCGAAGGTTAAAAATAATTTAGTAATATTTGTACAAAATGTCCTTGCTGCTTAAGTAGAAATAGCGAATCTCAGATGGTTCCCTTACGTAGGTGCTTTCTTTTACTAATAAAAAAGATAGCAAAATGGCAAACCTAATCTCCTCCGGCTGCGATGTCATTATTAAGCCGATATTTAGCTTTTCAGAAAAATTGTCACAGCCGATAGCCTCCTGTCCTGAGCCGTTCTCCTCTGCCACATTCAGTCAGTGTAGGCACTGCATGTTCTGTTCATCTCAGTATTTCAATTAAGTTTTGTATTCCTTCCTCTGACTTGCATTTCTATTTTAGGATTTCTCTGTTCTATCCTTTTACAGTGACCCCAGAAAACATTTGTGGCAGCAGCAAAATGTATCATATGGAGGAAAGTGTTTAAAAATGCAGTGAATTAATTACCTCTAGCAAAGGTAGTATATTAACTTATTAAACTTATTGTTTATATGTATCTACCTTTATCCCCCCATCCATGTGTTCTAAATTAGTTCAGTTTTCTCTGTACAAAAACTTAACCCTCCCAGGGTCCACTGAGATCCAAAAGAGGTGCATTTTTTAATTAAGTCAAAATTTAATTCAACTATCTTTAGAAAAAAAAAATGACTAAAACAGCTACAAGTAGGGTCTGCTGTCTAAATTTCCCCAGCCCGAGTTCAACTCCGGATAACAGATTTCAACCCCGTACTGGACTCCAAGAATACCATCAAGGAGGTTTACCAAGCTGGCTGTACTCAACAGTCCACTGTACTACTTGAGTAACTTACAACCCATACACCTTTTAGATCATGCCATACAATTTTCTTTAGATCTAGCAACAACTATGTTGTGCCGGGTCCTCCCTGATAGAATACATACCGATTGGAAGGTTTAGATATTACATGGTTTTGGTATAAGAAAAGTTGATTGTGCAGAAATTGTATGGTAAGGTGTATGGGGACCTAAAGTCTGGACTTACAACCAGAAATACGGGCGAGGCCAAAGTGTAGTTCCACTTACAGTGCTAAACAAAAGGACGGGATATCGGAGAAGCATTCGTAAGTTGTGCTCTAAGCCCAGATACACATATTTGAGGACTTAATTGCAGAAAATAAATCAAATAGCCCCAAAATACTTAGAACATACATAGGAAAAGAAGAAAGAGTGGATAAAGAAAGCAATGGAGAAGGAGATTGTGAAGAAATATGAGAGTGATGATTATGTGATCGATCTCACTAATAAGTCCAGCATGTCATAATTGTCTACAGACACTTCCAAGGAGATAAAGGACACCAGAAAGCCGGATCACATCATGTTCTTATAGAAGGGAACTCTCCTTTCAAACAATAATGACCACCTTCCATTTCATCCACTCTTCCTGAAAGCCAAACATGTCACCTTGAAAAGAAAATGTATGTTTTTGAGTAAATTACACATATACAATGCTTTTTATTTTATGTAATGGGGGGGCATCTTCATTATTAATTATGGGAAAAATTGTCTTGACTTACAACCACATGACTAGCATCTGACCCTTTGGAATGGGTTAGGTTCATAAGTAAATTGTCCAATCCTAGCTTCTAATAAATTATTTTTGAAGGTAATGGATAACCAAATATATTGTCTCAAACAGTAATTTGAGATGGGGATACAACCCAAACTCGACAATTACTTACCCAAATCCCCATTTTGAATTACTATTTTTTTTTCTCGATTTTCCGAATTTGGGGATGTTGGCATTTACACTTTACAACAGGGATGCTTCTTTATAATTTAAATATATGGTCTATTTTTAGTTTGGAAAGATGATGCTATTCTTTATGACAAGGAAATTATAATTACAAAGTGGATCCAAACAGCATTACAAAGTTGAGCTGAGCTGTTGCTATGTACATCTATTCACACATCAACTTTATAGCCTGCTGAGTGACCCATTTCAAAACCACCGGCAATGATACGGAGCTACCCACACTCTGATGCTATAACTGCTTCCACTCTTTGTAAAGTGTGTCTTTGGGCATGTGCACAACTGGTGCCGGATATTGAGTGAGAAGAATGTAGCTTGTACTCTGTTCTTCCCAGAGGAGATCAATAGAGAGTATTGTTTCCCTAGGAAGGTGTTCAGATTGACATATTGAATGAAGTACAAGCAAGGGTCCTAATGACTGGTAGAGTTCCAATGTAATCCCCATGGCAATATTCTTGTGGCTTGGGTTAAATTTCCAATGCAAAAAGTGGTAACCCCGAACCAGACTGGTGAAAGTTTACCTGCTCCAGCAATGTTGGCCAGCGATCACTTCTTGGATGCTTCTTTGGTTGTGTATGCATGTCACAAGTCCTCACAAACCCATTGCCATTGATGATGCAGAGGATATGCGCTGCCTTTCTCTGTAACCTGTTTACATATTTTTTTTAGCACTAAAATCCTGGTGAAATGGTACCGCCAGGAATGTTAAAGAGGAGAACCAACTTCTTACTTTCGAGGAAGATTTATTTGCACATGTGGAAAACAACACAAGGAAGCAATGACGTTTTAAAGACACAAAATATTAGCATAGACAGGAAGATAACTCCTATTTTGGGAAGTAACCAGGGAGTGATCAATATATGCATTAACCAATCATCATAGTGTATTTACTCTGGAATTGAGAGAGATAATATTTTTATAAAGAATTTTACATAAATGAACAGAAGTTGGGTTGAGATATAGCGCAAGAACTGGCCTTTTTGATATAGTAATACTGTCAAAAAGCCTTTAACCTTATCAGAGTCTCTTAACAGAGAAGCCATGGGAGGAAGTGTTCTCTCAAGGAATAAAACAACCAGCTTGATAGTAGATGTTCCTTTGCAAGGCATGATATAGAAGTTTAATCACGGCACGAATATAGAGGTTCATATTAAAAATTTATCAAATCCAAGTCCAGGTAGTCCAAGTCATTTACTGGAGCAGTCCTGCCTCCAGTACAGAGACTTGCAGTCAAAAACAGGGATGTCAAACTCCACCCCTAGGGGGGCAACTATGTCCCGCAGTGTAATTATAACTTGCCCTTGAAATTCCTTTAAAATTTGTTTATGAATGGTCAAGATGTCTTTTATTTGAAATTGTATATCGCATGTTATAGTATACTTTTTGCTTGTTCCAGATTCCATGTTGAATCCTCTAAGCATTCTACCCATGATGCCCTTTTCTAAAAAAAAGATTCTCTGCTCTCCCCCTCTGCATACTGTATGTACTAGAAAAAGCTGGTGGCGCCTCCATAACCTGGAGATGGATGACACTGCTATCTTTCGCGTCATCGATGACCCGGATGAGATCACCAGGTACAACATTACTCTAGGGGATAGAGGAGTATCCCTGACTGTAACTTGGAGTAACTTTGCGGGTTAAGCAAACTTATCATGAGTTAAAGCGGACTTACCACCTGGGAGGTCACTCAGCATTATCGGCTGCAGCTCAATTTCAAGGTCGGCCTGTGACTTTGTCAAAGTTTATAATTGTTGCCCACTGTGTATATGACACCCCTGCCTTATTGTTTCCTATTTTCAAGTCCTTACAGGAAGGCTTATTAGTGTCTGACCATTTAATCAATGTGTCTTGAAATTCACAAAATATAAATGGTTGGTGGGGGTTAGGTTTTTCAGGGTTTAGATGCAATTATATTATAGGTCAGTACAACGTCCCCTAACAAATGTGGGTCTATTTTAATATGAATAAAATTCATACCAGCGATCCTGTGTGTGTTCATCTGGTGCACTTCAGCACCTACAGGACCAAAAACCACTCCATGCTTCCTGTCTTCTGGCTACCGGTTAATGAAAATAGCAAGTATTCACTGGCTATAATTAACCTTTCACCTAATGTCTTCAGCCTAGAAATCTAGTTTCTTTGGTGACAGATTTCACACCTTATCTACAATCATAATGTACTGCTAATTAAAAAGGTAAATAAGTCAGAGGAAAAATGACAACTCCAAAATTTTAACACAATAAATACATAACAAAACAGGATTACATTTAATAAAAAAGAAATCTTGCCTGTTTATTTATTATTTATTTTGTATGGGCAAAACACATGTTTCCTTAAAGCGGACCTACTACTTGTTAGGTCTCTCTGCAGTATCGGCTTCAGCTCAGCTGATACTGCAGAGATCGCTGACTAAAAAAACCAAAACGATTTCTAACAACAGGAGGGGTGTACATCTCGCCTAGGTAGGACTTAACAAGCTGCAGGGGTTACTGGGAATTCTCTCCCACAAGCCCCTGTATCTGAGTCTCACAGATGTGATGTCAGCGTCATGTGTGTGAGACTTTGTGAAGAGAGGAGAGAGAAGCCTCTCTTCACACATCTAGCTGAGTGCCCCCCCTTCCCCCCACACTGAAGCTGTGAAGAAGTCTCTGTCTGTGAAGGAGAAGGAGGGGTAGTTTTCAGCTGCTGTCCGGAGAAGATGGATCAGGAAGTGGCTTCTCTGCCCTCAATCAACATGTTCCCAGATTAAACATGAAGAAGGTAAGTCATTTTATTTGTTTTTGTGTAGCAGATTTCCAGGATCTGAACTGCTGACAGGTAAGTAATGTGATTATTTCATGCATGTGTGTTTTTTTTGTTTTAGTTTAAAACCGCCTGGCAAAATCTGATTGTATGTATGATAATGCTGGGAATATACCAGGAAATAAAGTAGGTCTTTTAGAATATCCTGCTTCATTGCTTTCCAGTAGACACAATTTGGGTCACACAACTGAGAACTTATTTGGGATTGTTGGAACTTTTGAATTACTTTTCTGTAACTTTAAACAGGTGTTTTCATTATGAGCCTGGTTTAGCTTGCAGGAAGATAGGATCAGATGGTAGGTGGTTATTGTTGGGAAGGAGAAGTTTCCTTACATTACATCATCAGAAATCCACCTCTGGTGTCCTTTCTCTCCTTGGAAAGCTTAAGGTGGTCATAGACGGACAGATTCCTGCCCGATTGGACAGCTGATCAACCCCACGCTCCTGCAATTGATCGGGTCGACAGAGAATCGGGGTGCGCCCCCCCCCCCCCCCCCCCCCCCCCCCCCCATCATATTGACCAAGAATCTACTGCATGTGGTCCGACATGCCAGTAAATTCAGAGCTGATCCCATTAGTTCGGATGGGGAGAGCAGACCCCATCTGAAGTAAGGGCCGGCACACAAAGGGTGCCAGGTCGATTCTCGGCACTAGCAGCCGTGTGTGGTGACGTCATCAAGCTCGGTTGGTCGGCTGGGCAGTCGACGGGAAATGACCCGTCTATGCCCAACTTTAGTGAGTAATTTGTGAGATCGTTTACATGATCACCACTCTTATATTTCTTCATAATTCCCTTCTTCTTTTTGATTGTTTATATATATATATATATCCAAGGCTATCTTTCATTTTAGTCTTCAGCAAATATCTGACCACCCTGCACTTGCTTTATCCTAAATATGCAGTTGGGTGTCACTTCCTCGTCACCATCTTTCATCACAGAACAGAATATGTACTATACAGCTCTTCTGTATTATGTTCCTGTCACGGCGGGTGACACTGGAGGATCTCGGGTGTGGACCCACTGGACCAACTTGCACGATTGGCAGGGGTGCAGTCTGGGGTGCGGAGTCTAAGGGACTACCCGGTATTCACCAGAGCTCCCCGCAAAGGGAGT
>CM070032.1:26379915-26393265 GCA_036250615.1 Ptychadena robeensis
TTTTAAATATTCTCGCTCAAGTCAAACTGATGATACCAACACAAGCCCAAAGTCCATCGACACAAGCCTAAAAACCCATCATCACAGACACCAACATTTTGGACTCAACTTGACTTAACTTGTACAGTTTATGGAAGGGGTGGGCAAATTAATGTCCGTGCTCCTAGCTTTTGTTTCCAGCCCTTGTTGAAAAGATGCTTCCTCTCATTTCTTCTCTGTAATGAGTACACATAATGCCTAGAGGTGTCAATTGTTGCCTTGGGGAAGATGCAGTGCGGTGATCCTGTGATGACACTGTTGGTGCATCCTCATGGCGACAACAGGCATCCTCTAGGAAATATCTCTGCTCATTGCAATGAATGAGCATTTTGTTGTAAGTGCAGGAAATGTAAAAAGACAACATCCCTGTCACACGTCACTGATCACTAGTGATGGCCGAACTGCCTGCAAGTCGGACAGTTCGGCAGTGAACATGCATGTTCGCCCTCCTTCTAACCGGTGAGAAGTACAGGTGTTCAACCCACCCTGTTTGCCTGCGAGAAGGAGCTCTCTATTCTCCTGCAGGAGCAGTGAGATCCCGCTAGAGGAAGAATCTCTTCACTAGAAGACCAGTATAGAAGCAGGTCTTCTAGTGAGCAGTCGGCTCGTAAACCCGGAAGTGACGTCAGTGACATCACATCGGGCTATCGTAACCAGAAAAATGCGTTCCAGGTAAATTCCTCCTCTCGAGGCGGGGAATTTTAATCTGCCCGCGAACAGGCGGGCGGTGGACTTCTTTAAAAGTCCGATCCCTCACAGATGGAGCTGTCCAAAGTTCGGCCATCACTACCGATCACACATCGCCACCATCATAAGTGATTCTAGTGATGCATGGATTTGCCATTGCAGGCCCTTTGTCCGGCCCCTCGTTCAAATTTAAGAATGTGGCCAACCAGTCAAAAAGTTTGCCCACCCTTAGTTTTTGAGGAAACTATATATTTTTTTTTATGTACCATGGTTCACATTGTACATTTGACTGTAATATCATCATAAGTTTGACACAATTGGTTTGTTGCTTTGTAAGTTGGTAAAAATGGAATCCTTTGATCTGTGCACTGCTGAGTTTAGAGCAGATGGCTTTTGATTTTTTCAGATTTTGATCAATGAAGTTCAAGTGTAAAAACAGCTTCTATGTTAAGGCATGGTATACATGAATCAAAGAAATGTTGCTGAATTCTTAAAAGAAGTTTAGGATAAGACCTCCCCCACCGCTTCCCAAGAATATAAAAGGGGTTTTACGTTCAACTAATTAGAGGAACAAGTTATTTTCCTTTCATCTTCTTTCTTTATTTTTGCCAATTAGCAAGGTAGCACAGTCAGAAGCAAACCTTTAAACTTTTCTGTATATAAAATTTTTGATAAAATTTTAACCCCTTGCCTTCAGGTATCCATATTGGATAACTACTGTAAATATTCCCTGGAAACATAAAAAAAATCAACTCTATACTAATATATCATTTCTTTAAGCTTGCTGCAAGCAGAAAGAAAGATAATACATCTTGACAAAGAGAAGTGTGAGACAGCCCCCCCCCCCTTTTTTTATATTAGAGTTCTTGGTGTCTGCGAGACCACTGGCCAGGAACATGGAGATGGCAAAGTGATGAATCTTCCAATAATGAAGGCGCCCTGATTTTTTTCACAATGAGACCCATTTTTTTTCTCAATATCAGAGGAGAAATGGCTCCCTTTGCATCTTGCATCATCCTAAACTTCCAGTGAGCAATAACAAAGCATCGCAGAAGACTGGGATTTATTTCACTCCCTCCAACCTAAAGGCCAGTGCCAGGAGGCATGAGGGTGCATGGCTGAAAACTAAACCCATGTCTATACCAGTGGTGGGCAAACTTTATGACTTGTGGGCCACAATGGGTTTTTAAATGTGACATAAGGGCCGGGCCAAGAGCCTGCAAAGGCCGCACGGCATCGGGATCCTAGGTCCTTGTAGCTAGGACAGGATATTTTAAAAAAGAAAATATGTTTAAAAAATAATAAATAGAAGCTTTTGATAGAGAAGCTTAAACATTCTATTGCAGGCGAACAATAGACACAATTATTCTCTTTTTTAAAAAAAATTCGACCATCTCTACTGGGCACTAGCTCACTATTTGGCCTCTATGGTCTGTTAATCCAGCCCTTTGCCACCTTGGTGTTAAGATGCTCTTGCTCTCCTTGTTCTTTTCGTGTAATAAGTGTGCATAACTCCTAGAAGTTGATTGTTATGGTCTCTGTTGTTTATGGTCTGTTATGGTCTGTAAGTCTGCAATAGAATATGCAGGTACTATGCAAAGCCTCCTTTTTATGTTTAATAACTTTAAGTTTGTCTTTTTTTTAGCCACCTTTTTTAAGCAGTACAAATGTATCAGTGTAATGTGTTTTTTCTACCCAGGCTGGGAGGACTTAAGACCGGACGGCCCATTTAAGTTTTTTGTCTGGCCCCCCAAATGTAAAAATGCATTGTGGCCCATTGATCAAAAAGTTTGCCCATCCCATATCTAAAATGAATTTGTTTGACAAAGGTTCATACAGAAGTGGTGGAAGAGGTTGGTGGTCTTTTTGAAAATAAGTCACTATGAGCTGCATTTATGTAAAATATTATACATTTTTTTTGTTACTTTACTTCTAAGAAAGTAAAATTTTCAGCATTCAATGAAAGAAATAAAAATGACAAAGAATGAAGGAAAATAATAAAGAAGGGAAATTGTGTAATACATCACGAATGACAGTTACAGTTACTTTTCACATCTCAATGAGAAAGCCATCAGTTTTATGTGCCCACACATTTTTAAATAACAGTTATGAATTGATGCCAAGCTGTCCACTGTGGAGGAGAGGAATTTTCTCAGACAGAAAAGGTCCTGCAGTGGTCAGGGCGTGAGGCCCTTGTCCACCAACTACTCTAATTTAATTGCCATGCTGTACCCACATAAGATTATACGGAGTATTTTATTATATGAATGGATCTGTAATGAATACACAAATATAATGTTGCTGTGGCATGATTGGGCTTCCCTATAAAGGCATAGAGAGGACATCAGCACCAGATTGCACAATGAGGACTCAGGACTAGAAAAGTTAAATTGACTACAGACAATATTATTACTGCAGGTGACAATGTTTTTGTGGAAGAAAAGAGGCAGAACGCCAAGGTAATGAAGTTAAAGAATGGGTGAAGTGTATGAAGTGTATTGGAAGTGCTCCATTTTCCTATTTACTGATGCTGGCACACATATTACATTGTGGCTTTCATAGTTTTTTTTTAGACTTTGACGTCCTGGTTTTGATGTTTTGAAGTACTGGTTCATTTTACTTCTTGAGTGCCTAATACTTTCTTGGCAGTTTTCAGGGTAAAGAATGGTGGGAGATCACAATGAATTTGAATTTCGAATTCGACCAAGAATTCTTGATCTCCAGTCATTATTACCTTCATTACCTAGGCACTTGTACATGTGCCTAATGCACAGTAGTTCTGGGTACTGACATTTTACGAAGATATAGCACAATATCCAGGATTTGCAGGAATTCTTGAAGTGCCGATATTTGCAATACAAATTTGAGATTAGAATATCTCGATCAACAATATGAAACGGAAAAAAAAAAAAAAAAAACATTTTTTTTCACCCACTACAGCCGGGCATCCGAAGGATAATTCTACAATGATAGTCACATGGGAATTTAAGCTGGGAGCACTAAACAAAATGGTTGGACAGGTGGTAGATGGTCAGTTTGGAGGACACTGGTGGTGATGGTCAGTATGGAGGACACTGGTGGTGATGGTCAGTTTGGAGGACACTGGTGGTGATGGTCAGTTTGGAGACCTGGTGGTGATGGTCAGATGTGGAGGACACTGGGGGAGAGTGGACAGTGTGGAGGACACTGGGGAGATGGTCAGTGTGGCAGGACATGGGGGAGTGGTCAGTGGCAGACACTGGGGGAGATGGTCAGTGTGGCAGACACTGGGGGAGATGGTCAGTGTGGAGGACACTGGTGCAGATGGCAGTGTGGAAGACAATGGGGGAGATGGTCAGTGTGGCAGACACTGGGGGAGAGTGGTCAGTGTGGCAGACACTGGGGGAGATGTCAGTGTGGAAGACACTGTGCAGATGGACTGTGTGGGAGGACACTGGGGGAGATGGTCAGTGTGGAGGACACTGGTGCAGATGGACAGTGTGGAGGACACTGGGGAGATGGTCAGTGTGGCAGACAACTGGGGGAGATGGTAGTGTGGCAGACATGGGGGAGATGGTTCAGTGGAGGACACTGGTGCAGATCGTGCAGTGTGGCGAGGGACATGGGGGAGATGGTCAGTGTGGCGACACTGGTGGTGATGGTCAGTGGGGGAGGACACATGGTGGTGATGGTGTGGAGGACTTGATGGATGGGAACACTGGTGGTGATGGTCAGTTGGAGGGACACTGGTGGTGATGGTCAGATTGGAGGAACTGGGGGGATGGAAGTGTGGAGGACCACTGGGGAGATGGACAGTGTGGCAAGACACTGGGGGAGATGGTCAGTGTGGCAGACAATGGGGGAGATGGTCAGTGTGGCAGACACTGGGGGGGGGGGAGAGGACAGGGGGACGAGGATGGGGGAGAGGTCTGTGTGGAGGACACTGTGCAGATGGAACGGGTAGAGGTACATGGGGGAGATGGGTCAGATGGTCAGTGTGGCAAGACATGGGGGAGATGGTCAGTGGGCAGACACTGGGGAGATGGTCAGTGTGGAGGACACTGGTGCAGATGGACCAGTGTGGAGGACACTGGGGAGATGGTCAGTGTGGGAAGGGACACTGTGCAGGATGGACAGTGTGGAGGACACTGGGGGAGATGGTCCTGTGGCAGACACTGGGGGAGATGGTCAGTGTGGAGACACATGGTGAGATGGACAGTGGGAGGACACTGGGGAGATGGTCAGTGTGGCAGACACTGGTGGTGATGGTCAGTGGGGGGACACTGGTGGTGATGGTCAGTATGGTAGGACACCCATGGTGGTGATGGTCAGTGTGGAGGACACTGGTGGTGATGGTCACTATGGAGGACAATGGTGGTGACTGCGTCAGTTATGGCAGACACTGGTGGTGGATGGTCAGTGTGGGAGGGACACGGCGTGGTGATGGTCAATATGGAGGACACTGGGGTGATGGTCAGTGTGGCAGACAACTGGGGGAGATGGTTCAGTTATGGCCGACGACACTGGTGTGATGGTCAGTTTGGAGGACACTGGTGGATGGTCGTATGGCAGGACACTGGGGGTGATGGTCAGTGTGGAGGACAATGGTGGTGATGGGAGGTCAAGTGGTGGAGGACCAAACTGGTTGGTGAGGGTCAGTGTGGCAGACACTGGTGTGTGATGGGCCGAGTGTGGGGAGGACCACTGGGGTGATGGTCAGGTTGGAGGACACTGGTGGAGAGGAATTCCCCATGTATTGGATGGTATGGATGGGATATTCAGTGAAGACTTACAGATGCACACTGAAAACACTGCCACTAGCCAATGGTCCCACTATACACGACAGAGCAGGCAGCTCTCTGATTCTAACTCTCTCTTTCGCGCGCATTGTGAAAGGCGTCCTATACTTGCATGTTATAGGGGGAGGGTGGTAGGATGGTACCGGTAGGTGGCGGGGTTGATGCGCGGAAAGCGAAACATGCGAGTTCGCCGCGGGATAGTACGCCGCGGGGCGAACGCGACAGTTAGCGGCCATCGGTTGTCAGGATATGCATGTTATTATTTTAGTCACAAGCCCCCTTTAAAGGTAACCATAGAAGCCACGACCCTTGATGGTAGACCCAGAGCCCCGGGTTAGGTTTAGCCACAAAGCCCCCTCCATATATGTGAGACATAGAACCCTTAGGTAGGGTAGCCAGGGGACCACCCCCCCCCCTGTAGGTAGCCAAAAAGCCCCCTGTAGGTAGCCATAGAGCCCCCTAATGATTAGAAAGCTGCGGCTTATTTGTAGCCACAAAGCCCCCTCCATATAGGTAGAAAAAGCACCCCCTTGTAGTGAGCCAGACACCCCCCACCCCCTTGTAGGTATCCCAAAAGCCCATCCCTGTAGGAAGCCATAGAGCCCCCCTCCCTTAATGGTAGACAAAGAGCCCCCACTTATGGAGTAGCCACAGAGATCTCAATTACAGGGTCAATCACAATAGTCCCACCCTTATAGGCTCAGTTAGGGGTTGTTGGGTGATGGCGACGATGGTTTTGCTGTTGGGGGTGGGATGGGCAGAGCAAGAATTATAAAACAAAAGTTACAGAACAGGGGCTACAAGAGCACCCACAGTGGCTCCGGAAGCTGCACTGGACGAAAACCGGGTTCACTGTGTTGTGGGGGATAACCCTCCTTTTTTCTCGCTAAGGTAAGTTGATTTTAACTAATGTAGGAACCTTTGGGCTATGTCAATGTACATCTATTTATGTTTTTAAATTATTCAGACATCGCAAAACCCCCAATCCCATCTATTTATTCTAAGAAACAGTTTTTTTGCGCTCTACCTGCAACCCCAAAAGTGTCTTGGGATATACCAGAATAGAGACCGTTCAGTGATTGTTAATCTCCTTATAGATAAAAAGGCAAAAATATTCCCACAGATACACTCCACATTATTGGGGAAGGCAAAGCTGTTCCAAGGCAGATCTAATGCCTGTAGAGGGAAGACTCTATCCCATATGGGACAGATGGAACAACACATATAGTGTTGTTAAATACCAGGAATTCAGATGGACGATGGACCTAAAACAGAGCTTAACAGTCTAGCAGCCATCAACGTTACTGAAACTGGAGGTATGTATTTTGTAAAAAGTAGGACACTGTTCTACGTTTCATTGTTTTATTTAAAGTCACTTTTCTGCTGGCCTTGCCCTACTTTATACTGCCAGGAGACATTTGTTAAATTACATTATTTTTACACACAGCCTTTAAAGTTCTTAGAAGACGCAGAATTACCACATTTCTGGAAGCAGTACAAGGTCGTAGCTGCAAATTTGTACTTTGTAATTGGTTATCTGACTCATTTCCAGTGAATGAAAGCAGTACACATTAGTTGTAAAACAGAAACACAATAAATTCTCAGAAATATTAAATACAATATAAGGTTTGTGTTGAGAGATATAGTCATTAAAATGGTCAAAACCCAAAAAAATTGCTCTTAAACGCTATCTAGCACTCTGCTGAGGTCCAGTGCGCCTGTTCTGTACAAAAACGCGCACCATAGAACTTGAATGGGCATTTTGTTTGTGTAGGCCCTGGAACTTCCCAAATGATGTCCATACAAGGGCTCTAGTAGGACATCCCGAATATACAATGGTGGAAGCAAACAATTATTAAAAAAAACAAAAAAACACATTAAAAATAAAATTAATAAAAGGATCATCTGAAGGATAAAATCTCTAAATAGTGATATAAAGATTTCAAACCCGTATGTATTATATGCTCTTGTCTCATAATAATTTTTTTATTGCATTGGGAATGTGTTATGTGTTGTTTTTCTTACTTTGAATTGTATTGGTACAGTTATCCAACTGTATCCAGTTACAATTCCCTTTGGCACCCTTCTGCTTCTTAAGTGGAGGAACACACCAGGGGGAAAGGGTGAACTGCCCACAATCGCACATCGTGGGGAATCACACTACAGAAACCAGTTTTCTCTATAGAAAACTGTTCTGTCGTGATTTACATTACGTTTGCCTCTCCCGCGCAGCCCCCACGATGTGACGTACATCACGTCACTTGGGGGGGGGGAGGGTTTGTGTCTGCTTTCACTCCTGCAGCTCCTTCAGATCAGAGCCACCGTAGCAGTGACAGGAATTGTAAATCTGCACTGCTGGGGCTCCAATCTTCGCTGGAAGGTTCCATCTCATCCATGCAGGGACTGACGGAACAGCACTGGATGGCGGATTTTCAGGATGAAGCCGTCGAGTAACAGCAGGGGGGTTAATCCATGAATCAACTACAGTTAGCTATTAGTTGACTAACATATTGGAATGGGGGGAGCCATTATGTTCCGGGCATGCCATTTCTGTGGAGTGCGATGACAGAGCTCAACGGAGCGGAGGGACAAAGTGGGCATTGGACCACAATCACTGAGTAGCAACTTCTGGAGCTCTGTGGATGCTGGCCCGGGCAGCCACAGCAGAACTGGAAGAGGACTCGGTGGGAAACTTTTATGGTCTGTACTGAGAGAAACAAGATGATGTATTTTTCTCTGTAGGGTGGTATATCATTAATTATATGGAAAAAGGTTTTTGGGGCTGCCAAATATGTAGACCCAGCCTTACTTTGTGATCTTTGACATTGAAAACCTGCAAGAATGGGATTGCCAGGTGGTTAATAACCACACCTTACTTCATTTACTTCTATCTGTTAAAGAAACTTAATATATATATGGATCTGGCCTTCCAGAGCTGGAGCAGGACAGTTCTGGTATAAATTATTTGTAACATTTTACCATCTGGAGTTCTACTTTGAGGCCAGCCATATAACATGTGGTTCATAATTGTAACATACCTGACAGTATAACACTGTTTCTTGTTTGTTCTTCATCTTACCATGATTTGATCTTATGTTTTCATATAGATTGTGGGATGCCTGTGGTTGTCAGGACAAGTTGCCTATACCTAACAATACACAGAGAATACATGGAGAAGTGATTTAGTAAAGTCATTGTGCCATTGGCTGTGAAAGTCCTATCATATCTGTTTTTCTGCCTGAGAAGCCTTTCTGTTCTCTATGGACCAATTACATTTTATTTCTTTCCTTAGTAAACCAGCAGTGTAAAAAAATCATCAAAATTAAGAGTAGGACTACAATACAGACAGATCACAGAGTGTTCTGCCAAGCAGAGGTAGGGGCCCATTGTGAATGAAGATGTGCTCCTTTGTCATCTTGAGTGACAGAGAATAAAATATCACTATTATACAGCCAGCCTTTATTCTACAGAGCGCATCTAGCACATTGTCATCCAAAACAGGGACATCAAACCCTTTCAACTATTACCTGCCGTCAAATATCAATACTTCAACAGCTAGTGAATAAGTTATTAGTTAAAGTGGACTTTCAATCCTGTGGGACAATTTGATATATTTTATATATGAAGCCACAACATATGTGCATATGCGCTGTACATTAAATAAATGTTGAAAGGTATAACAAACTAGCATACAGGTACAAACTATGTGGGATTATGTGGGAAACAAGGTGGGGCAGATGTTTTCCCTCCCTTTCTTCTGATGTCTTAAAATCCTTTTTGAAAAAAAAAAAAAAAATCCACCTGTTATTGTAGCCACTGTTATTGTTTGATTACTAGGAACTTGACAATTTTGCTACAATTAACTGTAACTAAGGGCTTGTTTCCACATACGTCAGGACCCCATACGCTTAGCGGGGACCCCAACGTAGCAGATACACTTACCTGCTTGGCGGAGGATCTGTCTTCACAGTGCCGAGCCACTCCCTGCTGCAAGGCTCAATGTAGTCGAATACGTTGAGTCTTTGCACCGGAGGATGTGTAGACAGACCATCCGCCGCGCAGGCCATGTCTATCTGCTACGTCGGGAGCCCGCTAAGCGTATGTGGTCCCGACGTATGTACAAACTTACCCTAAGTAGTCGTGATATACTATGTTGATATTTTGTCCACTTCTTTAAACATTATATACAGTCAGGTCCATAAATATTGGGACATTGACACAATTCTAACATTTTTGTCTCCACCACAATGGATTTGGAATGAATAAACACAATGTGCTTTAACTGCAGGCTTTCAGGTTTAAATAACTGGAAGAGTACTCAGCGGCAACTTTGATACTCTGTACTAGAGAAACCACAAATGAGATTTTGTTTATGGTTTTAACTCCCTAGTGGTGTTCTAGAATATGGCTCAGGTAAAATTTTCGCTGCAAAAAGTGAGCCACACTGAGGGTAGCGTACCTGGTCCAGGTGATCCTGAGGCAGGGGGACACATATGCAAACTGTTGTAATTCCTACACCGTTCACCTGATTTGGATGTAAATACCATCAAATTAAAGCTGACAGTCTACAGTTAAAGCCATTGTGGTGGTGTATAGAGCCAAAAATGTTAGAATTGTGTGGATGTCCCAATATTTATGGACCTGACAGTAGATAGTGTATTTAGCATGAAATTACCCCTAAGGAAGCAGAGTGCCGCCAAACACGTCTGTGCAACATGTTTTATATGTGAGTTTTTATGTATGGACATTTGTAAACATGCATAAGATGGAATATTCTTTTCTGATCTAACAGTTGCTTTCAATAAAAGAACATATTTGATACGGATGCCTTTAAAGTCTCCTTGTCCCTGTTAGGGAGATATTTTGGAAAATGCCGTTTTCCCTCTTTTGTCTTTTTTAATTGTCTCGTGTTTGTCCACAAGTGAGAAGAATTTCACAATTTTTAATAGTGATTACATAGCATAAACCACTGGCAATAAAACTGTTTTTTTTTCCAAAACTGAAAGAACTCTTCATCATAGCACAACCAGTGTGTCTTAACTCCTTTTCTTTTAGTCATGTTAGACTAAATTTACACAGTGGTTTCCTGGGCTGCTTTCACAAGCGCCTGCAAAATTGTGCAGGCACTCGGGGTTGTTTAAAAAACGACCCTATTACAGGTCTATCATGCATAAGCCCAAAACAGACCAGTCGGTTTCAATTATTGCTCGTTTACCGGGCGGTTAAAAACTGCCCATGTAAATGAGCCCTTACTCTGCTTTAGCTTTAATAATTTACTATGCACATTGCTATCTATGTTTCTTTAAAAACAGCTGTATTAGTAGTATTTGATGGCGTCTCTAGACAATTGACATTTAATTGTTAAAGGAGGTAAATAGTACGCCTGGACCTCTTTAACCCCCAATAACTCTTATCCTAAAGCCTGCCATACATGTACCGACTATATTTACGATCAATAAAACCTGATCAATGTATGTAGTTGATCGGCATGAAATCTGTGCAGGTCCACATGGTATGACAGATACATTTCGATTGAAATTGGTGACATTTTTTATCGGAAAGT
The DNA here is from genome assembly GCA_036250615.1 of Ptychadena robeensis. Classification (NCBI taxonomy): domain Eukaryota; kingdom Metazoa; phylum Chordata; class Amphibia; order Anura; family Ptychadenidae; genus Ptychadena; species Ptychadena robeensis. The sequence goes on from CM070032.1 coordinate 26,390,983, forward strand.
GATTGGACAAGTAGATGATGCTTATTAGAATATTTAAATGTCCGGTGCCGGCATGTTGCAGCTGGTGATGGGATGGATTGATCATAACAATCATAGCTCCTTTTTGAGTGTTTGTGAAAATGATATAAGAAATAACCAATTTTTTTGTGAATTGCTGTGAACATTTTATTGTAATCATTTAGTAATGGTTTACATTTTGTTAGTTTCTAAAATACTGTTGTTATTAACTACCGCTGGACATGATGCATTTTGGGGTGATTTTTACCCTTTAACCAATGACTTGCATTGCCACCACCTATTTATACACTATCCTATCAGCTCCTTTCCATACCCCCCACATCACTTCCCACTGGAAAGCACATCGTCTGATAGAATTAATGATTATTTTTGATGACATTTCCGATCAAAAGTAAAAAAATCGATCCAAAATCACATTGTGAAAGCCACATGGATTGGCCACCACAGAGTCCAGACCTTAACCCCATTGAGAATCTGTGGGGTATGCTGGAGAAGGCTTTGTGCAGCGGGCAGACTCTACTAACATCAATGCAAGATTTTGGGGAAAAATTAAAGCAACACTGGATGGAAATAAATCTTGTGACATTGCAGAAGCTTATCATTGCACAATTTTAGAGTGTCAGGAATGATTTAGCATTGGTCATTAACCCACAAATAATGCTATTGAGTGGTGTGATTGGAGTTATAGACTGCCTAAATCTAGCCTTTTATTAATAACCTAACTATTATTGATTAGTGCTGATCGCAAATATTGTAATCACAAATTTTTATTGCGAATCTCCGCACTTCGTGAAGATCTATCTATCTTCGTAATCGCGAATATTCAAGATTTTTTTACATCAGTACATAGCGCGCACTAGCGTGCATTGCATTCACAATATGTGCATGTACAAATGCCGATGTTCTCAATATACACAATAAGAAGTCCCCATTTGTGCAATAAAGATGATAATGACAATGAAAATCACAAATTATCAAAAATGTATTGCGAATATTAGGCTCATCACTATTACTGATCCTTAGTTAGAAAATATAGTCATACAATTATCAAATTATCAGTGCGCACACCAAATGATATCAGCGGTGCCTGTTGCCTATCCCTTCTTTATACTTACTGGTTTTTTTTCTCTACTGTGTTCAGGAAGCAATTTGAATGTAGGGTATTCATGGTTGCCATGGCCTACTGGGAAATCTAGATCCCTGTCGGCCATTAAGACACCATTAACTTTCATGTCTTGTTTTATTTGACTTGACTTTCCTGGGTTCCCTGTAGTGTTTTTACCTTTTTGTTGTTGCGTCCATATGTTCATATGTTGTCAGTAAAGCTATTTGTGGCTAATGCCTCTATGGAATAACGTATTGTGTACATGACAGCCACAGAGTCTGCAGACACCAGACTAAGGTGTGTTATCATATCTGGAATGCATTTCCACTCATATCATTTACAAATTTTATTATACTTTTAATTATATAATACTAACTGGTCCACAGAAAGTAAATTTTATACTAACTGGTCCACAGAAAGTCAGGAGGTGAAATGCGTATGTTGGGACCATCAACACCATTGCAGTATCAGATCAAGTGTTGTGTAGACTTTATCTGGTTAGCGGCAAACCCATTTTTCTGTGTATTTGCACATGTGAGTTTGTGAAAAAAACGGTTATGCTATGTGAACTCTTATTTCTTTCTTTGTGGCATGGTTTTAAGAGCTGGATGGATTGTAGAGGGGGGCACAACCTCACATTGCGACTCAAGAACTTAACTGAAGCTTTATTTATTTTGCTAAGTCATGATTTGAGCATCATTGTGATGATTATTTATTTGTACGATCTTTTGGGTTCAATAGTAAAGCTCTGGTCAACTAGATTGTATAAAAGAAATGTTACTGTAGACTGTGCTCTTCAAGGTTAAAGGGTTAGTAAACCCTAAACTAAAAAAAACCTATCTTAAACCTAAAATAAACTACCACCCCCCCCCCCAAGAAATCATACTGCATGGACTCCTTTTAGATACCTTCAAAGTCAGAGCAGAGTCCTTTTCAGGTCCTATGGTGGCAGCCTGGTGCTTCCAAGATCACAACATGTGTGGTCCCTCGACGAGCACCTTTCCGCAACATATTTATGGGATATGTAGTTCTATGAACAGACTACAGTAATGCTGCAGTGGCAACCTGAGGAGCTCCATTGATGTTGCACCAGGCTGCTGAGTTCTGTCACCTGTTTTAGGGACCGCTTAAGAAGGGAACAATAAAAACAATATCTTAGG
>CM070032.1:26413384-26428514 GCA_036250615.1 Ptychadena robeensis
CCAGAAGGGACATCACTGACGTCACTTCCTGTTTGTCCCCTGGTTTTTGAATTCACAAACTTGACAGGTATGGCCCAGGAGGTTAAGACTGGATATCATCCACTTTAATATTGGTCCTTCTGAAACTAAAGACAGATGAGCTGTGGAGAGCAACGTGATGTGCCGGCCGTTAGTTTGGACTTGGGTGCTGGTCCCAATTAAAGCTAATGGCATGTCCGTTCTCTGACCGACGAGCTTTGAGGCGACAGGGATCTGTTGCCCAATATGGGTACCCAAGATCCGCAGCTGTGAGCGTGCACGCACATCAGTCGGTGGCAAAATCGTCCGTTACCTGTGTGGGGACCCTAATATTTACATTATTTAGGCCTTGTTTACACAGCAAATGTTTTACTTTCTGGTAAAGGAGTGATTATCATTACCACCTGGTGAATGCACCATGAGAAGTTCGTTGGTTTTTGGGCTTTTGTTTGATAGATTTGTCATTAAGTTTAAAGCCATGTCAAAACCATTATAAAAAACTACACGTGCTAGAGAAACACTTTTCCTTATATTTCAAATAATTATCACATCATGTTTAAGTGCTTTGCAATTAACTCACAAATCAATGAGCATCTCTATTGTCAACAGAAACATCTTGCAGGATGGAGGAAAGAGAGTGATGGTACCTCTGGGGACCGGATGCATGGTTATCAGTTACAGGTAGAAGTGAATAAAACTGTAGAATGGAAATGATGCGCTGTTTTTAGACTTCTAGACACTCTTGTTCCCTTCTGATGGTCACTGATTGTCCCTCTATTTGTTAAAAGGTGACAGCAATAAAGTCAAAGTATAGAAGTATATGAAAGGAAAAGCTGATGATGTGATCTCACCTTGGTTTTTTAATGGCAAAGGCATGGTCTCCCTGAGTTTGCTTAAGAGGTTTTTCATTTCCCTCATGTCTCTGAAAAACAAATGTAAAAGAACTGATTCAGTTGTGTGATCATTTTATATAAAAGATGATTTCCTGTACTTCATGTGGGGGTTGGCAAATTTTCAAGTGAACCTGTACCATACATTACCATTCAGACCTTGATATTCTGAGGGCCCCACTGTAGATACTTTTACCATGACTTAAGCCCCACATACACCATAAGATCGATCCATGCAATCTCCATTAGATCTACCAACAACTGTGTAGTATTGTGGCCTCCCTGAATACATAGTGATTGGAAGGTTTAGAAAGGTCCTCATAGTACATGGTTTTGGTAGAAGAAAATTTGATTGTACAGAAATTGTATGGAAAGATTGTAAGGTGTATGAGGGGCTTAAGGAAGATGTTAAACTTTGACTGGCTGTAATGTAACTAGCTCCCTATAACTACACATATTACTAGAAAGCTGCGATTTTATGTCTTCTGTTGTCATTTAGCTGCCATTTAATTTCCTGCTGTCATATTTGTATGCATGTTTGTATTTGTATGTGCACCATTCAGGGTAATTGGCTAACAATGGGCTCTTCTGTAAAATTCTCATCTGTAGGCCTGGCACACTATATTCAGCAAATCTGCCAGAAAAGGTAATGGATCATACCACCCCAGGATGCAACAAATATTGTTCAATAGTCAGAATACACCGCTTACATGCTTCATACTGATAATATTCTTCTGCACCCAACACATCAAAGAAGACCCCCTTCTATAATTCAATGTATGGATGTTATGTAAATAAGTGACCTGCAGTCCACAATGAAGTGATTCATTATTGATTAAGGCAGTGGTTTTCAAACTGGGGTGCATGAAGATATTCCAGGGGGGCTCAGGCCCTCATTCTTAACCTGTGTTTGAATAGGGAGGGGGCTCGATAATGTTCCTAAATAGAAAAGAGGGGCCCTGCAAGGAAAGTTTGGGACACACTGGATTAAGGGAAAATTTACAGGAACCTACGTCACTGATGTCACTTCCTGTATTCTTCTGTGTTCCAAATACAGGAAGTTGCTACTATAAATCAAGAGATTTACCCCTTTTCAGTACCTGCCTAACTTAGGAGGGAGGGGCGTTTCTCTCCCTGCTAACTTCCCATCCCACAAATCATCTGCACAAACAGGGTGGAAACTTAGTAGGTAGAGAGACATCCCCTCCCTCTTATTTTTTCCCGATTTCAAAATCCCAGATCTATTGAAATTGGGATTTGGCCAGGAAAGACACAAAAACTTGACTTTCCTGGCCAAAACAGGATACTTGACTTGTTCCTCACACTAATATTAAAATGTAAAGCATTTATTTTCATAGCTCCTTTCAAGGTCAAACTCACTTCTTGGGTCAACTATGGGGGTGGGGTTCTGCCCAGTTGTTTTATTCCTTCCCCTTACCTGAAAAAAGAAGGGGTGCTCATTCACTCTCCTGTCACCAGGAACTATTTTTCGTAACTCTGATAATTATGACAATGTTAGAACAACTGTACAAAGCTTAATACAAGTCTCATTGTCCTTGCTGCTAAACTATCGGTGAGAGAAAGTATAGTGATAGGGTGGGAAAGGGCTTGATTTGTCCTCCATGTACACTTATCCCAAACTGTACTGTATAATTCAAACTTAGAAACTAAAGTTAGTCCAGGTTCAATGACGCCCATGACCAATTGCTTCAACATTTTCCCTTGAATTTGATACTTTCAACCTAATCTACCATTGACTACTGTTTCAGATCTTTGAATGAAAAGCTCCCATTTTACTCAAAATGTTGTACCCAATGTTCACCCATCACGCCCCACCCAGCTGGCAGTCCTTCTATCAATATTATCAAAGCATTTAATGAAAACAGTCCACATACCTTTCCGTGTTTTCAATGTCTGTGGAAACCTGCCAACACTGCTGGACATCTACTGGGGATGATGATGTGTCTTCTAAGATTGGAACTTCAGAACTCTCATCTATTTTGTAGTCTAATATTTTTGGACCTACACACTGCTCTCTTCCTTTAAGATAAGAAAACAATGCAATAATAACTATTATTGACATCTAAAACCTAGTATTTATAATTATAAGTAAAAGCAAATGGATTTTCAGTAGTTTTCTTTGAGACCATCCAACAGAGAAAGCTAACCTATTGGATGAATAGTGGAACCTCAATGAAAACGTAAGCAAGGCCAGTTGGATGATCAGAACCCTTCACACGTGTATTCCACAATATGACAATGCTGTTGGAGCACTATTGCTTTCCTTTTAGTAGAGATGACAATTTCAAGTTAATTGCAAAGCCCCTGAGCATGGTATCATCACCAAACTTGATGGACATCATGACCTATTTCTGATTAAATCTAACAGTGAAAAGATAACAGGTTACCTTTCCGCTGGTACTGGAGGGACCCCAGAAGACACATAGATTTCAGCATTTCGGTTGTATACATTTCTAGGCAGCATTGCAGCTGGATATAAAGTCTGCAGATCTCTGGGTGGATCTCCCCATCTTCTGCTCTAAAAAAACATGACACATTAAAAATGGTTACAACCTCAAATACACGTTCATTCAGTTTTCTGCTCAGGAATAGAACAGTTACCTGATGTATAACTGCAGAGCACAATAGTAATGTTTAACTATTCTAAAAGACAAAATAAGGTTTATTTTAGTATCAACCAAACCTTTCCAAATAATCCCTCCTGCTTCAGAGGTTGTTACACACTGATATCTTGGGGCACAAAGGCACTATTGATTTATAGGTGGAGTTGTTATAGCCGTACTTGTGCAATAGATGCCAATAGGATATGAAGCCTAGCAGCTGTCTATAATACTGTGATTGTGAGAACACAAAACTTTTCTTTCACCCATGTTAAGTTGTTGGGTAGAGCCATTTCTTGTCAAACAACTGTGCTTACTCGTTTTAAAGCGCACCTAAACTCAAAAACTCAAAATCACCCAAAACATTTTTATTACATTTTTACTTACATTTAAACTGTCCCAATAGCTTAAAAGTGCTCAAAAAACAGAAAATATTCATTTAGCAATCATGCTGACGTCTGTGGGAGCCGCCATTTTAGATTCAGTGTTTGATTCCAGGCTTGCATGAGTTGAGGCTGCAATATCGCCGGCGGCCACCGGGGGCCGACAGATACAATGCGTGTCAATGGACACAAAACGAAAGTAAAAAAATTAATAAAAATAAATCAACGTGAATAGCTGCTGGACATGTCGGCTGCTCGCCGCGGCGCTAAGGAGATGACACAGATTACACAGAGGAGGAGGGGTGAGGGGACAACTATACAGATATCTCTACACAGGTAACAATTTTTTATTTACATATTGCCCCAATAGTCAGGGGTTGGCTAACCAGGTGGAAAAGTTTGTCTGGTGGGTTTAGGTGCGCTTTAACTCATAATCACAACATAAACTACCCAAAGGACACTGATCAAAAGTTTACATAGAAGAAATCATAAATTCTGCCAGGTTAGGTAAACGTATGAGCACAACTCTAATAGTGTGATTAAAATATAATATTATACATATAAACATATTTCGATTTGGAGATTGCCTACTCTGACTTACTTTATGTACAGATAGATATATCTTTACATTGATGGTGGAGTTTCGCTCTGTGGGCTTGCCGTTCCCTTTGGGGGATTTTGCTTTTTTGACTTTGTTTTGGTTTGTTGGCCCATGAATACATTCTAGGGAGTATAGTAGAATTGAGTCTCTAAAATAAGTACTCTGCAACGTTCTAATAATAATAATAATTATATATATATATATATATATATATATATATATATATATATATATATATATACATATATATATACTATTGATATCTAACTGCAAAGACATGAAGTATAATACACAAAAGAGAGAGAAGGAAAGCTATGCTACACCTTGTGATATTATTTTTCAACCACTAGATGGTGATAAATGATTGCGGAACATTTCACAGATGCTGCACTACAAGAGCATTATTTTGCTCAGTGGTAACAAGTTCAGCTTACTTTTTTAATATTTATATTATACATTTAATTTCTTCTCAATCATGCTAGAAAAAAAATTATATGCTTACAATTCACTGTAAATTTAACTTAATGTTATTTGCCTTCCCAGTTATTATATGTGAACTACATAAATAATTCCGCCCCTGTATGAGGAAGTTTGGGAGATAGGGATATGCTACAGGATATATACAGAATAGTGGTCATCATGAGACAATAATAGTGTTGCTGGCAGAATCACTGGATTATAAAGAAGATAAAGCCAACAAAAAAGAAGTAAATGAAGACAAAACAACCATTGATCAGGTATATCGTTACCGATTTCTGATAGATCTTAAGTAAGCAAAGCTGGCTACATTTTTTTTTTCTGAAGGTGTGTGGGTTACATGAACCATAAAAAGCAGGGATACAAATGCGGACTGTAGAAAAGGAAGATGTTGATCAGACATGCTGAGTTGAGCAATGCATTTGCATGAACATGAACAGATGCCAGAAATCGTTTGCTGTAGGCAACGTAGCCGGCACCGTGCTGTGTCCAAATAGATATAATACCATACACTGAGCATTACTCCTACTATACCATTCGTACATACAATAGAACACTACACGCGTCTTTCTATGAACTGCCTAATTGTAAAAAAAAATTGTTTTATTTTTTTTATCAAAAATCGTAAGCGAAACAGCAATAAAATATAGTCAAGACCAAAATGTCCAATTTTAAGTGTTATACACTTATATGTACATATTAAATATTATATATATTAAAAAAACAAGGCAACATGAAGCTATGCAGGATCAGCAAATCGTATATATTTCAGTTTATAGTTGATATGCTATTTTGGCTATAAATACCAATTTATTATGAAATTATCTAAAGGTGAGAATTAGGTTTACAATTATTGGTATCACATCTTATATCCATTTTATTTTTGTATTATTATAGACTGTGAGGGAAAACACGGAGGTTAGGTAGTCACCAACCACTAGTGGATAGCAGCCACAGATGAGATGTTACATGTTGTGTAGTGTCCATGGTTATTAAGGATTTGCCTATTGGTTATGAATAGAGACAGTTGATGACGAACACAAGCCTAAGTCCTGGTACACATTCTCATCATTTCTCGTCTGGACTACTGCAATATCATCCTCTCTGGTCTCCCTCTTACTAGACTGTCAGCTCTTCAGTCCATCATGAATGGTGCTGCTAGACTCGTTTACTCCTCTAACCACTCCTCATCTGCTGCTCCTCTCTGCAAATCTCTACACTGGCTTCCAATTGTCCAGAGAGTCAAGTTCAAGTTCTGTGCCTTACTTATAAATATCTCCCCCTGTCCCACTTACATCTCAAACCTTGTACGTAAATACACCCCTAACTGCTCCCTCCGCTTCTCTTGTGACCATTTAATGACATACCATCATCACTTTAAGACTTCTCTAGGGCTGATCCTACTCTTTGGAACTCTCTCCCTCACCCATTAAACTATCTTCAGCTCTTTAAAAGAAAAAAAAACCCTCTTCAGCCTAGCCTACCCATCCTCTCATTCCTAACATCACCACCATTCCAGTCCAATCCCCCACCCATTGTATACTCTGTTCCCCAATCTATTAGATTGTAAGCCCGACCAGGCAGGGTCCTCTACTCCTCCTGTGCCATAACCTGTAACTGTGTGTTATCTTGTGAGGCATCTTAACTCTAATGTATTGTAAAGCGCTGCGTAATATGTTTGCGCTATATAAATAAATGATAAAATTGCAGCTGATGGCAGTATTGGCTCCAGTGCACTTGACCATGTGAACCTAATTTTAATATTTCAATCCTGCCATTGATATTGGTAGCACATGTTTCCCAAGACTTCCCATGGCTTTTGGTTAACAATGCAATGGTCACTAGCTCAAAAGATGTCCAAAATCTAACAAACCATATGACCACTGCCATAAAACTGAAGTGAGGTCACTGCAAAGTTTGCAAAGTTTGAGCAAAATTATAAAGCATCCCAAACCCAAAACAAATGTTGACCTATCATCTCCTCCTACATCGTCATGAAGCACTTTGTTAGACGTGATTATTGTAGATCCTACAAGTTTAAGAACTCATCTCTTCACACATAATGGCCTATTTTAATGCAGGTAAATTCAGCACTTCAGCACTTGGATGCTCCCCATTTTACATGCCATCTATGTACTTCATGCCAGCACAGCCTTGTGCCTTTTATATGATGAGAGGTAAGCTATGCCAGCAGTGAGCTCTCACAGAGTAAACAGGAAAGTCAAGCAATGTTTTTGTCAAAGTAGGCCGCTTCTCTTTCTGCAGCTACAAACTCTTCTATAAGGAGCCTCGTGCTGCTTTATTTACACTTCTTTCACTTTCCACATTAAGTTACCCTGACAACTGGCGGTGTCTTTACAGAAGAGCGGTGCCAAGCTGTTCTCATGTGTGCAGCGGAAGGGATGAAGAATCAGAGTTTGGATGCCAATGGCGGGATCAACAAAATGGCGGCACCCAGTAATATTACCACACTATTCTAACCACAGGTTCTGTTATCTGTTACCTACGTAAAGGGTTATTTTATTTAGAAGTCCTTTTGATAAAGAAGAATGTGTACACTCCCGCAATTGCCTGTATCCCAGGAAGAACGCTAAGGAGGTTAATATGGGGACATAACGAGGAAAACTGTTGCAACACATTATGCAATTGGCCTTTAGATAGGGCCTGAAATTTCATGTCATATTATAGAGAGACATCTCTTGGGTTTACTTCTTATGATAGCCACAAAACACCTTTATTAAAAACGATGATGCCACAATCCTAGTAAGACCCAGGGGATGGAGAGCATTCCAAATCTGTACAACCATTAAACACAGCAGGAGTGTCCTCTAACAAGATCTTCATCATTCCTGGAATCTCAGCAGGATATTCACAACCCAACCCTGAAGCCACAGGATATCACTTTTATGTATTGGCTTTTACATAATGTGAGAAAGTCCTGATATAATAACCTCACCTTTAGTATATGGCCACAACAATATATGTGGTTAGTTTATTCAAGTAGTATAAAACTGACTTGGAAAAGAAGCAATAAACACAACTCACTCAACTTATATACCACGCTACGTGCACATTTGCTATCCAGAGTAAACATAGCTAATAGTGGGTTTTAAGACCCTTTCACACTATACTCGTCGCGGTTTTATAAAAGCACACATTTTTTTAAGGCATGCATTTCACAGTTCTGCATTTTCTCATAGAAAACCTGGCTTTGGGTCAAATGTTACTTTTACAGTACAACATAGTTAAAACCCCCAGATCTCATTCCTTATTAGTGCAACCCTGACATTTTCTGGGGGCAAAAAAGTGCCTGCGTCTTATACACCGAACGCGCGACCCCCGCGGCCAATCAGCCGCCGGTGGTCACACATTGGCTTCCCGCCAGCTCTCCTGACAGAGGAGAGCTGCGGGAGCTATCAATTCATATGAAAGAGCCGATGTTCGGCTCTCATATCTGAACTGTCTAAATGCCGCATCCCCTGCATCCTTCTTCGTGGGGGTGCAGGGGGTGCCGAAATGCTGGGCTGAACACAGAACACTGAACAGATCAGTGTAGTGTGACGTGTTCAGCTGACAATGTACTGCTGCTAGTGACACCTGTGGCTGAATTGAATATTGCATCCATTAAATTCATTGCATTATCCCAATTGATGTGAAAACGTATTAAATCTTTTTTTTCTGGATTTTCTGCCCTAAAAACTGGGTGCATCTTATAAGGCGAAAAATACGGTAATGTCGAAATTCTGATTTTTTTAACTTGATTTGTACAAAAACTATTTGTGTTAGAGCAATACTTTTTTTTGTAGTATACCCCCAACCTTTTCTACATCTCCAGCAAGTTTGGTGATGGTACCATGCTCAGGGACTATGCAATTAACTCGAAAGCATCTCTACTGCGGACTAAATCCCAAGTTGTCTTGTAAAATCTTTTTTTTTTAATCACTTCTAATGCCCGAGAAAGATAAGTGGATGTGTTACATAGTTTATATGTCATGTGATTGTCCCAGTGACTCATACGAGTATCCGGGTAATAATATCTGAATACTGAAATTTCTAAATAAGCTTTTTGTTCAGTGACATGCGAGAGTATATACAATTGTGCCGCGCAAAACTCAGGCTGCGTTTCTTATCGTTTCCATTCTTAATCAAAGCTCTTCTGAAGAAAAGCCACTGTCATCTCAATTACAGAGAGTCAGCAATATTATTTAAATTAATTAATTATATATTTTTTCCCCCATAGCTTTGCATAAATCTGAATGTTTTATTGTTAACTGGGGGCTTAAATGGGTCTCATGAGTCATCATAAAGACTATTTTCTGTACTGAAAAGAGATCAAAGAGCTAATGAATATTCAGGCATCATTTGGTTACGCATTAGGAAGGAGTGAAAAAAAACACAAAACATAAAGATGAAAGTATTGAATCAAACTGTATCAGCTGTGTCTGTAGGCGAAAACCACACAGCTGGGAAATAACTCAACCTATTGCTTTACCTACCTAAAAAATATCATGAAATGGGCACAACAATGATATGTGGGACAAGGGATGTGTCCGTGGGTTGGTAAGGGTTGGACATAAGGACAGTAGGTACAGGAGACGGTTATGGGGTCAATACACACATTCAGTCAGATATAAAAATTTCCACGATCCCGATAGTCCTCCCACACTTTATTTTTTTAATTTAACACATCTTCTGTGTTCATTTGTTTCAGTAAGATGTCTAGAAGAAAGAGAATCTATGGTATGGTAAGTATAAGCAATGAATGTATTCAGGAAAAACTGATTTTTCTTATGGACTTTAAAATGCTCCACACAATACATTAAATCCTAAATTTTATGGCAACAAAAACAATTACTGTATGTACAGTATGTCCTCTTATTCAACAAAGTCAACATTGTCTTCTATGGTGTTGGTGGTCCATACTGTTCCAAAGCATGGCGCTCAACATAGAAAGTGTGGGTGCTATGAAAGTGTCTAATGTATAGTGTGAACTTGGGGGGTCTGGGGGGTTCACAGTAACCACATCGCAGTTCAACAAAGTTTCCCAACAACACTTTATTGAGTCTTTTGGAACCCCAAAAATCAAAGAGGCAGCTAATGATGTCTTGTAGACGAGTCATAGAACAGCAGTCTGTGTATTCCCCAGGAGAATCAATCCATCTTGTCAAACGTTTGTCCACCAGACCATGGGTTTCCCCTGATGAGATCACCTGACCTCAATATATTGCTGTTGTGCAGCCAAACCCACCCCTCTCCAGCATCCTAGGGGCTATCTTAACCTCCCTAGTGGTTTGCCTGAACTCAGTTCGGGCGCAGTTTGATCCGGCTGAGCCGGCAAGCACGGCGGAGTACAGTGTACGCCGCCACGATTGCGGGTAAAACGGCTTTTAGTGCCATTAAAAATGGCGCGAAAAGCTCAAACCGCCCAAAGGGTTAAAGGTGACCCAGACCAAAAATGGGTGACACATATATACCATTTAGGACCCATCCCTGGCGTCCTATACAATAGGTACAGTATGCCCAATTGGCCATAGTGAGCCCTCATTACATCCTGGGCTCTGAGGACCTGTTTTTGAAAATAGCAACATCTGGTGGTGAATTTTTAACTAGTGAATGTTTTGGAAGCAAAGCCAGCAATTTATGTTGGGTTTGTAGCTAGAATTTGTCAATTCTTGACTTGATAGTCCTTGTTCTAGCATTATCTGACTCTTCACCCCCCCTCTTCCTCCAAATGGTCCCCTGTGTTATCATCCTGTCAGTCAGTCATCCTGACACTTTCCCAGTGGGAAGGTCAAGTACAGCTGAAACACAGGGTTCACAGAGACAGTTTTCACAACAGGAAATGAGCAAGCAAAGCTGGAGATCATGTATGCAGACAGTGGCTGCCAATGCAGGAGATGATCACCAATGATTACCAGCAGGCTAATTAGTAGAGTTGAGCGTTAATATTCAAATCGCAAATCTTTATTGCTTTGAGAATTCGCAAAGATCTCAAATATAGTGCCAGATTTTTGTAATCTCTATTAATTCAGATTCTGGGGAAAGTTGCATGCATTGCGTTCGCAATATTGAAAAGGAAAAAGTTCAGATTTTTGCAATGACTTACTGCTATCAGTGTTGTCTTATGTGGTGATTACACTGCTGCTGCTATTTCACACTCTGCCACTAGATGTCACCGTGACAACACAAATACGCATGTACAAGTGATGATTTTCGCAATTACAATATGACACAAGATCCAAAATTTTCGAATTTACTTTTAACGTTTAGAGAATTTTTTGCAAAATGTTGCGAATTGGAATATTGTCTATGCTGCTCATCACTACTTATTAGTACAACTTTTGTCTTGCTTTTTACAACACCAAAATCTACAGATACAGACAGCTTAAAAAATTTTTTTTAGTCCTCCGATTAAAACCATGTGCTCCAAATCCTGTTTAAAAATGACCCTTTACGTTCTCTCCCTTACAAAGCTCCATATTTGGTGACCACAAGTGCTGCAAAGGTGTATAAGTATGCTAAGAGCGAAACTCTAAAGCCCCTATACACCTTCAGATTTCTCCTTTTGTTTTTGTAGATTTATTGTTTTACCAAAACCATGTAATATGAGGGACTTTCTAAACAACCAAGTCTCCTGTGTTCAATCGCAGAGGACCCGGCACTACATAGTTGTTGGTAGATCTAAAGGATATCTGACAGAGAGATCTAAAGGTGTATGGCCAGCTTAACCCCTTCCCCCAAGGTACTCGGTTGGCATCTTCAGGTGCGTTACTACCATAAGGTGGGATAAGTGGCAATGACAAAAGATGGATCTGCGTGTCTTCCCTTTCTCTTCTGCCTAACTACACTTTCTCAGGCCGCAGTCAGGGGTGAAAGGGGGGCAATCCTGTCCCGGGCCCGAGCAGCATTATCTCGGGGCCCCGGCGGCCGCATTCTGGGCTGCCCGATTGCCACTTATGAGCTGTCTGCTAGCACCCGCAAGCCCCCCCCCCCCCAGCGTGCTCCACAACTTTACAACTTTGCATGGAAGGAGAGGAGGGTTAGGACTCCCCCCCCCCCCCACTCATCAACTTTTGGCTTGAAAAATTTAGTACGTGGCCCTGCTCTTTCTTTCATGGTTTTGGTTTGGTACAGGGGTAATCTGATTTCTGTACTGTCTACATACGCAGTGAAAACTCCACAATTTTCTTGGAAGCTTTACCCAGGGCCGCTTTAACAGATTTGGATTGTTTTGCTGGCTAACAATTTTAGCTCACTGATTGTTTTCACTTGTTGTCTGAAATTGTTCTTTCAAGATTCAAATCTACAATTATTTAATAAAACTAAAATTGGAGAAGATTTTACACACTGCTGAGTAAATAGCTCCCTGTCATCCCTCAGTTTCATCCGTCTTATCAGAGTAATGGGGAGAAGTGACTGTCCTCATCATTGTTTGGTTCTGTTACTCATGAACTATTCAGTCATTTCATTAGAAGTAATACAAATCTCCAGAGATACAATTTGGAAATCTTTAAATGCAATAAATAGCATTAAATGGGTCAGTTAACCCATAGCAGGAATATGTGAGCTAGTTAAAGGGAACAGATAAACAACAAACAGACACAATGCCTACTGTCATGATCTACTACTTGACATACAAAGCAAATTGAACCCAACACACATCTGCCCTCAACCTGTGTGTGAAAAATTAAGTACATCCTTGCCACTTTTAAAGAAATTAAATTAAAACCAAAGAATTGATCCTCAACAACTGTGAAGTTTTGGCAGTATGCTGGGTGGACATGTGGGTGTATGTTAACACAATGGTAGTAAAATGTATCAGCAATGAACAGGTAATTACATTAATTACAAGTAAAACTCCTCCTCAATCTTCAAAAAAATAGAAGCAAGATGGTGAAAATGTTTGCACACAGTGTGCAGCATCTCGTTTGACAAAAAACAAACAAAGGATATAAGCAAAAACACATTATAATGGTTTGTGATGCTGATTTGAGATAGTTTTGCAACCACAAGACATGACCTTGTTGCAGTCATTAAGTCAACTATGAGGTCCTATGTATACCAAATACCAATATACTACAGTCAAATCTGTGGCCATTTGTCTGAAAGATGAGCCTTATTTAAATTAGGTCATGCAATAGGACGTTCATCCCAAGGGCACCAGCAAACCTATGACAGGAAGGCTGAAAAAGAAAACATCTAAGTTGAAGTGACCCAATCAACTGAAATAGGGTGTACTTTCTTTTTTGTTTTTTGATGACTGTTCATACACAATTCTTGCTTCCATCGTATTTCCTCCCTTGATCTGATTTTTTCCTACAGCCTACATAGCGCCTGCATTGATGCATATACTACAGAAAGGGTGCATGGCATTTCTATTCTGTCACAATTTATATTTCACATTACATGGTAGGAAGACATATGTTTTTAACAACTAGAACCTCCTGTAGTAGCATCAGCTCAGCCCTGTCATTTCAAAGGCTGTTATTTATGAGGTTCACCAACATATAATGCTTGCAAATGCATGTCAATGAGCCTTAAAATGTACATCTCCACATATAACAACAAAACAATATGTGTGTACAATAATGTGTGCACAGAAAGTTGTGGAAGAGATCTTAAACTTAAGTACAGGTCTGGGGGAGCAGAAAAAGTACATAAAGATGAAGAGGTGGAGACAGCAAGCATGGATCTGCAGAAATCAACTAAGGTCTATGGACATATGTAGTGGGGATCCCTCTCAGGTCACTACAGGAGAAGGACTGCCCATCAGTGAAGGGGGTGAGTCTGGTTCAGCAGCTGCAGTTTGTACTCCCGACACTAGGCCCAGCGTCGCGAATATAAAAACCCTTCCAGCCTGAAGGAAGCAGCTTGTGATCTGGGTAGAGAGGAGGAAGGCAGCGCCTGCTCCTGTTCTCCCTGTGATCCTCATTCAGTCGAGAGGAGTTTACGGGTGGCTCCTGAGTGGAACAACCTGTGTCTGTATTCCAGTGCTGTGCCGCAGTCACATTTGTTCCAGATAGAAGTGGGGTGGCCTCTTCCCACCGGAGTGGTAATTTAGTCGGTGCCCAGGAGCGGGAGACGGCCAGGGCCGGATGGAGTGCCAGTGAGTCACCAAGGTTACTACAAAGGACTGTTTACTGTTGTGCCAGTGATTTGGGCTTTTCCAGCATCTTGTCTTTCCACCGCTGCACTACAGACATTACAGACAACACCTCTTTCTGCTATCATCAAGTTAGGAGGAGTAACGCACTGGTAAGTTTTCCAGCTAATATGAGGGAAAGGAGGTAAACCCCTCGATACTGGAAGTGACGTCTGTGAGGACATGGGACTTTAGGAGTGACGCCTAATTTCCCATGTTCCCTTATGACCCACACCTTGGCACATCACAGGGGAGGTGGAGCGTCACCTCATTTTTAAAGATTTATCTGGTATTTTTTTTCACATTTGACCTTTGATCTGCCTCTGGTGCCGATAATAGAAGGTTTGGAGAAGAGTCAGAGGTGGGAGGTTCGCTTTAATGGTCAATATGTCATCAAATGGAATTATGGTTTCATACTTGAAACATAAAACCGATTATTCACATTTACAGGTCAAAACATCTGTGTTGTGTCTTTCCCCTTAGTTTTAAGATAAAGGGCAACTTTTAGATATATTTAACAACCTATTTCATCATATGGAAAGCTGCACCTAGCTAATGAGGGAATAACATACAGAGGATGTGTTAATGAGAGATTGCAAATTTTCAGTTAAATTTAAATGTGAGATCGAGTTTGCACAACAATTTAACACCTCAGACTAACATGTTTTCTATATACAGTTCTCCATGTCCACACAGAGCATCACCATTTTTTACATATTTAATTATGAGTTCTCCTTTGTTTGAAGCCACAAGCGCAGGCTTGTGCAGGATGAGTTACAGATATGGGTCTCATAGGGTTAAAGTTTAAACTCAGACACAAAAAAACTATATTCAAAACGCCCAAAGAATATAATTCCACTTTCTGCACCAAATGCCATTGAAAATGGCTCTAACACAAATACCATATATACTCGAGTATAAGCCAACCCGACAATAAGCTGACGTACCTAATTTTAGAAAACAAATCTAGAAAAACTGAAAGGGGGGAGGGGGGGGGG
>CM070032.1:26450323-26467060 GCA_036250615.1 Ptychadena robeensis
ACTGGCCCTCCCTTTTTTATTTTTTTTTTTTTACACTTTATATTTATTTATGAGCACACAAGTCCAAAAAATCACGCATAGCATTTGACATCGGTCACTGGTAGGCAACTATTACATCATGCGAAGAAAACAAGGCAGGATGAAACAGGATGCCCGATCGTCCCAGAAGGAGGCCACTGTTCGTAGAATACCGAGAGGCCTTAGGAATCACTACACCACCGAAGCCGACCAAACCCCTTTGTCAAATTTTTTGCAATTTTTAATATACCCACAAGCCAACAATACAATACAACCAAGAGCAAAAATAAAATAACCCATAGCTACATATACCCCACCCTACTCTAACTAGCCCCTTGTGGAAAATGAACGGCTATCCCCCCCCCCCCCCACAGAAAGTAGAAAGGTTAATAGGTCGGCCCCCACTCAAACCAGTGCCAAAGGAAGAAACCCCCAAACCTCTATGTAGTCTGCTCAGGCCCCTGAGGTCCCCTAAGATCACCCCTCACCGCTTCCTTTCCTCCATATACCATATAGTGTGTGTAAAGCCGCCATGAATTCGACTGTGGTATCGGTACCGCCGAGTGTATGATTAAACTCTCCGCCAGGTGTCTTAAAAAACTTGTCAACAGCCCGGGTGGCGGTGCCTGGCGTGTTTACCCTGTCCATCACATAGATGCTGCGATCGCCAGTCAGATCCTCCATAGGAGGGAGGGTGCTATACCCCCCCCCCCCCCGGAATACCTTTGCACCCCCAGTTTGGGAACCACTGGCTTAGAGGATGATTGTTCGGGTCTCCTAATGGCCGTAGTTTGCGTGCAATACAATTTTATGTTCACTCAAAAGCCTCTATTTATTAATATTTATTAATAATATTTTATATAGATTTATAAATATATATTAAACAATATATATATATATATATTTTAAGGATTACCTAACTCTGATCTAAACACTAGGAGTGCCCACTCAGTACCTGCTTGGCCGGAGGGAGTGGATCAAAGCTCTGTCTCCGGGGATGCTGTGCTAGTGCCCATGGGGAGTTCAGAATGTAAAAAAATTATATCTGCTATATAAGACCCACAGACATTTTCCCTCAGATTTTGAGGGGAAAGGGTAGGTCTTATAGAGTGATAAACTAGAGTATATGTTTTTTTTCTAACCGAAACCTGTCTGATTTTCCTTTCACACCTATAATTTTATTGTGATGTTTATTTTTTCTATGTGTCCTCTAGCTAATCGTGGTTCTTTAGTTTCTTACCGTTTGCACACAGAGTTGTATTTTTGCAATTTAAATAAATGTTGAATATGAAAAAACATATAAATATGTAAAACTTCAGCTATGTGCCCAGAAGGTCAGTTTTTACACATGCTTATTTAATTTATACTGAAAAAGAAAGAATAGCTTGATTGGACCCGCATTATAGATTCCTCTATTAAAATGAAAAAGAGTTGAACTTTTTGTGTTGCCAAGCGATGGTAAGCATGTTTCAAACCGAAGTATTTGTCATTGCCGCGATATGCAAATGTCTGGCTCACATTTATGGAAGACAGGAAATAATCACATAAACACTAATGATGATTAGACATCTGCTCTTTCAAAATCTGTCCAAATTTGTTTTGTGTGTTTATAGAAAAATTGGAGGATTTACAGTGTGATAAACTGGCACCGGATATAGGACACATTGGAAACACATCCAGTGATTGTATGGCCATTGTAAAAGAGAAAACGGGAATAAAATACAATATTCAAATTAAATGTACCCTATTATTCAGTATGGATATAATATCTGATATTATAAAATGCAGTAAATCGGCCTTGTAAAATGGAACGTTTTTGAAAATCTGTGTCAATATGCACTGCTATGAAAACTGTCCATCTACTGGACTGATGAACTTCTCAATAAATGATAGAGGTTATGCACTTAAACTTTTTTGTATGGGATAGAATTGTAGAAATGTATAGCCCTCTACAGTTTTTTTTTTTGCTGTTTGCATACCACTGGGGTTCCTTCACAGGCTGTTTTGCAGACTCATCAGAAAGTTAGAGGAAATGTAAAGGTAGCAATAGACAGGCTGTTTTTTGTGATCATCTCTTGATTTGATTATTATTATCTTGTACTTATATAGCGCCGACATATTACGCAGCGCTTTACAGAGTATATCTAGTTATATCACTATAACTAACTGTCTCTCAAAGGAGCTCACAATCTAATGTCCCTAACACATAGGTCACATGTAACTAACATAAGAGAATCTTTATTTAGGAAAGCCAATTAACCTACTGCATGTCTTTGGAGTGCGGGAGGAAACCGGAGTACCCGGAAGAAACCCACTCAGACACGGGGAGAACATACAAACTCCTTGCAGATAATGTCCAGGCCGGAATTTAAAACTAGGACTCTAGTGCTGCATGGTAAGAGTGCTAACCACCTGAGCCACCGTGCTGCCCACAATTCAATCAGAACATGCGATCGGACAGGACACCTTTCCACCCCTCTCCCCACTTTCCTGCCTGCAGGTCCTGCCCGTGGTTTGAATCGCTGGAGACACCGGAGATTCAAACCGTGGGCAAACGCCTAAGTGTAAACATGCCCTAAGGGTAACCAATAGTTTTGACCCCCCCCCCCCCCCAGAAAAACTGATTCCCGTGAGCACTGCACTTATTTCATTTATAGTGCAAAAATCATAAAAGATCATATGAAAGCAATGGCAATTCTTAATAGGCTTGCACATTCTGACAGCTCAAAAATCTCAGGTTTATTGCTTCGAGGGCCAGACTAAAAGCCTTGGAGGGCCACATATGGTTTGTTGTTAGTTTGAGGACCTATGCCTTAGACCGTCTAGTGGAGAATGTGGACCGATCTCCAGCATTTGGCATAGTAACTATCCTCAAAAGGTATACCGGATATTAATTTATAATTGGTACAATTGATATCGGTTATAAAAGAATTGGCATTGAACCTGCTGTTCTAATTTACACGCTATAATTCTTGCTCAGATTACATTTACTGTAATATTTTTCTATTTAGCAAAGCAATGGCCTTATTTCCTCATGCTTACGTGTGAATTGGTCCAGAAGGGATTTTCAAACATTTGAGAGCTTGGTACCAGCAACCTAAGCCAAGACTGTTATGATAACAAACACCTGATCCTCTCTGTGCTCTGGGACTTTGGATCTCATTGCAATGCCACAGGGCTGATACAAAACATGTCTAAATTGCTGGCTGTTCAGATTTCTGAAAGTTAGTTACCGTCATAACCGCCTCAATTCCTTGTAATCCTCCAGGACAGCAGTGACTCTTCCTCTGCGATCTGATTCAACTAGTTTAGGCAAATTCCACCCCACATGAGGTGTAAAGTCATGTGTATCTAACCACACACAACTTATTCAACCATATCATTGTAACAATTACAAAAATGAAGCCAAAATAGGGTAGACATAAAACAAAACGACAACTCTTACCAACCAATATTAATTGAGCCAATTATTTCTATATAATGCTGGCCATACACTCTAGAGAAGCAGGTGAGATACTTAGAGGAAAGGATTTTCTCGTACCCTTATCCTGGTGGTTCTACGCTTCACATTTATACACAAAAAGTTACAGGGACATAAATATTGTAAAATACAAATGTTTTCTCTAGACACACTTAACTGATGGAGGTGAGAATGAAGGATTAGTTAGTGGAGATAGTGATCAGAGTTGGGAAGAGTTATTGGTGGTAATAAAGATAAGAGGTAGAGGCATAATATTCACCTCTCTTAACAATTAAAATGTCACTATTTATGTCCTTGTAACTTTTTGTGTATAAATGTGAGCTTCTAAAACCAGAATTGTATTAGCCTAAAGAAGGGATCTGCGACCTCCCGAAAGCTTGCCTCTCTAATGACTTCAGTTAGCCAATAAACGGTATCACTTAAACTCCAAACTCTCTATATGGAGTCAGGGTATTGATATTGGGTTATCTTTAATTCTTCTTTGTACTTTAGGCTGTTCTAAAATAAGTTGTATGCTTATGTGCCCACAACCGTAATTAAAGATATGGCTTAAGTGCATGTATCCCTCAAAGATCTTGGAAGTTCTTGTGTTTTACTTAGTTTTATGGTCGCTCTCTACTGCCCCTGGAGTACCGAGGTTGGTCAGGTTGTGTCATCGCTCCTTCCTTGGTATAGGTACTAGGTTATCGGAAAATAAGTATTTTCCAGGTGAAATTTTTTTATTTTATTAAGAGCATATAAAACATAATGTCAATGTGTTTCGTGGCACACAGGCCACTTCTTCAGGGCAGTATATTGAGGGTCTGTTAAAATTAAACCAATAAGGTATATATATATATATATGTTGGTATTGTATATATTTACATTCAGATTGATAGTCAAAGATAACACATTGATCCCTACAATACAATCAGTGTAATAAATATTAGAGTTAGAGATTCATATAGACTAGATGATATAATAGTCCATATCAGATTCATAAAACGTGCAATATAAAAATACAATAATTACCTCAATAATTTAAGAAATTACAGAAATAGTATATAAACAAAAAATTTGGTCAGATAGGTGAGACTACGTTAGGACCCATATAGAGTATATAAAAAAAAAGTGAGGTGAGATATTTGCAGCAGGGGTAGGGAGCAGTCACATACTATTAGGCTAGTAAGTGTTAAACTAACTTTGGCTGCTATGCCCTGGATAGACAACAAACCTCATCTTCCCCCACAAGCCTCGAGCGTGCTGAGGATGCGGATTTGTGTAGCAAAGGATCCAGGAGAGGTTCTGCAGGTGTAGGTACAAAACAGACACTACTAAGGCTAAATTTACACTGTTCACCACTAAACTACCTTGCTTTAAGTTTAAAATAGAAGTCAATGAGGTTGTTTAAAGAACAGAAAATGTCGCCGATCATGCAGTATTTTTCTGTTTGCGTTTAGAGGGTTGTTTGGTCGTTAAAGGACCATATTGACTTCGATGGTAAGGATCTGAAAGGAACTTAAGCACTTTGCAAAGCTTTATTCACTCGTTTTTTGTCTAAAAAAACAAACGACCTAGGAGTGGCTATCCGACCTTTACAAGCACCCTGCAGGGTCAGGTGACCTTTGGCTGCTTGAATTCTGACCCCACCCTTCGGCCGTTTTTCAGGCTTAAAAGCTAGAGTACATTGTGTAGAAACATTTTTGCTTTAAAGCATCATTAACACTTTCTGCCACCGTAGGGCATATGGGAAGCTTTAAGCGTATCATCAATAATTAACAGTGTAAATTTACCTTTTAAGAGATAAAAAAGTATACTAGAAAGTTTAAGGGTGGCTAGAGGCAGGACTGCCACCAATATATCTATCATATGGAAGTTGAAAGCACTGCTTCCCTGTGCCAGACTGTGCTCCACTAACATACAGCATGTGTGGATAGAAATGTATGAGGCCTGTCACACTATCCTGATGCAGTGGGAGTGTCACCCAGTGTGGGCTGCACCCCTCGCACAGCCCAAATGGCACATCTGTGATTTTTTTCCCATTAATGGATATTTAACATAAAAAATAAAACCTTTTTCCAACAACATCAGACTGTTGATAGATTTTACCCAACCTATGAGTTCTGACACTCACTGTAACTCTCAGTTTTGTTTGATGAAGCCAGGTATCGCAATAGCTATTGGATATTGGATTGTTACTTTGGTCAGGAAACATTATATACTCATTGGTCCAAGTCCAAGCTCAAATTATAAATCATGTAGTGAAATAACAATGGAAGCCGGGTTTAAGGAACTGCACCGGATCACAGATTCAGCAAACGTAAACCAAGAGAGCTGAGAGTGATCAGCAGCGGTTCTTTGAACACAGACTCAGCTGTCATTTTACTTTGCTTGTGGCTGTGTGCTGGGAAGCATCTCCTGATCACAGTCTCTGTTTACTCTTGCTTAGACTGTGATCGGAAGGAACTCTCCTGCACTTAGCCTTAAGCTTTTGCCTTGTCTGCTGCTGGAAAAAGAAATCAAACATCATTCTTTCACCAGTTATTCAGAGAAGCCTGTTTTTCATGTGAAATTCATTCTGGACAAATACCCATTATGTCAAGAGGACTTGCCTCCCTGAAGTATCTGATATATATTTATTTTGGAGACATAAACTACCCCCAATTAATTATGTAGGTATTACTTTTCAAAATAAATTAATTTTTTGTTTCAAGAATTAATATTAAATGTATCTACCTTGTGGGAGGGGAGTATCCACCACAATGATCATCAAGATAAAGTGCTAAAAATGTCTTTACTTTTTACATTATTTTTTTATTATATTTTACACTTTCCGAAGTTATCGGTTAAAGGTACTTTTGAGAATTAAAAAAACTATTTGTGTGTTATAAAAGTGTACTATTACTCTTTGTCAATATTTTTTGCTTTTCTCACTCCTTATTTGCCCATCCCCCAGTGGTGCAAAATTATTTTGTATTAAAGCTCAGCAATATCGAAGATCATCACTTGAAAATGAAACTTTTTCAGATAGCAGGAGGGACGTTTTTCCCAAACACGCACCTTCCACTGTCTGACATAGTGCCTCGGCACGATGTCACACAGCTGCAATGGGATTTGGGACATCTGTCTTATGTTCCCCTTGTGGCTATTGAAAGTCTCGCCTGCCCAGTTTCCCATGATTGTGACGTCAGCATCACATCTGCAAGACTTGGGTGATTAGCAGTGACGAGAGCCGTCTCTCTACCGTCCAGAGGCACATCTCATTACGGCAGCCAAATTCCCCCCTTCCGGAGCTCTCTGACAGAGGAAACAGAGAGCCTAGTCTCTGTAGGAGGTGGAGTGGATGGGGAGGGGAAGGGGTAGTGATGAGGCAGTAGTGACTTTACTTCTCCATCAGAAATGAATGTGAGGAAGGCAAGTATGTTTTATGTTTTTTGTGTAGCAGTTTTTCAGGATCTGAACTGCTGACAAGTGCGTATTGTGTCTATTTAATGTGTGTGTTTTTTTTATTTTGTGTTTAAAATAGCTTTAAGTCTCCTGAAGAACTTTGAGAAACGCATCTAGTAACGTATGACAATATCACCCATTGACACTATTCTGACATGACATGCACAAGGGTACTGAAACCCATATATGTCAATCCCTTTACTCTATGACAAGTGTAAAATATGGTGAAAGTTTTTGGTTGGGATGTTGGCATGTTACAAAAATGTAGACCTCATCCTCCACTAATGATTTAGATAATCTGTAAAAAGGAACCTCATATTTCAACTAAAATAGACAAGCGAATGGTGAATAAAAAGTGAAGAAGCTAAGGTGATAAACTCAAAAGGGAACAGTAAAGAAACAAAACGATCAGCAACAATACCTTATAAACAAAAAAGGAAAGAAGGCGAAGGAAAAGAAAGAGATAGGGAGAAGGAACATTCCTGAGAGTCAGCAACCACTGAAGAGAAGATAGACATCAGGGAGTCACGAAGAGAACCCTAGTTTTGTCCGCCAAATGCCACAGCTTCCACACCTTCCGAAATGTATCAGTGGTATCCTTAATCCAAGCAAACATTTGCTCCATCAAATAAACATCTCTAATCCTGGTGTATAGATCTGAGATAGATCAGTGTTACAAGATACCTGTACCGCTTCCTCCACATGCACATTCATATTGGCCAGGAGTAAGCCACCTCCACAATAGTTATAATCCAATACAATAGAACATTATGAAAAGGGCAGGTGGGTTTTTTATAAGCAGTATTAAAATATTTTTGAGAAGCCTTCACTAAAAACGCTAAATGGTCTTTGTGAACATTTCCAAAATGAAAAAAGCATGTTATTTTCCTAAAATATAGAAAGGAAATACATGGTGTGGCGAAACCCATATGGGAGGTCTATGGTGTGCCGAAACCCCGGAAATGCTGCAGCTTTCCGGGGATATATCGGGTTTACCTGATCCCCAGTAACCTAGTGTTTGGGACGAACCCAAACACCAAACCAAACGCTAGGGAGGTTAAGGGCAGCATGGGTTATAATGCCTTAAGCTAGCCATACACCATTAGATCTCTCTGTCAGATATCCTTTAGATCTACCAACAACTATGTGGTATAGGGTCCTCTGTGATTGATCTCAGGTAGACTTGATGGTTTAAAAGTCCCTCATATTAAATGGTTTTGGTAAAATAAAAGGAGATCTGAAGGAAATCTGATAGAGAAATCTAAAGGTGTATGGGGACCCTTAGGTAGTCTGAACGGTCGTGTTATCGCCTGTCATTGCAGTGAACAGGTGGAGTTGAGCCAGGGTGTCTAGACACCATAATCTCCACTTTTTGACTAAAATATGGAAGGTATGTTTTTTGTTTCGTTTTTAGTAATTGTTTCTTTTTGTTATCTCCCTGGCAGTAGGAACATTGATGAAAGCAGGGGCACAAGGAATTGGTGTGGAATTTATAAGGGGTTATATAATGATACCCTTCATTATTTTGTAACAATACCACACGCGAACTTTAACCTGCTCACATTCACATATATATCTATATATATATAAAGGCTATATATATATCTATATATATATAAAGGCCACAGATGACTTCTAAATTATAAAAAAAAGTACTGTGCTGATTTCTCAATGGCTTCAGCCGATTCTACAACACTGTAATAGTTTAAATGTGACTAGTGGAGCGTTTAGAGAATTTTACCTACAATAAACTGATACTAATTTTTTTTTCTCTTGACTGAAAGCCCGAGCAAATTTGAAATGAATATAAATGACTTCCATTAGCACACAGTTATCTCAAGCTGTTGTCTGATATATGTTTTCCTTTTCAGTCTAAATTAAAATGCCCTTTGCTGTGGTTTTTTTTTAAGGTTTTTAAATAATTCATATTAAACAGTAGACAGGTTCCTCAATCTAGCGTACTGTATTATGAAAATTCATTTACATCTAACTCCAGAGCTTGGTGATAATCTGCTACTCATCTGCCCATGTGCCCTAAGGTAACTCAATATGTTTATTTAATTACACAAACCTATTAACTAAATGGTGTATAATTTATTGGACAATAACATGGATGGTTGATTAATCAAATGAGAAGCATGCAACAATCACTCATTAAATACAAGAAGTGTACTGGAAGAAAGGGAGAACATAATTATTACATAAGCCACGTAATGTATTTTTGAGCATTCGCTGATTAAATTCTGGCCTTTAGCAGCACTTTAAAGCTCCGGACTACCGAGCACAACAGGAAAGTAATAGAACAAACAAAGTGCTTATGCCCACTGGATGCCCGTGAGTTAAAACAGTGATGGTGAACCTATGGTATGGGTGCCAGAGGTGGCACTCGAAGCCCTCTCTGGGGGCACCCAACCTGTCAGCCAACACAGAGGCTAATGGAGGAAAGAATTACAACACATTGGCTCTCAATGCTGTTAGTTTTCTTCCCCTCTCTTCTGATTGCACACAGCACCCCATTCCCTCCACTAGCACTCAAAAGCCCGGGGAGGGACAAGCAGTAAGCCAAGAAAAATGTGTGTGTATGTATGTAATGTGTGTGAGTGAGTAGAAGACAGACAAGAGAAGGCAGAAGAATTCTCACAGGTTAGAAGTTGTAGTTCTACAACAGCTAGAAAAGGCAGCAGGGCATGCTGGGCAGGGTAGTTCTTTAGCAACCGGCAGAATGTAATGCTTGCAGTTTTAGTTTCTTAACACAGCAGGTTAGGACTTTGCCATTTATGCTCTGTCATCAAAATGCCATGGGACACTAACAGAATACTATATGCATGCTGGGTTCTGTAGTCCATCGGCAGCCTAGGATTTACAGGAAGCATGTAACTGCATTGAACCCCATATGTATGTACCTAATCATAGAGTAGATTGGAGGGTAGGTAAAATCACTGTTCCCATCCCTAAGACTATTGATGCTATAGGAGTGCTCTAGGACCACCATGGCCATTCTCTGTATTACATAGGAGAGGTGCCCTAATTCATTTATTTTTTAAGGTATGTGACTACATATTAAGTTGACATAGCAGTTTTCTCATATTTTTCAAAAGACTGACATTGCGCATTTTCTTTAGAAACAGATCCACACATATCCTTAGGTGCATTGGCCTGAAGAAGCCCCAATCGGCGAAACATGTAGCCATATATGCACCTTATCAATGTACTATCTGTCTTCTGATGTATGGATCATGATATGTGAGATATTAATGTTTATATCGGGTACCATGTTATGTACATGCATATACTGCATCCACTCGCTATACACTTTGGTTTTGGCAAAAATTTGCATGTCCAATGCAGGGACAAAGACACCAACACAAAATCTCCTATTGCCTGCAGGCAATCCGCCCAGTGTAAACATACCCTTACTCTTAGAGCATCCAGATGTGTTTAATATTCAATAGAAATGGTTTTTTTAGAGAAAGGGAATTATGGTGAATAATGAGGCACAGTTGACCATCCAATTAAATGTAAGGGAAAAAAATTGCTATATAGTATTCTTAGTAGAATGTGATATATATTTTATACATTACTTCCCAACATGCAAACTAATTATTTCTACTAAGAAGTAAATGGCCTCTACTCTTTAACCTTACTGCCTCACTATCCAAATGTAGTGTTGTGTAATGCGCTTCTGAGCCGGCACCAGACTTTTGTGGAGTTTGCCCTTCACCCCCTACATCCAATTATATTCCCGTTTCTTTTTGCATACTTAAGTTGTTATTTCCTGTAATTTAGGGCACACCATTTTAAATTAACTTATTCCAATAAGACATATTGCAGTAAAAGAAAGGAAGCTACTTAGAGGATGGCAGCCTTCCATAGAATATTGATTACGTCAGCATAACCAGAATTTCCTCTCTTCCTACCAGTAATAGCTCTTTGATTTTTGAAGGGAAGTCAAGGTATTAAAAGATAAATCTTTGTGAGGGAATAGAATAAAAACCCACTGGAAAACCTTTTCAAATGGATTTCTACCTTTCGGGCAAGAGCATAGTAGGAATTTAAATTAGGATCTGCGTGAATCAGCAGATAAACGTATATACTTCTCCTGGAATTTCTATACTACGTTGCATAAAATTAGCTCTTCACTGAGCAGTACCTTTACAAAAAGTCTTTGTCTCCTATATGGAAACCATTTACCTAGAGAACTCCCCGAGGACATCTGAAGGCCTATCTTCCTGTTCTTAGTTGACAGATAAGTCATATGTGTGTAAAACAAATAAATTATGTTTTGTGTCCCTAAATGATATAAAATGTGGGAGCACAGGAGGGTAAGGCTTACAGCAGGCAATGGAAATAAAGTTTAATAAACAGTATAACCAACATAATTAGGGTTGATGACCAGTTTCTATCTTTAGAAATCGCCATATGTTGGATATTGGTTGTAAATCTGCATATTATTTACAGGACAATGTAGTAAATTATTACTACCATTGAAATACAACATGACAGTGGCATGTAACATCACAAACCGTGATATTGCATTTGTATGATGATGCAGAGAAGCTAGAGGCAGAATGTATTAATTACGGCCTAGGTGCCTAACCTATAGGGCATAGGAATTCACCTGTGTAGTGGTCACACACTGACACGGCTTTCCTAATCAACTTTGGCGGTCCTATATCAGTAAAATTGTCAATGTTGATTGGGGAAACCAGGTCTACATATGACCACTGCACCCATGGGCAGGGGTGGCGGGGGCTGTGTGTGTGCTGTCAGCTTTTGACTGCCTATTGGGAGCTGGTCCACCACCTGCTGAGATATGTGGACGGGGGGTCTGGATCGATGTTATGTGAGACCCTTTAGTGATGAAGAGGGCTGCACTTGTGACTCTCTGATATATTTAGCCATCTATACAGTGGCCTGTGCACTCTACCATCATAACACAATGGTTATCACAGATTTGATCATGGTACAGGTTTGACAATATCAACAGTTATAATTAAGCTAAACATACACGGGTCAGCCTTTGCTCAATCGAACACTGATTCGATTGTCTTGTGCGATTCGAACCTTGATCAAATGCTGAACATCAATTGACCATACTAACACACAATGTAATCCATTTGATTACGATTGATTTGGGATCGTACTGAGGAGCGAATGTGTAATACACTTATATGATCATAATTGTGCTTGTAGTAGGCCAAATCGATTGTAATACCTAGAAAACCGTCAGATATTTTTAAGATCGAGCAAAATGTACCAACACGTCCGATCACTTTCTGATCGATTTAGATCCACCAGGTGTGTGTGAACCGATTTACGAGCGTTAATTTGAGTGGTACCGTGTATGTCCACATGTAATACCCTCAGCTTGGTTTTCAGGATAGTCAGATGCCTGCCCAACACTTAAAATAAGGACAAATCTAGGCTGGCATTTTGTATTGGCGTGTTCACTGTAAAACAGCAACTTTATCAGTACAGATCATTTCTGTCTAAATCTGTGACCTTAAACCGTCATAACGTAACCTTTAATTATTGTTATGTATAGGTGGGACTTCCCACTGATCAGCCACAATGGTAACAATGGACCTAAAATGCAGAAGCTGCCATCAATGATCTCATATTAATAAATGTTTATTGCCTGAATGTCAAGCTGATCTTTTTGGCTTCAGCAGTTCATGTAACACCTAAAACAAGCATCCAGCTTACTGGGGGACAAGCTGTACAATTAGATGAATACCTGAGCAGCATACTTTATCTGGGTCAGTGATTCGGAAAGTATTTCAGGCTGAGGATCAGAACAGCAACCAGGCACGCAGCTATAGCAGCTTACATAATATTTCAGTTTAGATCTGCTTTTAAAACCTGCCTAACATAATGTAGGTACCGACATGCAGCCAACACAGCTATGACCCAATAAGCTATAGACTCCACAAGATCTCTAAAGTTGGGGTATCTGGAATCAAGGTCTTAACAATAGATCATCACGTTCTTGAGTTTTCAGCGAATCACCAGGTAAGTGACACACATGGTCACAGATATGCTAAAAGATAATGAAACTCTTTAGACCATGCAACTTTCATACACATTGGTGTCTACACAGAATGCTGCAATATAATGTTAGTGTTTTTCCATAACCAGCATTTTTTGTTCAACAGTGTGACCTTTTTCTTGGATGGGGTCATAATTTATGAATTGCGAAATCTCCTGACAGTTGGGTCACCCATAGAGATACCTACAGTACCTGCCAGAAAGCACAACCTGAACATCTCTGCAATTACAGTACAGATGAGAAACACAGTCAGACCTGGAACCTGAATAACAAAATGAAAACAGCAGCGTTAATGCAATGCATCCTTTAGCGCTATACCATGTATGCAGTTGATTTTTTTTACATCAACAGCCATCAGCTGAGTGAATATAGCCTTAGGCCATGTTTCTGCAGCATCAAAAACCATTCATTTGCGGCATGTTTTTTTAATCATAAACTCATTCATTGCTAGTTAATGGGATGGTTTCCACTGTGTTTTTAGGGGACCTTTTGCATTATGTCAATGCAGAAAACGCATACCCTTGTGTTTTGATGTTCCCAATTCATTCCCAATGGGTGCGTTGACACATCCGCGGAGCGTTTGGGTTCCTCTGCATTTTTTCTAATGCTGTGCTCTGCATTGACATAATGCAAAGGGTCCCTGAACACACAGTAGAAACCATTCCATTAACTAGCAATGGATGAATTTTATGATCCATTAAAAAATGTTGGCGGTTGTTGGTTGTTGGCGGTCACAGCTCCCAATTGACGCTAAGAAGTAAAAAAAATAGTTCCCTGGACATGTGAATCTAGCCTTATAAAATCATCACAACTTGACCGGAAAGATTCCATTGCTAGATTGACAGCAAGTTTCAGTGCAGCAAAGCCACTCCCTGGCTCTGCAGAGGACACTTATGGTATTCTGCTTCTTTGTAACAAAAAAAATTTATTGTTTTTTAATATATCACTAAATCAAATCATTAATGTTTTTAATATTAACTTAACCAAAATATATATTTAAAAAAACATTTAAAAAATTACAATGTTATAATAGAGATATTCTGAAAAGCCAAAAACAGTACCTGCCGGTGGGCTCGTCAACATTTACCACCTGTGCCCTATGCTGTGTCACCCACAATTTCTTGCAATGCCACTAGCATTAGTGGGGAGCAGTCTTAGACATAACTGGATTTCCTATTAGATTTAGTAAAGGTTTCGAATGAGGAAAATAAGTGAAAGTACTAAAGTGTGAATGGGCCCCTGGTGATTTTTAAAGCAACTGTAGCTTTTCAGAAAACAACATGTAATCGAGTTATGATGAAAAGACCTTGTAAAGATGAAAAACTATTGTGTCTACAATATCTCTGGAAACTGCAATGGACTGTCTGCATGTTTATACCAACTGCCATCTATGGACCATGCTCAGCTTGGGCTATTACTGGGGCATACTGATAAGAGTCAATAGATCAGGCAGTACAATCTATATTGTTAGTGCCCAGTAAAGCCATGTATTTCTGCTGCCCAGTATTAGGCATAGCTTGGCATGTGCTGGAGTATAAGTATGTGGTATGTCTGTGAAGGTTCTAATTTATGGGGTATAACTTGGCATGTGCTGGAGTGCCATTTATAAGGTGTAGATGGCACAAGCCATTTATGACCAGAGTCCAAAGTCATCTGCAATCCATGCTCATTATGGGATATAACTAGGGACATACTGGGGTGTCAGTAGATGACCAGTACTGGGAATAACTGGGAGTCTGCAGGTGTCTCAGCCATTAGGCATAGACGATGCAGGTCCTCTATGATTCATGTTCAGTACTGTCCCGGTGTGTCTATTATCAGATGTAGGGGGGGGGACAGGTTTTCTATTATCTATGCTTGGTGGAAGGCATAACTGGGGGCATAACGTTTTACCAATCATAAAGTGTAAATATTACAAGACATATCTGATCCATGTTCAATATTGGCCAATACTTGATATGTACTGGTGTGTCAGTCATCAAGTGTAGACAGTATGTGCTGTCTATGATTCCTGCTTAGTACAAGGGGATACTGATCATGTCTAATAGTGAGAATGAATGCATTGGTCTGTCATTTATTAAGAGTTGGCAGTACAAGAGGACTATTATCCACACTCTGTAAAGTTGGTGGCCAGGCAGATCCATACATGCACTTCTTGCCCAAAGCCATCATAGACCTTCCTCTGCTTTTATGTATGAGCTGCAAGGGGCCTTTTCATTAGGTTGTACGTGGGCTGTAAACATGCCAGGTATGGCTTCATTTGCTTGGTCACAGTTTAGCTTGGAGAACAAGCAATGGCACCCTGAAACGTCCCTTGAAATCCATAAAAAGCCTTGCCTGTCTATGACATCAACTTTGATATTGTTATGCTTATGAAGCACAGCATTTACTACAATTACATGAAAACTCATAAATATTTCAACAAGCTCTTCAATACAAACACACTCTAGGCATGAATTACCACTTTGTTGTTCTTTCTCATCCTCCTGGGAGAATTGGAAATAAACCATGAAATGCTTATTGAGAAATATTTTAATCTGGTAAATTCAAGTGTGTCAGTAGTCGGAGGATTAACCTGTCATGCTGCATATCTGCTGGCTAGTGGCTTCGGCTTTCATCTTATGTGCCGTGGGGACGGAAGTCTGGCTGCCAGCTAATGTATGACTGGAAGCTGCTACTTTTAGACCAATCTGGTACCGAAGAGATAACTATGCCAAGGCATTAAACTATTCTCAGCCAAACTTGACAGCGTTCACTAGGCAATGAAATCTTATTCATCGGCAATCCATTTCATATACAGTATATTCTGTATTTTTCTATAGGGCTGTTGAGCAAGTCAAGAATTTTATTGAGTCTTTAAAGGGACGGATTATAGCTGCTGGGCTTCTTATTTCCAGTTACAGATGTTTCATTCAGATGGTAGAGGGTCCCTAGTAATGAAGACTCATTCTTCTGGTCTTCAACCTGGTCATAGAAAAATACTAGTAGTCAGACTTTTTTTGATTTGTCCTCACTACTGGCCAATGAAGCTACCATTCTGGGGGGTTAACTTTTTTTTTCTGACAGCAGGAGGGGCGATTTTTACACGATCGCCCCTCCCACTGTGTGACATCATGCCTAGGTGCTACATAAGGCAGCCCTATGGGGGGTATTGGGAAAAATTGGGAAGTTGCATTTACAAAGTCCCACAGGATCGTGACTTCACTACAGGACTTTGATTAGGTCATGTGACTCGCCAGCGCCATTTTTCATGTCTAAGGAAAGAAGAGGACATTGCTGCGGCGGCACACACAATGAAGGGGGGGGGGGGGATGGACCAGGAGGAAAACAGGAAGAATGGAGGAAGTCAGTTTCATTTGGCCATTACTAAACATGATTGCATCCAGGAGTTAGGAACAGACGAAGGTTAGTATGTTCTTTTATGGACTGTAGGGTAGGTACCCAAGATTAATACTGCTGTCAGGTAAGTAATATGTCTATTTAATGTATGTGTGTTTTTTTTGTTTGAGTTTAGAACCGCTTTAATGAGCAAAATGATGGGAAATGTCATCAAACTGTACTCCATCACAGATAAGGGGTGGAGAGGTGACCCCGATTTGTTACTATCCTGTAGCTGGGAAACCTTCCCTTAAACTTACAGAAATGGTTATTTAACCTCCCTAGCGCACTGCATAGTTACAGATTTCTGTACCAAAAGCGCACTATAGACTTTAATGTAAATTTTTTTTTTAGTAAAAAAAAAATTTACATTAAAAAAAAAAGT
>CM070032.1:26470546-26481903 GCA_036250615.1 Ptychadena robeensis
TACTGGACGGCACCATCTCGTCCAGTGCTATAGTAGCACTAGCAGCGCTGGACGAGATGCATCCCCTCCTGACCGCTAGGGCGGTTAAATAACTCTTACAAATTCCTTTAATTCTCATTATTTGTTAAATATTTTTACCAATTGTTCTGTCCTTAGTAACAAATGAATAGATAACATTTCTGGGAAGAGATAATTATTGGGCAGCTCTTGAACTTTAAAGCTTAGATTAGGTATAAAGGGACAGTAGTAGGGAAGGAACTCTAAGGAAATCTTTTTTGTTCTAGTTCTGTATAGAACGTGGAAAGGTTAGAAACGTTTTCAGATTGCTGTTGGTCTGCCTATTGGCAAAATGTTACCTATCTACCTTCTACAACAAACAGCGAAGGACAACTCGTCATGTGTCAGGGGCGGGGAAAACTAAAGCCCGGGGCCTGTTTAGCTTAATTTCCGCCCCTTTGCCACATTGTTGAAATGATTTTCCCCTCCACTTGTTCTCTGCAATGAGTGCACATAATGCCTAGAGGTGTCCAAACATTGCCTTGGGGGCGATGCAGTGGCGTGATCATGACACTATGGGCCCATCTTCATGAAAGACTCTAGGAATTAGCATTTTGAAGTGAAGGAAATTTAAAAGGATAACTACATCCCTGTCACACCATCATAAGTAATGCTGGCGATGCATGGAATTGGCACACCTATGGCAGGTCGGCTATTACAGGCTCTTGGTCCGGCCCCTTTATCAAATTTAAGAAGCCAATGTGGCCAATGAGTCAAAAAGTTTGCCCACCCCTGATCTAGACTGAAAGCTTGAAAAAGCAGGAACCTCCCCAATATTATTATTATTATCTGTGTTATTTTTTTTATTCATTCTACCTAAGCATTGTGGGATGTCATTTTTTAATACCTTCTGTTATTATCGTGTGAATGTATTTAAAGATATTTGAGGATGTTTCTGACCTATTGTGTAGATATGGGCTTTCTTACATATACTGTCAACATAATACTTTGTAAAGTATTGAAACTATGAAATAATTTTGCATGTGCAAATGTATGAAATAAATGTAACAATAATATGTACCATACTTTTGGACCATAAGACGCACTTTTTCACCCCTAAAATTGGGGACAAAAGTGCCTGCGTCTTATGGTCCGAATGCGTGACCCCCACGGCGACTCGGCCACCGGTGGTCGCACCTTGGCTTCCCGCCAGCTCTCCCGTCATAGAGATAAGCCAGGAAGCTGGAGAAGCTGTCAGATGTGAGATGCCGGCTGGTGTCCGGCTCTCCCATCTGAACTGTATATTTGCCTATGCCAGCAAAGCTCTGCTACCCTAGGCAATGAAGAGAGGGACATAGATGAACAGCCATTTAAATCTCTCTCCTGTCCGTGGGAACTGCAATCACTCTGCTGCTCCCACGGACACAGTAACATCGGCAGAAGGAGGACAGAGGAGAGTAGGAGACCCGGCCCCCCTCCTCCCGATCAGTGTGGAGAATGACGTGTGCTGAGAGTGTACTGCCACTAGTGACATCTACTGGCTGAATTGAATATTGCATTCATTGAATTCATTGCATTAACCCAATTGATGTAAATCTTTTATTTCTGGTTTTCCTGCCCTAAAAACTGGGTGCGTGTTATGGTCCGGTGCGTCTTATAGTCCGGAAAATCCGGTAAATCTACGAAAAAGACTGTTCCATTCCCCTCAAAAACTTGAGACTTTTGGTCAATGGTAAATAAAAGATAACAAAAATTACCATCCAATTACCAAACATGACAACTTGACAATCAGTATCAATCGGTATCACGTATATCAGATATCAAGGTGGCACACCTAAGTCAGAAACAAGTAGGGAGTTGTTTTTTGCATAGAAATAAAAAAGCTACAGACAGATCCATTTTTTTTTATGAAACACATCAATTACTATTTTCTTTCATACCTGCCTATTATCACTACCAATTAAATAATCATAGGATATACTGATATTACAGCTCTCAAAATGTCTGGCAAGATCAACAGATTTTATTTCATTTTCAATTTTAATTTTGTGTTGAGCGCGAATATTCGCAATTCTAATATATTCGACAAATATTACGTACTATTTAGCAAATGTGCGGCCGGATATTCTCAATGTCGAATATTCAATATATTATCACTGTGATTGGTTGCCGGCATACATTGTGCACATCGTGTTTGCGAAAATACATGCATACATATGCGCAATGTAAGGCAATAGAATGTCAACAAATCAAATTATTTTGAATATCGAATATCCCTGCAAATGTTTTCGCAAAATTATGCGAACTCGAATTTAGCATATGCTCGGCGACCCCTTTGAAATGGTTTTTCAACCCCCAAGGGGGTCTGGAAATTGAGAACCACTGGTTTAAACCTTATGTCTTATTCTTCAAACACTTTACTATTTTTGTTGTCCTGCCTAACACCTTTGTATACATTTCAGCTCCTCATTTCTAGTAACGTCCTTGGATACATTTCTATGCCAACCAAATAGGGCAAAGCCAAGTCCAACTCCAGCCAAAATTCTGGATGGAGTGGGAAAGCCTCTTTGTTTCCCAACTGTGTGCTGTGTGCTACAAAGATGTTGGGTTCTAAAGCAGAAGTTCTGGCAAATAAGGCTCAAAATTCGACAACTTTTTTTAATTAAGGGCTTTTTTGCATGATTTCCTCTATCCAAGTGTATATTGGAATATACTATCAGTATATGCACTGGCAGTTTAATGCATCGGCGGCATCAACATTTTTTTTCTGAAGCCCAAATGTGTCCCCCAAAGCGCACCCCGCCTATCCGTGCTGCCACCTAGTGAGAGAGAAGGAGGAGACTCACCAGCATCCCCCTGGGAGTGGAGATGCTTTCCCGAGGGGGTTATGTATGGGAGATCAGAGTCCGTAAGTCTCACCTCACTAAACCCCCCTCAGTGGCCTGGGGGGCATCAGAGGGGGTGCTTGCCCAGGGTGCAGATCTCCCTGGAACCGCCCCTGAGTATATGTCAGATATCTTATATTATCAATTGTATGGGTTCCTCATAAGCAAGATAACCAATCAGGGGTTACAGCCCAGCCTGTGTAGGTAGACAATAGAGATGGTTGTGAATGTCATCTAGTTGTCTTAATTGCAAAGCCTAGAAACATGGTATCATCACCAGAAATTGCTGGAGATGTAGAGAAGGATTGTGGGAACATTACTAAAAGAATATTGTTCTAGCACATAGATTTTTTGCACAAACTAAGTTCAAAGTAACCCAAACATTTAGCTCCTTAGTAGGAGTTTGACATCCCTGCCCTATGGTATCATACCAATTAAACCAACAACAATCTGTCCTTATTTAATGAATACTTTTAGTGAAAATCCAGGAACCAACCATACTTCTAGTCTAATAAGTGAGAGAACCTGCTGGAGACCTACTGCTTGGAACTTTCAAATATGATAAGAATGCAATGAAGTAAACTTTAGTAACATCGGTCATATCTTATAAATTATGAATTCAGGAGCATGTCTGGCCTAACCTGAGCATTGTGCGATATTGCATATGTAAAGGCTGCCATACACAAGTCGATGCCCGTGAGAAAGATCAGCCTTCGAGCTCAGCCCAATATCGAAGGAGCTTGGGGCGCAGCACTGCTGTGTCTTTAAGCTCAGCCGATGCTTTGCATGGGGACCTGCGGTCTCCATCCAAAGCAATAATAACCCTGTCTTCGAGCCGGATTAATCCCGGGGCAGCGGCATTGGATATGTGCTAGATAGATGGATAGAATCGACCATCAATCGAGCGCATATCTCTGCCTGTATGGGCACCTAAAAGCCCTCCATACAACTACACTACTCACTACATACAATTTCCTTTAGTTCTACCAACAACTATTGTGCTGGGTCCTCCCTTAAGCTAGCCATACACGTGTCGGATTCCATGGCCGATTGATCACTGATCCGATCGATTCCGGCGATCTCAGCGGGAATCGGAGCTCCGATCAATCGGCCAATTAAGAGTATCCGATCGATGCATACCACTTTGTCCAACGGATTCCGGGTCGATTCCGTGTCCGATTGTCCACCTCACAAATGGCAACTCCCCCTGATGTGTGCAGAATCGGATCAAAAAGACCAACATGTTGGTTCTCTGTCGGATCCGATTCTGAGCCCTTGAACGATCGTACCTGATCGATCGGACAAGGTGGGCTGCACGCGATTCCGGCACGATCATTTCGCGTGCACGCGCCCGGAATCGATCGTGCCGGAATCCAGTGGGAATCCGACCCGTGTATGGGGGCCTTTATAGAATACATTGTGATTGGAAAGTTTAGAAAGGTCCTCATATTACATGATTTTGGTAGAAAAAAGGTTCATTGTACAGAAATTGTATAGTAAGATTGATTGGTCCAGCTCGAAAACAGGGATGGCTGCATATGATATGGCCCATATCTACACGCTGTGCACCCAGCTTTAACCAGGTACTACTCTTGTTCAATGTGATACCACGAATAGCCGATTTTGTAATTAAACATTTTCACTTGTTTTGCATTGACTCTATGCTGTAATCTTGTAAAAAACTTTAAAAACCCTAATAAATGTTTTTGAAAACAATAAGTTACATTTAGTACAATGGCATCAAATTGGACCTTCATCAAGGCCTTCCTAACACCTCAAACCTATCCATAGTAATATTGGTGGAGCCATTATCAGAGAAATAATATCACTAACACCCCACGGCGGGTGTGTGTAAAGAACAGCGATAAGTAATAGACAGAAGCAGCTCCGCGTCCTTGTGAAGACCTCTGAGCAATGCTTTATATTTCACAGACATAAGGAACAGAATGAATGAGCTGCTGGATTATAAGAGAAGGAAGCCGTGTTTCCTACCCGGAGATCGCTGAGAGTTTTTGGTGCGCTTGCAGAGCCATCTCACAACCTTTGGTTCGAGTTTTCTGCATTTCAGCCCGTAGGGAGGGACAGCTCACTGACACGTCCCCGATGGAAATGACTAATTCGCGGTACAAAGCCACCTGGGTGTTGAAATCCTGGACAAGCTGGAAAGATATATCATCAGCGTCAGAAAACAGCATATTTCTCATCATTTTTATCATCACGCCTCATACACATGACCTTTTTGATGACGGATAATCATGACATCTACCCCAGCAGAGACCAGCTTAAACTGCGGCCCAGTGAAACCAATTAGATGGAAGTGGTAGCTTTCAACAAGGGTTAACCTGCTAAAAAGTGATTTATGTCCTCAGGTACCAAGGCCTAGGGGTGTCGGATACATTTGGGACTGTTTTTAGGGTTTAGCCCAGGATTAACCAGTTGTTGACCATTTTCTTATCAGTCACATTAACCTCCTGGGCGCTATGCCCGAACTCAGTTTGGGCGCAGTTTGATCGCTGATCAAACTGCGCCCGTGCCGGGAATGGGCATAAACAGCTCCCCTCCCTGTGCCTGCGGCTCTGTAGATGAACCAGAGGCACATGGTGCCGAGGCCGAGGACATGGTGCTCTTCCGGCTCCGTGTCCTCTGCCTCGGCGCTCTCCTCCCCACACACCGCCAGCGTCTATTTGACACCGGCGGTGTGTAGAGGGCTGGGTAGAGAGCCGGCAATCACAATCGCAATTGCGGGAGAAACAGCTTTTCGTGCCATAAAAAATGGCGCGAAAAGCCTGTAACGCCCAGAGGGTTAAGGTGGGTTTACAATCAAGTAAGAACCA
This sequence comes from Ptychadena robeensis, assembly GCA_036250615.1. Taxonomy (NCBI): domain Eukaryota; kingdom Metazoa; phylum Chordata; class Amphibia; order Anura; family Ptychadenidae; genus Ptychadena; species Ptychadena robeensis. The sequence goes on from CM070032.1 coordinate 26,476,263, forward strand.
ATAGCCCCCATACACCTTTAGATTTCTCTGTCAGATTTCCTTTAGATCTCCTTTTTGTTTTACCAAAACCATGTAATATGAGGGACTTTCTAAACCATCAAGTCTACCTGTGTTCAATCGCAGAGGACCCGGCACTGACAGAGAGATCTAAAGGTGTATGACAATTTTTTGGCCAATTTGTTCGATGGATACATTTTGTTTGACCTCGAAGGGTCATCGAACATGTTGGTCAATTTTTATCTGTTGTTGTAATTTCAAATATATTTTCATTCGATATCAGCAATGAACGAACAATGTTTGACTACGACATCGAACAAAAAATCGATTGGCAGTAGCCATACACAGGTCGATTCTTCAGCGATTGCCGATCCGATCTTTTCAGGCGATTAGGAATCGGCAATTGATCGGATCGGGAATCGATGCAACACCACCTTGGGAATCCAATTTGTGGTCGATTTTGACATGAGCCGCTCTCCAAAATGGCCGATTCCACAAAATCCATTGATCGGAAAGGCTGCTGCATAAGGCTATGGGTCCATGAATGTACTCCGATTGCCAAACGATCGAGCAAAAAAAAAACATGTTGGTTCAATGTCCGATCTGATTTTTAGTTGATTCCGATTTTGTTTGGTCGATCTTTCAGGGTGGGCAGAATGCGATTGATCGCCGATCGATAGCCAATCGATCTCGTGAACGCGTGCAGTGATCGATCGCTCAAAAATCTAGTAGAAAGTCGACCTGTGTATGGCTACCTTTACAGGGATAAGGAGCCAACACATAAAAATCATCATGATGGCTATATAGGAATTAACGTGGGGTTAATGTTTTAGATTTAAAAGTCCAGTGTTGCTGTTAAAAAAAAGCCTACTACACCCATGATTAAAAAAAATATGTGACTTTAAGGCCCCCATACACCTTACAATCTTTCCATACAATTTCTGTACAATCATATTTTGTTCTACCAAAACCATGGAATATGAGGAGCTTTCTAATCCTTCCAATCACTATGTATTCTATCAGGGAGGACCTGGCACTACATAGCAGTGTATATACCTTCCAATCACTATGTATTCCATTAGGGAGGACCCAGCACTACATAGCAGTGATATATACCTTCCAATCACTATGTATTCTATCAGGGAGGACCGGGCACTACATAGCACTGATATATACCTTCCAATCACTATGTATTCTATCAGGGAGGACCCGGCACTACATAGCAGTGATATATACCTTCCAATCACTATGTATTCTATCAGGGAGGATCCGGCACTACACAGGTGTTGGTAGATCTAATTGAAATTGTATGGATCGATCTTAAGGTGTATGGGGGGCTTTAGAAGCCATAGGATCATTAGAATCAGCAGCCATAGGAAAGCATTGCACATGTACTTTGCTTTTATTTTTCTTACATTTGAATCCAAGAGTTGCTCATTACCTCAGAATCAACAATGCTGTTGTAAGTGGAAGAAATTGGGAGCCGCAGCAAAGTGCACATAAGGACAACCCCCCTTCCCCCATCTGTAGACTAGACAGTAGAGGTGAGAACATCCAGGTGTCTACAGAGCAGTCCAGGAAATTGTCCTTCATACATAACCATCAGCCGACCGCTTGGTGATGATGTTTGCTGCAGGTTATCTCAGTTTTGGTACTCCCCACCTAAACTGAGATACCCACACCCCTTATATATACAGTTTGTACGTCAGCCAACATGAATAATACAGGAAACAAGTGGTGCAGATGCTCTGTGGGATTATAATTACTATAAATAAATTAGCCCAGGCAAGGTGGTGTTGGGCAGTGCCAGTGTAGGAATAATACCAGCTGAAGGATGGTTAATATGCATTGTAAGCAAAAAGGAATCAACAGATGAAAGGACATTGTCAATTTTTTTATTAATTCAACCCCATCATCTACTGACTATTCAATCTATATTATGTTATAGACTTAAAGCTGGTCATACACCTTTAGATCTCTCTAGATATCCTTTAGATCTACCAACAACTATGTAGTATAGAGTCTTCTGCGATTGAACACAGGTAGACTTGATGGTTTAGAAAGTCCCTCATATTACATGGTTTTGGTAAAACAAAAGGACATCTAAAGGAAATCTGACAGAGAAATTTAGAGAAGTTGTATGGGGACCCTTACACATGATATTGATAAAAAAAAATCTCCATACACCTAAATATATATGAATTATATAACGGTGATGGAGAATAAATCAGTAGGACACAGACTATGGGTCCCCATACACCTTTAGATTTCTCTGTCAGATTTCCTTAAGATCTACTTTTGTTTTACCAAAACCATGTAATATGAGGGACTTTCTAAACCATCAAGTCTACCTGTGTGCAATCGCAGAGGACCCTATACTACATAGTTGTTGTTAGATCTAAAGGATATCTGACAGAGATCTAAAGGTGTATGGCCAGCTTTAGAGTTGTGACTGTACAGGACATTTTGCAGGTTTATTGAACCGCATGTGCCCCTTTACACACTAACATCTTAGTACAATTACATTTACGTGTACGATCAAATGGTATGGTATATGAGAACCTAAAGATCCAATACATGAGATCAATGGGCCTAACATAGGAAACTCAGAAATCGTGAGCCCTTAATAAGCAGATTACTTGTATTGATGGAGAGTAAATGTATGAATTTACATGGGTGTATGTCAATTGGAGAGAGGACAGAGCAGAGGGAGTGTCATGCATCAGGTTTATCCAAAGGTGTATCTGAAAACCAAAAACAGTCCAGATAACAATGGGTTACTCAGTAGACGAATCCCATTGCCTTGGACTCACTTCGCCGCAGCGAATGGGTTAACCTTCATTCAGCTGTATCCTTCTCAACTCGCTGCCTCTATCTGCAATAATAACAGTAGCCTGACGCCCAGCTGCAAGTTCTGCAAGACACATTTGTCAGTGCTGGAGACAGGGAATGGTGTAATGTTATTATTCCATTACACGCCAGCGCCTTCACCCGTTTGATACCCACAGGTGGCCATGGTGTAGGAAAGCCAGGTGGGGTGGCTTGCCATGACTTCTACAGCCTGAGCGGCCAGTGGAGATGTGTGATGTGGTTACACTGCAGCCTGTTAACAGCAGTTGGGCGGCGTTTCAAGGAAACTGGCATCCTTGTATCCTCCTCATGTACTATAGTGAGAATGGGGTATTGTTCAGGTGGTGCAGAGTTGGGGTACTCTTGTCATGGTGACAGCTGAATAGATGGGGTGGGGGTGGGGGTTAGGTGCATTACAATAGTAGCAGATACCCACAGCATTAGACCTATAGGTATGCATTAAAAAGTTCTGGTTTTCACTACAGACAGATTTATTAGGTATTTTAATGGGTCCAACAGTGTCACCCATCATTCTCCCCCATAAGATAATCAAAGTTTATACACTATAAGTATGCAAACTTTCCATACAAATTAAAGCAGAATAGTGCCCTAGGCAAGAGAAAAGTACCCCCTATGACATTGTTAAGGATTACAATGGGCACAAAGAAGCTGCCCAGGTTTTGGCACAGTTCGCACCATCAGAGGCCAACTGCCTACAAGTGTATCCTCCCATTACACAGCTTCCGCATGGAGTTACTGTGGCCCCCTGGATACCCCCTGGGCCCTAGCCTTGTACTTAGGGTAATCTCTAAACATTTCAGGTATGTGATTTGTAAAAGAGCCAACTGGAAACAGAAGCACGACCCCTTAGTCATTAACCCTTTAAACTGGTGTTGGGGGGGCATGAATAAAAAAAAAAAGCCCAGGGCCCACAGCCCACCCATCCACCACTGTACTGATTGGGTATAGATAAGGAGAGATGCTTCGTGCCCATAAGACAGACCACCAACCCACCCACCTTCTCTCCCCATGCATGCTCATACTACCCTACCACCTATGTGAGCGCTATGGACTTTTAAATAGCCGGTGCACGTGATATGAATGGCCAAGCCGGTGTGCTGGGCTGTGCTGGGAGTGGTACTACAGCAATGCCATGAGATGAGCTCGGTGTACCCACCATCTTGCAGTGGTCCAGGGCTCTCGGGGATTTGAGGGGGCTCTCCGAGCTCCCCCTGCGATCAAGGTCTCTGGGGAGAGGTTTGCTGCCGATCTGGAAGATGGATCCTTGAGACCTGGGGCGATTCTTGCGCCCATTCGGTGCAGAAGTCATGCAGACACATCCAGCAAGCACCGCCAAGGCGAGAAGGGTCCGCAAAGCCACTGTCACTCCTGATAGGGATGGAGATGACTGGGGGTGGGGGGGGGGGGGGGGGGGGGGGGGGGGGGGGATGGAGCGCTTCTTATAGCAGGTAACCTTCAGCCTGCATAGCTCCGATCTCAGCCCTGCAATGACATGGTCATCCTTCAATGGCAGATCCCGATGGCAGCACACACGGGCTTCCTCTGCAGATGGATCGCGACCATCCAAGACATCATCGGTCCCTGCGGATCACCATGACGACCGGTCCGGGAGGATGAAATGGCCCTGGACCACTCGGATCCGGAGAGATGCTCGGCGGGTCTGGAGGAGAGGATGGGGATCTGGCAGACTGACGTGGTTAGCATCACAGCACATTGATAGGATGGGAATACTAATGTGATCTATCAATCCCAGCCCCCTACTGTTTATATACTTATCCAATCAAACGCCCAAGAACATCAATGGTAATATTACTTCATACAGCTTCTATTATTAGACAGCCGAGTATCTCTGGAATAGAACACGAAGCCACGTAGGCAGGAAGGCTCTGCCATGTCAGTCCCCAAATAACCAATCACAGAGGGCTGCTCCCCTGGTAAGAGATGGGGGGCACAGGTATGGAACCCTCATTCACCATCAAGGATTGGCAAACAAGAGACTCTAAATGATATGTCTTATTAGGAAATATATTCCACATGAGGATATGTCACGTCCACTTTTGAATAGGTATTCCAAAAATGGACCTCCAAGTGGAACATCTGAGATGACTTTTTTCTTAGCTGGAGGGTTAAGGGTCGGACCCTCTGTATGGGTATTGATGTCTATGTTGCCAGTAGGAAAATGGTACAAGTTAATAAAAGTGACAAAAGTTTCCCTAAACAGCATGAAAGGGGAACCTATTCAATAGGGACAGATGTCTGGTGACAACTGTGTACTGCTTCACTCATTGATCATTTTAGGCAACAGTCGGTTCTATGAAGAAGGAAGGTGCCCTTCTATGTTTTCTCAATTGCCAAGAGTCATTCCTGGTGGTCGCTGTGATCCCGTATGAATGCTGATGTGCTGACCCTAGGAAATCACAGCCACCACCTTGGTCAAGGAATATCTTGTGTCTGTAAAAGGACTGAAGCTGAAAAAGTTAAATACATTTTATCTCTCTTCTGCAGTAAATGAGATGTACTTCCCTAATCCTGTGCTCCCTATGTTGCGTCTCCTCTACTAAACTGGTCTGCAGAAGAAAGTATGATCAACTTCGATTTTTAAGTTGAGCAAATGGAAATCGATTCCTGCCCAGCTGGTGAGATTGACCAAAAGTGATTGACATTGAACATAAAATCGATTAAAAAGTGATTGGACATGTTGATCAATTTTGGTTGATCTAAAGCTAGCCACACACGGTTCAATTTTGGTTCAATCGATGCTCGATTAGATCGA
>CM070032.1:26482003-26509071 GCA_036250615.1 Ptychadena robeensis
CCATGTAATATGAGGGACTTTCTAAACCATCAAGTCTACCTGTGTTCAATCGCAGAGGAAGATCTAAAGGATATCTGACAGAGATCTAAAGGTGTATGGGCAGCTTTAAGCTAGCCTTAAGAGTGGCAGTCTACATTATGGAGGAATCCCACCCACAGACCAAACCTAGGGAACTGAGGACGGTGCTGTGAGTGCGGGTAAGTAAATCTGCCTCTCTACACATAAACAAGCATTTAACACACATATTATGTGATTACCCCCTACTATGGTTAAAAAAAAAGATTTAAAAGATTTCTTCTTACTTTGGTAGCATCTGGAAAAGGAATAAAAGAGAAGTTTCCCCCACTGGTAATTTGTCTACTCCTACACTTTTAGCTCTAACTTTAATTTAAGCAGCCATTGTGCTCCATCCCAATAAGGTTACCTAGGTTGAGATGATGTCATCAGTTGGCTGCAGGCAAAGGGATGTATTGCCTCAGTCTCGTCTCCCTTAGTAATTAGAGTGTTTCTTTGTATCAATCACAAAGCATGGAAGCTGATGTGTACCAGACATTCATAATACATACAGCCAAGATGAGTAACAATAATCAAGATAATAAACATAAATATCAGTATAAAACTTCAGCCCAGCAATACAAGGATACTGAACAGGGTCCAGGTTTAATCCAATGGTGGGTTCATCTTTTACCAACTGTCACTGACCACCACCAGTGACCACCATTGTGTTTGCATAAATGAAGTTCAAAGTCAAGTCAAAATTTGAAAAGTCAAACGTAATTTATGCAAAATCTACACGTGCTAGAGCTTTTTTTCCAATGTTCCCCCAACCTACATTTCCAGCAATTTAGGTGATGATACCATGTTCGGGGGCTTTACAATCAGCTTACAAAGTCAGCTAGTCCAAACCAACAATAACCAGCCAATGGAAATGTTGGTTTTCTAGTGGGGTGTTATCTTGCACAGTGTAGTGTTCGACATCAGGGTGCATGGGATTTGAGTCAAACCCAACCTAAAGCAAATCCATGTACCCTCTCCCCATTAGTAGAGTAGTTGAATGCAAGTCATAGGCAGTAGTGAGGGGGTGACACATATAGGTGACACATAAAATGGCATGAGTACATGGTCTTGAAGGACAACCATAAGATGGACACCCCTCTCAATGGAGCACAACTTTCAACCCACCATCAATTATTCATGAATATATACCCTATTTCATGTAACATAACAAGCAAAGTCCTCTTTGGCTATGTCTCCACTATACCCTGGCATCCACTGACGTCCGCACAAGCCTCAGTTGCGTTCCTGTGGACGCAGATTGCTGTGTTGACATCAATGTGACCGAGGCTCTGGCCGACAGATCGGGAACTCTGATGGGCTGTGGAGACAGCCCTGTCAAAGCCCCATTGTCGCCAATGGGTGGCTCGCGCACTGCGCTAAAATCTCTAGCCTAGCCTTTCTCTTCTCACATTTTTTTTCATGGTGGATTGAAAAAACCCAAACAAAATGTTCATATATTGCAGTGTATAGATCCCTCAATGCGATGTCTGCATTAGTTTCCTGTTTGTCTTTTTTCTTCGGATTGCTAATCCATCCAGCATCACATATCCTGCCTTTGGCTGGCTCTAGACCCTAGGTGCCCAACCTACGGCCTTTTGGACGTTGTTTGCGACCCCCCTTGGTCCTCCACATGCGGCCCCCTAACTGTTAATGCATAGGGCATAGCAACTTACCCGCACCTACATATGAGCGCTGCACCCAGGGGCAGGAGGGGGGTGGCTGCTATCAGGTTTTGACTGCCTGTCGCGATCTGTTCCACCGCCTGCTGAGATATGTGGACGGGGGAGGGCCTGGATCAATGTTATGTGCGGCCCTTTAGTGATGCTGAGGGCCGCATTTGTGGCCCTCCATATCAACTCAGTTGCCCACCACTGCTCTAGACCCTCAACAGTATCTATGGAGGAGGAATGTAGCCACCTTGGACAGCACCACTGTCATTCTGTGGTGATAAGATAGAATAATTGAGATGAACTCTTTGGAATCGGTTTTGGTTTTCCTTTTAACTGAAAAGAATTGTATTTGAATGAATAAAAGCTGATCAGTGTAAGTAATCCTGTCTGTTTCAATGTTTTTTTTTACTCAGTCCTCTTAATATCAGTTTTGCTGTTAAAGCAATTGTTAGAAAAGGAGACTATCTGGCAGGATCAACAGGTAATGAAACCATGTTTAGAGACAGGCTGCATCCTATATGTCATTGTATATGTCACTTGTGCTTGAAGCCAGTTCTGTTCCCTGCAATGTCATTACTCACACCCCATAGGAGGTGACTACGATGCCTTGAGCTCACCGAAAATGGATTAAATGACGTTGGGTATCATTGTCGGCAGCTCTTGTACGTAGATCCTCTAACATTAAGCTGACAGTGGGGTCTGATGGGAGCCTTCCTGAAATAGGGGCATTTTCTATAGTGGGGGTCAGCTAAATCACAGGTCCACTTAGTTTGCTTGGATGATCAGTAGATTCATTTAATAAGTATGAGGCTTCAACCATCACTATAACATGTTTCGCACACAGGAAGCCTACTCATTTGTGAAATGCACTAAGCAAACCATGCAAACCAATTGATTGTATTGCCTCATAGAGGGATCAGGCAATCTTCAGGCAAACCATGGCGTGGTGAGTACAGTGAATGCTGGAGCTGATCTATTGTGTATTGACAGCAGTGACTATGCTTAGAGTGTACATAAACTGAGAAACAAACCCCCCCCCCAAACAATTAAATTACATATTAAAAAAAAACTTACCTGCACTGCTCTTGTCTGTGAAAAGTCGCCATGTTGATTCCTGTGTAGCTTGTAGTCTTCCAGGGGTTAAAAGCTGCAGTAACATCTACAGAAATCAGGGGACGCCAGATACAATGGCTATTAATGGGAGAAAAAAGGTGGAGACCTGCAGCTTAACCTCCTGGACGTTTTACACAGTGCGTTTAAAACCCAGGTGCCCAACCTGCGGCCCTTTGGGCGTTGTTTAGTCAGTGCCCCCACAGTCCTGCTCTTGCAGCCCCACGAAACTAATTGTTAATGCATAGGAACTCACCTGTCTACCGATCTCCCGCTGAGGTGTCCTCACCTGGGATCTTCTTAGAGGGGAAAGAGGAGGAGAGACAAGGGACTCGCTCAGGCTCCGGCTCAACTAGAACTACATACTCGCCATCAGAGACGTGGCTTCCTGCAGTCTAGCAAGAGTGGGATTGCTACCCCCAGAAACCACCAGGCCTGGTATATGCTCTTATTGTTACTTGACTACTGCAACATCATTCCAACCTACCCTTTTACTGGACTCACACCTCTTCAGTCTATCATGAATGTTGCTGCTAGACTCATTTACTCCTCTAACCGCTCCTTATCTGCTGCTCCTCTCTGCAAATCTCTTCACTGGCTTCCAATTGTCCAGAGAATCAAATTCAAAGTTGTGTGCCTTACTTATAAATATCTCCACACCTCCTGTCCTTCGTACATCTCTAACCTTGAATACCCCAACTGCCGCTCTACTGATGTACCCATGACCCATAACATCATCACATGTGCAGCTTCAAGACTTCTCTAGTGCCTCTACTCTCTGGAACTCTCTCCCTCACCCATGTTGATCACTTTCAACCTCACCTCCTCAGTTTGAATTACCCCTAACTATTGTATGATCTGCTGCCCAACCTCCTAGATTGTAAGCTCAATTGTTGTACTTGTTGTCATAATTTGTACTTGTATTTGTAGCTGTCATTTAAAGAAAACCCATGCTTTGCCCATGTAGTGTTTTGGTAGTGAAGAATCTGTGTGTTTTCCTTTGCACTTCTACATGTAATAAATGTAAATAGAAACAAACTTTGTAAGAAGGATCTGATGGTAGAACATGAAATGATATGTGCTGTCCATGGTCCTGATTGTTGGCTTTCCCTTTGTGAGTAAAAACCATGGCGTATGTTAGGGCATGTTTCCACAGCGTTGTGTGATCCATCAGGACCTTCTACGCTAAGCACAGTGCTTGGCGGGGGTCCTAACAGATCACATACACTTTACCTGCTCGGCGGATGCTCTGTTCTCAGAGGCTGAGCCCATCCACCGATGCAGAAGTTAACGTAGTGCAGTATGCAGGTACAGTGTATGTGATCCGTCGGCACCTCCGCCAAGCACTGTGCTTAACGTAGGGGGTCTTGACGGATCACACAACGCAGTGGAGACATAGCCTTAGTTACTGAGCTTTGTCAGTTGAGAGGTGAATGGGAATTATAAGGTACATGGGAGAAGGTGGCACTACTTTCCAACACACTTTTTTTTTTTTACCACTTGTACAATGCCTTGAGCACTACATACTACATACTACTAAGCTTTACTTGATATTTTGGAAATGTTTTGACCAATCTAGAAATCATAATGTTTCCTCCTTATAGTTGCTAAGCCGATTTATACCTTGACAACAACCATTTTAACAACAAATTTAATGTTGAGGCTTATTGGCTTTTATTCCCCATTTATCCTGGCAGTAGATCCCTTATTTTGTCACAAACTTTGACAGCCCATATAATAGGGACAGGTGCTCGCAATAGTTCGCTTTTATCCATATTCTTTAAATTTGTTTAGAAAAAAAAGTTAAAATAAAATGGAAGTTTCTCTATGGCCTAAAACAATTAGCTGAAGTTGGACTTTTGTGTTTTCCCAAAAGTCTATTTATAACTATGGTTTATGTCCAGCTAAGACGTGCCTGCATAGGATGACAACTCATTAAAGGAAGTAGATATATAATGGATCTACTGGCATGATGACCTGATAATAATAAAACTATGAGCAGGAAATACAGATACTGATGCGTTAAACTGAAGTGAAACCTTGTATTCTTTACAGCAGAGAGGTGACATGCTCTATTTAGATCCGCAGAAGTCATTGTGCTGCATAGGCAGGGGTGCACATCACTTTTTTAGTGAGCCACGCAGATGAGTACCAGGAGATGGTGTTTGGTACTCACCCCATATGAAGAGTGGGTTTAAAAGGGTCCTTCTTCCTCACTGTCCCCCTCAATGTCCTCTGCTTTAGCTTCCTGCATGGTAGACTCTGCTGCAGATTGATCTCCCTGTTTGAGCTTTCTGATTAGCCGTCTCCATCCACAGGTCACCAGCTGGCTTTGGGTCAAATGTAACTCTCACAGTACAACACCGTTTGAACCCCCAGAACCCTGAAATGTTCTGGGTTGGTAACTTACTCCTAAGACTACCTGCAGTCTAAATGGAAACCTTTCATAGTCATATTCCAACTGTCAAACTGTGCAACCTTTCATAGTTATTAATGTTTCTCTACAGTTATCCAAGTGACATAAATTGTATACATATAACAATGCAAACTGAAGAATTTTGGCAAAATGAACCTTTTAAAGTAGTGTATACATGATAAAGTGAAGTTGTTTGTAAAGCTGTTTATTGTGTTAGGGCTTTAATCTCAATTCAATCTGCAACATCAACTTCAGCCACAAGATGTCCCCAGAATTTTGGCAAAATGAACCTTTTAAAGTAGTGTATACTTGATAAAGTGAAGTTGTTTGTAAAGCTGTTTATTGTGTTAGGGCTTTAATCTCAATTCAATCTGCAATATCAACTTCAGCCACAAGATGTCCCCAGTGAACATACCGTCAACGTACAGATAACATCAGCAGCTTCTTTTTCACACATAGGGGAGGGGGGATGCAACTGCATGCTGCAGATCTCTCCCCTCTATAGCTAGTACACAGATTCGCACAGAAAGAAAAATCAAGATACAAATAGCTAGTTTTTGGTTCTTTTGCATACCAGAATATGCCCTCTGAATGTGGTCATTCATTGCACCGACCATGGTGCTTAAGCGCTGGCACAAATGGTGTAACTTTGCCTGTTATTTTCAGAGCCATGCCTTGAATTGAACTGTTTAGAGAAACCATTACAGTAGAAGAATTTAGTTGCACTGTAGCTAGTGACAGACTTAAGTTTTACTTTAAGCGGATGTAAACTCAAACTTTTATAATATATATATAGCCCATTGCTATTTAGATTTCTCCAAGAACTACCTATGTTGCCATATTTGTCTGCTTCCCAGGTCTATGGACATTTTAATTGCTGAAGGAGGTGAATATCACGGCTGAACCTCTTATCTCTATTACCCCCAATAACTCTTCCTAACTCTGATCACTATCTCCATTAACTAATCCTTCACTCTCACCTCCATCAGTCATGTGTGTCAAGACAAAACTGTTTCTTTTGTTCAAATATTTATGACCATGTTATTTTGTGTATAAATGTGAGTTTCAAGAACCAGGATTGTATTAGCCTGAAGAAGGGATCTGCGATATCCCGAAAGCTTGCTTCTCTAATGCCTTCAGTTAGCCAATAAACGGTATCACTTGGACTCCAAACTTGCTGTATAATATATATATGAAATTAAAGTTTCACTTGCCTCTAAAATGGCCTAATGGTTACGTAGGGCTCCACAATCTTTAAAAACTATGCTTACATGCTGTTTCCTGAAATAAAATGAGAGATACCATCTTTATCTTTCATGCTTCCTGGGGTTATTTCAGGGTGCAATATCACGAGTGGCCACTGGGTGCATTTATAATGGTTTTAACCTCCCTAGCGCACTGCTGAGGTACAGATTTCTGTAGCAAAAGCGCACCATAGACTTCAATGGGAAAAACTTTTTTCCATTGTAGGCCTGTAATTTCCCAAAGTATGTCCATACAGGAGTCTGGTAGACATCCTGAATATAATAACATGTTCAGATGCTTTGTGAATAACTCACAATATCAGATAACTAATATTGCAATAATTCACTCTATCAGGTAAATTAGCACTGCAACCACTAGATGGCGCTGCAGATATGCCAGGTTACATAGGAGAGCATGGGGGGAGGAAGTGATCCATTCTCCTGCAGCTGCCTCATTAGATCGGAGAGACACACGGAGCAGTGAGTTTGCTCTCCTGTGGCTTCTATCGCCAGCTCGTCCACTGCTATTCTGACAGGTCAGAGCTGGAGGAGCTGGGACCGTCAGGAATGGCAGGGGGGTTAATAGAGAAAAATGTCAATGTGCATTGTAAGGCAAAGCTAAGGTCAGTTAGTTTACAGGCCGTCACTGCGTTTAGGAATGTCAGCTCATTGGCCCCGCTGCTTCATCAGGGAGGAGGGGATGCGAGGGACATTTTTTTTACACATTCTGCCCTATTATCAGCACTTCTAGTGCCATTCATGTAAAGAAGATAATCTGGTGGTAGGTTTGCTTTAAGTACCTCCAATCGTTTTTTTTATCTTGTGATAAAGCTTTTTGAATCACCTATAAAATCACAGTGGAAAAATGTAATGCCTTAATAATACAAAAGCTTAAAGTGATAATACCATATGAAATAATATCACTCAATATGACGATGTTAGCATACAGGATCACATATTGAAGCTTAATGCATCCTTATTCCATCTGTTATATTCCCTCTACAGCCATTGTGCAAAGATGCTGCTTGTGCTGCTCTACTCTGAGACACAGATCATCATCAGAGTAATAAACTACACATTTAACCCAGCCCAGTAGAGGGGTGGTTCTGACAACAGAAGGGTATAAATATGATTGATAGGAGGAGCCAAAGGTCTTTTGCTTCTTTCTGCTCCAACATCTATGTGTTATAATTGTATTAAGAACCAGTTTACTGTGGGAGTTAAGCCCTGGTGGAGGACCACAAGGACCAGCAAGGCACCTGAGTTTGGAGTAGAGTGTAAGGAACGTGCCTTGATGGGGTTGAGCCATTTCCCTTTTGAGCAGCCAGTAACACTTCTTCCTGGGATAGCAACTCCTGTACTATACCCTGTCTCTGGGCTCAGAGACAGCCAAAGTCTGCATATAACCCTTATGCTAAGTAAGAAGACCCTGTTTAACCTCCTGTGGGGTTAGCCTGAGTCTAGCGCAGGCTGAAAAAAGCCCAAACTAGTACTTCTGCAATGTAAACAGAGGTTTCTAAAGGTTTTCCAGCTCCAGATGCACATCTGACTTCTTTTGTCCCTGATCCATGGTGCTGTCACTGTATGTGGCTGTCGATGGGGAGGGGCAGGAAATCTAAAGAAACCTGCTTTTTGATTACACACCCTAGTAATGCCAGGGAGGTTAACATTGCCAATCGCTTACTCTTGCTAGTAATCAGAGGCCTTAGTATAGAATTTTATAGTCAAAAATAATCTTTAACTTATAGTGTAGAAGGGGGTAGGCAAGTAGTACAACACCAGAAGTCTGGCCAGAACGCGCTCTCTTACACACGATTTGGGAGAGGCCCTAGAGCAGTGGTTCCCAACCTGAGGTCTGCACCAGAGATCAAAGGAGGTGCGCACCATCAGTGGCGTTCGAGGGGGTGATATTATTATCATTTATTTATATACATATTACGCAGCGCTGACCATGTGTCCTGCAGCCTCTGACAGAGAGGGGCTGCAAGCTCAGCGCCGTCCTCCCCCCACACAGATCCTCATGGACCTATAGCCATAACTGCAGTGTCCTCATTTACTAAAACTATGTGCAGCACCCTACCAGATGCTTCCAGGAAATATAACCTCCCTTAAACCAATCTTTCATCGAACTAGGATGACCTTAGCAGTAATATAACAATACTAAGGCAGTGAGAGCTGTGTGGCTGGCACTGGGTGACACTTCATGCCTTATCAGGATAGGGTGCCCCCTTTTAACCCACCCAATTGACTTCTTCCAGCATTCCTTTTCACGCTTCCTCTGCTTCCCTCTAGTTGTGTGTACTGTTTGTGTAACAGACCGCTGGTGAGAGTTGACTAGAGTAAAGGGTTACCTATGCTCCTAGAAGTTGTTTACTAGTTAGGACAGCTGCCTAGACAGAAATGTATCTGATTTAAGTGTTTACAGGATCTTACAGGAGGACACTTTCTGTACAACATTGCCACACAATTTGACACAATGGTGTATTCAGTGCCAGGTGACATCAAGCCCTATTATGGTCTCTGATTTCTCTGGAATTTAGGTTTGAAAATCTAATTTCAAAAATGAGATGATATACTACTTTGCGGAAGATAAAGCTAATTTCAGGAGCTCGGTCGTATGTAGGGCAGAGTCATGCTATGTAAAATGAATTTGTGGTAACAAAGTGTGACAGGATATGTGTACAATCTATCTGGAGCAATCTTCATGAGAATAGGAGGAAACGAAGCACTGGGACGATATGCGCCTGCTATTTCTCCTTACACCGGCGATACTCTAGCAGCGTGCAGTGTAATTAAATTGATGCACACATCAGTGACTCCAATTCTAGAAGAAGAATTTCAAATTACATACAGCTTGTTTCGGTTTCATTGTGTCGTTGTAATGTTTAGGATTAGAAATTCTCCAGCATGTGATGCACTTGGCGATATTTAAAGCGTTGGTCCATCCAGATTTGTATTTGGGTAATTGGTAGTGGTGATCGCGAATATTCGGATTCCGAATATTAATCGCGAATATCGGCAATTCGGAAATTCGCGAAGATGGTGAATATATTGCAGAATATTCGCAATTCCGGATATTCTGTATTTTTTATCCATTACACACGCCTCTCAATGCAAGTGGACAAATGGGAAGGCTGCAACAAGAGCTTAGCAACACCATCAACAGTTTTTAAATGAATATTGGGGTGATGCAAATATTGCGAAAATCGTCACTTTAGAAATTCGCATAAAAATTTGCGCCATGCGCGTGCGAAATTTGCAATAAAACTGCCGATATTCGCAATAAAAAAAAAACCTGAATATTGCCGAAAGCGAATATTTTCCGAACGTTTCCCATAAAATTCGCGGCATGCCGCGAATACGAATGTTGCCTATGCCGCTCATCACTAGTAATTGGTACATTCTGGTAACTGAATTCTATTAACTCCTGACAACTCTGGTGGTAAGATCTTCCTAGTCTTCCTCCCATTCATCTGGTAGATCATTGGTTCATAGCGCCTACTGGATCACTGGATTGTTCTTGTTTACACGAGCATAGTAGAGTATATATAGGAAGGCGTATCAATGTGAACCCACCTTATAGATGAGGCTGATATTCTCTTATGTTATCATTATCCTGAAGTTCACCCTGGAGATCCCATCATCGTTGAACCCAGAAATCCCAGGCAGTCTCAGGGGAGCCTGTGCAGTAGCCAAAGCCCGTCTTCATGCACTGACAGAGGGATCCGTTCTGGCTGAACTAATGTTTCTACAAAACTGCTTCCCCAGAGACCATATGGATGTGTTCAGCACAGTACAGTGTACAGGACCGCTGGGATGGGTCCTGCCAGAGAGGCATATTTCCCCTACATGCAGGCTGTGATCCCATTGAGTGTATCCTGGAAGGAGTTTGGAACAGTATTGCTCAGCAACAGTTAGTTGCTGAACAGTGTTTTATTTCATTTTGGTTATGGGTTTCCGAATTCTGGGATATAGAGGATGGAACTGGGTGGGCCTTCCTATTCCCCCAGGAACACGCAAAGGGTTAACACCTGTTTGCAGACCAGTGGAGAAGGGTGTGTCTCCACAAAAGGAGCAGAGACCAGTGTGTTCAGCACAGTACAGTGTACAGGACCGCTGGGATGGGTCCTGCCAGAGAGGCATATTTCCCCTACATGCAGGCTGTGATCCCATTGAGTGTATCCTGGAAGGAGTTTGGAACAGTATTGCTCAGCAACAGTTAGTTGCTGAACAGTGTTTTATTTAATTTTGGTTATGGGTTTCCGAATTCTGGGATATAGAGTATGGAACTGGGTGGGCCTTCCTATTCCCCCAGGAACACGCAAAGGGTTAACACCTGTTAGCAGACCAGTGGAGAAGGGTGTGTCTCCACAAAAGGAGCAGAGACCAGTGTGTCAGGGCTCCTCATGGAAGTTGGAGACAGGGCACACAAGGAGTGTGGGGCCCAGGGCTGCTGGAGCAGTTGGTACAGGGGAGCACACAGGGAGTGTGGGGCCCAGGCCTGTGGCTGCTGAGTAGCCGAGTGAAGGAAACCTATTTATGTTGGACCGTGCAAAGGCAGGTGGCTTGGCATTTTTTGGACTTTTTATTTGAAGTAAAATTATCCCCTGCGAGGGTAACCTTTTACTTTGGACGGATTTGTGTGCAAATAAACACGGGCAGGAGCCTTAAAATATCGCAATTGCTGTTAAGAGCAACCATTTGGAGCTGATCCCCCACAACAGTAAATTGACCCTTTAGTCCTGCTGCAGGGTGGGACATGTTTGAAGATTGAATTGAATTCACCACCCAATTGTGTACCAATCCTATAGCTCAGGGTGGCACAATGTGAAGTTAACTCCGGGTAAGTTCCTCAACAAATAAAACTCACCCCGAGTTAACTACTAGAGATGGTCGAATAGTTTTTTCAAAAATTAAACAATTTCCATGATTTCAAGTTAATTGCAAAGCCCCTGCACATGGTATCATCACCAAACTTGCTGGAGATGTAGAGCAGGGGTTCTCAACTCCGGTCCTCAGGGACCCCCAACAGTGCATGTTTTGAAGAAAACCTGAAACAATCACAGGTGTGGTAATTCGTGTCTCAGCAGAGCTCATTAAACCTTGGTGGTTTTTGCACAAATTAAGTTTAAAGTCAAGTCAGAATTACATGTGCTAGAGCAAAACTTTTTTTAAAAAATTTTCCTACAACCCTTCTCTACATTTTCAGAGATTTTTGTGATGATACCATTTTCAGAGGCTTTGCAATCAGCTCACAAAGTTAGCAAGTCGAAAAATTCTACCATTTCTATTAACTTCCGACAAACTCAGCAGGGTATTTCAGCGGATACGTGAGTTTGTCGGTAGTTAACTCGGGGTAACTCACCCGAGTTAACTCACATTGTGCCACCTGGAGCTATAGGATTAGTACACAATTGGGTGGTGAATCCAAAAAACCCGCAGATGCTTCCAGGTCCCACCCTGATCACATCAGATATAGTGCTGGAGGAGCGGAGGGTAGGCAGCGCCATTGACCGCCATGTTATGAATATGGCGTCACTTTTTTAGTGACACCAGGGATGTGTTCAGGATCTCCTAGAGGGCAGGAGATTTTATTGTGATCCGCCACTATTGCCTGCGTTTTTATAAAGTGAACCGCTCAGGAGGTTAATGAGGATCTTTCATGCACATCGTTGCCCATTATAGCCTCTGTATAGCAGTGCTTGGGTGTGCTCCTGTGTTTGATTTACTTGTCTGTCTCTAAGTGTGTTTGTTGCCAACAGTGACCCGGCCTGACAGTGCTTGGCCTGCCCTGACTTTGGATTGTCCCTGACCATGCCTTCTGCCTCATTCATCTGTACGGTATTCTTTGCACTGACATTTGTGTATGACCTTTGACTTGTTTTCTGGATTTCCCATTAAAGTGTGTTACCTGTATATCTGGTGTGTGCCCAGGTGCATTAAAATAGCACATAATTTGTATGCACTCTGATTAGTCTGGTGATTTTCTGCAATGTATCACCCTGGTGCAATCCTCTGCATGATCTTTTTCACAAAATGTTGCCTCAACAGGGACGCTGCTTCATCTACTCTATGGAGGTGAAATGTTGGAACCCTGGGACAGCAGCATTGTCAATCTATACAGTGGTCAGGGTTACATAGGCAGTTACATTTAGATACATTTTGAACAAAGCCAATGGAACCACATTGAGCAGGTGCATGTTTACATTTGTGCATGTGCAGGTACACATAGCTATTTTATGGCCCCTTTTGAGTACCAGAGTACCACTTATGTGCACCCCTGCTTATAGTTCTACTTTAATGGCTCCAGTGTTACTGGATCCGTCACCCATGTGCTGTCCTTTATCCACCCCCATTGTGGCCACATTCACTTGACATCTAACTAGTGCTTAGCATTTGTCTGTGCATTAGGTCTTCTGAAGGCTAGCCACGTCCAAGGTGACAGTGGCCAGGGAAGTCAATTCTATATAGAAGAGAGTACTCTGGGGATAAATGACTAATAGATTAAGGACTGCAAGATTTCACATTTAAGTCATGAATATTCCCTAAAAGACATGATATCATGGCCACAGCAATCAAATGATTGCAGCCATCATGACTGAAAGATCACGCTAAAGCTAGCCATACACGTGTCGGATTCCATGGCCAATTGATCACTCACCTGATCGATTCCGGCGATTCTGCCGGGAATCGCAGGTGTGATCAATCGGCCAATTAAGAGAATTCATCGCTGCATACCACCTTGTCCAACGGATTCCGGGACGATTCCGTGTTTGTCCACCTCACAAATGGCAATTCCCCCTGATCTGGGCAGAATCAATCTGATGGAACCAACATGTTGGTTCTCTGTCGGATCCGATTCTGGGCCCCTGAACGATCGGACCTGATCGAGTGGACAAGGTGGGCTGCATGCGATTCCAGCACGATCGTTTCGCGTGCACGCGCCTGGAATCGATCGTGCCAGAATCCGGTGGGAATCCGACACGTGTATGGGGGCCTTAACAGTGATCCTACATTTGCCTGACACTAATGATTTGTGTTCCGAATTTAATGGCTAATAGAAATTCCACTGATAAACAGCACAAGGTCCCAGGAAGATATGTTGTAAGGTGAAAAAAACACACAATGCCTTAGAACATGGTATAATCACCAATAGTAGAGGAGGTACCGAGGAACATCCAACAAGTGAAAACATTGCTCTGAAGAAAGTAGTTTTAAGGGCACTTTCAGGGCCAATTCATACTATATGGTTGTTTTTTTTTATAGGCATGCGAAACGCATATATACAAAAATGCACCCTTTTTTCACATTACATCTGTGCTTGTGTTTTGCGTTTGCGTTTTTTAACAAATCAATAAAGTTTGCAGGAAAAATTTATCAAAAATGCATACAGAAAGGGGTTTTAAAAAACGCATGCGGAAACGCTGTGTTTTTTAAACCCAGTGCATGCAGTGTGAATGGTAAAATTGGTTGTGTAAGTAAAAAAGCGCACAGTAAATAATGAGTGCAACGCATATAGTGTGAAAGGGCTCTTACACAAAATCAAATAAATTCAAGTTGGGAGTTCAGCTCTGGGTAACAATCTGCTGACTTTTTCAGTTGAATGCAAAGCCTCTCAAAATGGTATCTCACAATTTATGAGGGTCAGGGGGAAATCAATAGTAACATGTGCCAAGTTAAGAAAGTTTCCCTTAGGGCTTGTTTCCATTAACGTTGGGACCCCTCCGCTAAGCGTATTGCTAGGCAGGAGGTGCCCACTTAGCAGATAGACTTACCTGCTCGGCCGAGGATCTGTTTTCACGGCGCAGAGCTGTTCCGCCAATGTAAGGCTCACCATAGTCGAGTACGTTGAGCCTCTTAACAGATCATCCGCCAGCAGGCAATGTCAATGTGCTATGAGGAGTCCCGACGTATAATGGAAACAAAGCCTTATGCCTAAGGGCTTGTTTCCACTAGATTGGTCCATGTGGTTTTGCATGTGGTCGCATGTGGTCATCCGCGTGATCGAATGCATTTTTTGTTACTTCCTGATCGCACCCATAGGAAATGAATGGACGTGGTCGGACGCGGAATCATGTCACGCAGTGGGATGTGGATTTCCGCTCGCGTGCATCCGCATTACTGGAAAAACAATCTATATTTTCAATGGGAAACTAGTGGAAACAAGCCCTAACAAGGGTCTAGTATTAGCAGGTGGGGAAATACACTTACTTGTTGTCTCCTCTTTTTCCTGCCCTACCTGGCTCCTCACCTTAAGGGACCTTCAATTAAAATAAATAGGGAGTTTAAATGTAAGTTTTATTGTTTTCTAAATTCTAAACAGAGAAATAATAACTTGTATAAAGCTAAAGGTTGTGAACAAAATCTTTCAAATGATAGTATTAATGCATGAAATATGGCATTAGAGAAGTTTTCCATTTTGAATTTCATTTAATTTATTCAGAATCTAGAGGCTTTTTTACATTTGTTTCCACTTGGGACTTGTTCCCACAAATTCCCCCAATTTTGCTGATGATAACATTTTCAGGGATTTTGTAATTAACTCAAAACGTCAGCAGGTGGCCGTACAAAAATCTGCTCCCTGGCGTGAACTTCATTTATGCAAATTCTACATAGTTTACTGCAATTTTCCTACAAGCCTTCTTTACATCTCTAGTAATTGTGGTGATGATACCATGCTCAGGGGCTTTGCAACTCACACAGTAAGCAGTTCGCGAAGGAAAAGCACTGCAATAGTTCTCTTAAAATGAGAATTGTTAGCAGTCAATGTGAACCCAAGATGGCTGCCATATACAGTCCATGACTATCTGTCAGTTAATATATACATGTCAGTTAATATATACACGATATGGACAAAAGCAGCAATTCGTAAACCTGGATTCTGTGGTAGTGGAATTACAAATCATGTTTCTCTATCTGGCAGTCTGATGGAAGAGTCTGAGCTTGGAGAAAGCCAGAAAAATGTTTTTTGCATAAATTGTGTAAAATGTAAAGTGTAATTGAAGAGGGGTTATGGTATTGTTTCTTTCTTCAGGGGTTCAAGTCAAGAGACATCCTTATGATTTAGTATTAAAATTGATGGATACACAAATTCTAAAAAATATATATGTAAAATTAAAATTTGACCTTGAAACTGGTATGAGAGTGGCTTAGTGCTCCACACCCCTAAAAACATACTTTCCTGCTGTTTCCTGGAATCATATAAGAGATTTCACCTTTATTTGCCAGACTTCCGGAAGTTAACTCAGGTTGCAATAAAATGAGTAGCCACTGGGGGCGTTTATTTGTAGTGAAAAAGGCAAGAGAACGATGAGAAGTGTGATTTTTCTACCCTTGCATATATATGCCTTCTCTGAACCCCAGATGTCCAACATCTTTAGAAGACCAATCTTTTTGAGGTGGTTAGTAATTTACCACTAAGAATATTTACTCTCCAAATACCACCATAACATGGAGGTCTATGGCCCCGCCCCCCTGCATTTTCAGCAGCAACGATGAGGTGAACAAGGTGGACCTAAAAGAGATCGCCACAGGCTTGCCCGGGATAGGTGAGCATCCCTTAACGTAGCTCTGGGTGAGTTTGAGGGGCAAGCTCAGGAGGTTAATGTTTCCCTGCAGTTATTCAATGGACAAACTGTATGCACAATAAAACTGATAAACTTATGGTATTCTATAAAAGTTAATAGTGTTTACATGATAAAGTCAAGCTTTTTAATCAACCACTGTAGTGTATGGATTTGGCCATGAAATTGTTCATGTGTGTTTCAGGATTCAGTTTAGCTCAAAGGAAGTGCTCAAAAAGACATAAAAAATATGATACATAGGAGGGGCTAGTCAGTTCCTGCCCTGGCTGTAACCCTGCTTGTCTGTAGCAGCTTTCTGTAAGACTTATGCCCTCTAAGACTTATGCCCTGGGAAGCTATACCCTCTAAGACTTATGCCCTGGGAAGCTATACCCTCTTGTAACACAAGTGCACCTCTCAGGGCTGGGCTCATAATATAGACTATTTTGAACTGAGTGTTACTTCACTGTCTGTATTCTATCTCTGGGACTAGTGCAAAGCTTGTGTATACTCCTACTGCTAGTAGAGAGAGACCCCAGTTTGAAGCATAATTAGTACCTGGATATTAAGTTATTAAACCAGGGGATTGATTATATCAATAACATATCTGTAGAATGGGGAACCGCTGATCACCTGCCAGGTAAGGTGCTGTTTTCCCACCTATGCAATGTGTAAGTGTATCCTTCACATCAAGATGGCTGCCCAGAAGCGATAGAGAAGGAAAAAAAGCGCACCAAGCAGACCCATTCCACTTGGTGTCCCGTGTCACATACAGGGTCCCACCTCTGGCAGACTTCACCAAGATCATCCCTCACACCACTCTATTACAGTACTTAATGTGTTCATGCTTTAAACTTTATTTCAAGGTACCGTATACCATATTTGCAACAAAATTCCTTCGTGCATCTTTACCATCTCAAAAAGGTGGCGCTTTCTGATACATAGGGGTTAGTGCTTTGGGGGCCGAACTAAAGGCCCTGGAGGGACAGTATAGTTACTATGAGTTTTGCTTTGACTGGGTTAATGTTCTGCTGGGTTTGTTATTGATATTGTTTCATGTTGTACAACAGAAAAGAACAATTCTGCACGGTTTTGTCTCATATCTCAGTAATAGCTGCCACTGTGACTGTGCCACCTCCCCTGCCAGGGTGGCCAAGACAGAGCCTTCTGGCCACATGCTGATTATTGCAACAATAATGAGAGTCTGCCTAGTGTCCTAATTAGGTATATTACTAGGCACTCCTTTCTGCTCAAACATACTGTATATTGGAATTGACTTGGAGGTGGGGCAGTGCGGGAGACTTAAATTTGTATTGTATTTACATTAGGATGTAAACCATATTTCCCTTGTTAACGAACATATAGATGCATAGACAATAAGGAGAATAAGAGATTAGAATCCATTAACCTGTCTGCTTCTGAAGGGGGAAGGGAGGGGGGAGGTGCTAGCAGCTCCCTTCCCTCTCCCTTCTTTCTAGGCTGACACACAGCACAGCCTGCATGCTGTCTGCTAGTTCTCCTTAGCTGACGGCACGAGCAGCTAGAGAGACCCGCAGGACATCGCTGGCACACAAAGGGTGTCCGGGCCCATTGTGGCCCGATGTTTCTGCAGATTGACCGTGCGTGATCGCGTTGATCTGCCTAAACATCGGGTCACAATCTATATGTGTATGAGGGGGCTTCAGTTATAGTGTAAGAATACAGGTACTCTTCTGTTTTTTTTTTTGGAGATCCAAAGTAAACCTATTTGGTGGGGATATCCCATAGTCCAACCTACTCCATCAATGAACTTATTCAACATCAAGGTTTTATTACATCTTCTGACAGATGCTAAGTAAAGCTCCCAGGCAATGGCGTATGTTTCAAATCTGTAGCGGAGGATAAGCTGCTTTACCAAATTAGCATAACAAAGTTATCATTGTCTCCATCCAGCTTAGCAATGGTACCCAACAACCCTCCTTTCTCTGTCACCACCCTCTTTTTTTACATCTTTATCTACCGTATTTATTTATATACAGCTTCCCCTCTTCTTCTTGTTAGAACATTCATTTTGCTTAATAACCAGATTTATAGCGAAGTACAAATCTGCACATTACTTATGTTCTTGAAAAACACATTTTACCTTCTAACTTACCAATTAATAGTGGCAGACACAAACTTTGCATTCACATAATAAACTCTATTTATATACTTTAGCAATGATGGGCTCCTAGTATTATATTTACCTATATAAAGCTCTGATGTGTTTTGCAGCACTGAGGACCCATGTTGGAATCTTGGCCAGGCCACTATCGTCGAAGAGTTTGCATGTTCTCCCTGTGTCTGTGTGGTTTCCTCTGAGTAGTCCAGTGGTGGGATCATTGCCATATTGTCTGTTACGATCCACCCCCAGTGGTGTAGCGTTGGTTAGGGCACCTAGGAGCAAGGGGTCTAAGCAACTGGAGGTATTCCCCCAGAGCCCCCCTGGAGGGGGAGATAGGCAGGGTCCCTTGAGGGGGCCCTGTGGACTTTTCCCACAGCCAGTGCCAGGTCTTGCTTCCCCAGGTGGCCCCACCTTGGGGGTGTAGATGGTACGGATGATGAGTCCCCTTTTAGGAGGAGCAGCTTGGAGGGACACAGGAGGTTCAGGCCAGGGAAGTAAACAGCCGTAGGAGTGTGTGGACACGGGTAGACAGAGGAACCTTGATGTAAACTGGAACAGAGAATCCAGGAAACCAATTAGAACATGTGACGAGTCTTTGCCAGGGAACTGAAGTCAGCCTGAGAGATTCACAGGGAGCTGGTAGACAGGGAGTTAGCTGGAACAGGGAAACCAGGGGATCAGCTGCAAGGTAACGAGTCCTTGTCTGGAGACAGGAGTCAGGCTGAGGGAAACACAGGGAGCTAGTAGACAGGGTGTGAAACCCTATCAAGCAGCAATGTGAATGAACACACTGCTGCCTGATAAACCCTAACTGTTACTAGTCCCCGCCCTGTGGGTGGAGGGAGCAGGGCGAGGACCAACCTGGAGCCACAGATAAAGGGAGCGAGGATGTGCGCGCGCGCTCCTATGGAAGACTGGAAACAGACCCACCAGAGCGTAGTCGCCCAGAGATAGGACCACGTGAGCGGGACTGAGAGCGGAGATACCGGGAGCGTGGACCCTGTCCAGGAACATTGGAGGCCCTGGCACATGGTGGCAAACCCCTGGTGAGAGGTCATAGGGAGAGGGGTGATGAGCCTGGTGTTGCGAGAGGGCACGGGTTAGTACATGCAAGTGTGCGCCCTCTTGTGGGAGCAGGCTGCTGGCACTGTCCTGAGGGGTCAGAAACACTAGAAACAGGAGTTGTGCCAGCAGGAGAGTGACATTGTCTAGGTTAAATGGTTTCCCCCATAAAAAATTTCCTTACACTGTGTTAGTATGACTTAGTATATGATATTTAACTGTATTAAATACATATGACCAGGGCTGTACAGAAGTGGTATGCAGCGACGCATATGTATATAAAAACTAGCTATGCATAGCTTTAGTAGCGTTAGGAGGTATTCTGTCCCCCCTTTCCAATATGTCAGAAAGAAGCTAGTGATGTGATCTATACATTGACAATTTTTTTTTCTTTATCATGTATACACAACTGTAAATGTAAACTTTGTTTAGATGACCAATTTTTTTTGTTTTTTCAAATGTATAAAATTTATGTCATTTTAATTTCAGTTGAAAATTACAAAAAAAAAAAGATTGAACTTCTTATGATGTTCGAGATCTGGAGGCTGAATGTCAGAGTAGGCATATGTAAGGGTAAAAACACTGACAGCTGGAATATGACTATGAAAGGTTGACATTTGGACTGCAGGTAGTCTCAGGGGTTAGCAACAAACACATCAATTTTCAGGGTTGCACTATTGAGGTATGAGATCTGGGGGTTCAAACTGTGTCAGAATTACATTTGAGCCAAAGCCAGATGTGGATGGAGACAGTTCAACAAAGACAGATTGAAGGCTCATTAAAGAACAGAGGCTAGTGAGGAAGATGGCACTTATTAATACCACCCTACATATGGGGTGAGTACCAAACACCACCTTCTGGTACTCATCTGAGTAGCTCACTTAAAAAGTTATGGGTGAAGGAACTTTAGACTGTGCGCTCCTCTGAGAAAAAGTTAGCTTTATGACTAAAGTGCTGCATAATATGAGTGTGCATAGTGTGCTGCATAATGTTAGTGCTATTTACATTTTAGTTAATTATATCATTAATAATGATCAAAATGAATTAATTTGAAATACAACTTTTATCTTAACTTTTTTTTATAAATAAAAGCTGCCAGTGTAAAATAGTTTATCTCACCATCTATCTCTCCCTTTTGTTTGTCTATAAACTGAAAAAGATCCTGCTGCCAGGAAACTCTACAATATGCTTTTCATATTTTCCTCGTTGTTCTTTAATCATCCTACCAGTTGAGAAGGACCCAGATCGTCCAGTGTTTGGGTTCGGCTCAATCGCAACTGGAGCGAGGATCAGAAAAACCCGAACTACCACCGATGACACCAGCGACTTGGACTGGGATGAGGGGAGGGCGGAAAATTTAAGCAGAGTACTCTGTAATCCTTAGGGGCTGAACGCTAGGGAGGTTAAGTACCGCCTTTCTGGAAGCAACTAAGAATACATGTATGTATTAGACATCCATAGATAAGAAAATCCACTGTACATGAGCATGTTACAATATTCTCTTTGTATGGGTGACCTATATGCTTTGCTGGAAAAAACAACTGTTGGTAACAATACTATTCGGTGAAAGAGAAACAGTTATGTATGTTTTTGCTGTGACAGGGACACAAAGCTTTCATTATCACGTCTCCGGATGGGGAATGGAGTAAAAGTGGTGATTAGAATTTATTTGCACAGATCTCTCTGCTTGATAGAATCCTATAAAAGGACATTGAGGTCAAAATAAGTTACACTGCACCACACTGAAGAAATACCGCCAGAATATTGTTATGTGCTCCAGACTTTTTTTCCATGGTAGGCCAACTGTAAGGGGTCATTATGGCAAACTAAAGCATTTAGGAACAACAGACACTCAGATATTTAAACTACTTATTGTAAACAACAAAAGGAGTTAAGAAAGTAAGGGCCAGATGCTTGAATGCACCAGCCCCTGACTATCTCAACTATAGGTTTAGGGACTTGGGGGGACTTTAAAGGCACCAAAAGTATAAAAAGGTATTCAAAAGTATGAAATGTTTAATAGGCAGTGTTGATAATTCAACAATTTAGAAAACAACATATATATTATTAGTATCAATGTTATTATTACATTTCGAAGGTATTAAATAAGATACAGTATTTAAAATATTCTACACCAGGGTTCACAATGTACATAACAGTTTAGTGCAAAATTGGATTGCAGAGGCCCATAGTACATAAAGGTTGGGAATGATGTGCTGACTTATGACTCCATGGGTTTACATTGCATCTACCTGCATGCAAGCACCATGTTATGCATATGATAAGCATTGTCAGGCATGTCTCCACTAGACACTGGAGGAGCCCCCCTCCCAATCTATTTAACATGGCTTATGTAACCTGAGGTCCATAGGAAACCTGTTGCACTTTGATGAAAAATTTATCTTTTCTGTCTAGCAAACTCAGGGCTTGTTCCCACTAGAGCGATTTGTCATAGCAATCACAGGTGGTCGCGCCCATTCAGTTGCATGGGCTTGTCCCCACACATGCAAATGGCTGTCCACGACTCACGATCTGAATCGGCTCACCACATTTTTGATCGCCGGTCATGGACTGCTGCCTAATACTTGAAGTATCATAAAAAACAAGTTTTGTTATTTAAAAAAAAAAAATGATGTATCCTAGCTATACCTGTTGTAATTTCGTCATTAGAAAATGCTTATACAAGTCAGCATAGATTGAAAATGTTATGTGTGGGCCTTTAGTGATGCAAAGGGCCGCACTTGTGGTTCTCCATATCGACTCAGTTGCCCACCACTGCTCTAGTGGGCACAAGCCTTTAGAGACAGCTGATGGATGGGGGACTCCATTAAATATTACTTGTCTAAAGTTTGCTGAAGAACAGATTTTCATGGGTTGGATTGCTCTCCTTTATTCCAGTGAAGGCACATCTTAATTCTTTAGAAAAGACATTTTGGACAGTTCTATGCTTATCAGGTAGTGGAAACTATCTAGGTAATGTCCTTTCTATTTCCAGCATGACCCAGTGCCAGTAGTGTGGGTATAAGTGGTCTGCACAGAGCTCTGACCACAACCCCATTGAAAAGTTTTTCTCAAACATCCATGACTGATCTAAAAAATGTTCTTCTGGATGAAGGAGCAAAGATTCCCACAGACACATGTCTAAATGTTAAAGAGCCTTCACAGAAGGTGAGGGAGGGATAACTCCAAATTACTGCGTATGAATTTAAAATGAAATGCCATAAACTTTGATATAGATATATCATAGCCAGGTGCACCAAATACCTCTGTCTACATATTGTAACAATATATGAGATTTGAAGCAATCATCTACAAAGCAGTCTGAAGCTTTTGCATGGTCTCCAATAAGAGATGATAATTTGAAGAGATGGACCAAACCTATAAAATGGTGGGATCACAGAAGCCATATTGTTGGTGTTTGTCTGGGATGTTAAGGATTTTTCATGCTACCATTATTGTATGTCCCCAATGGCAGGACCTGACTTCCTATGGGTTAATATGGTTTGCCTCAAGCTAATAGTAAGTTATTGTACATTTGAGTGGACTGGTAATGTGGGAGACATTGTGTAGCCTATTCTAGTATCAACCTAAAGCTACCTATACACGTGTCGACTTTTGCACAATCGATATTAGATTTGGTCGTGCTGTGCGATTGTATAATCGATCGATTGTACCACCACACAGTGTGATCGAGTTAAACACAATCAATATACAATTGGAAATACAATGGTAACTTAGATTCCAAATACGATTCTAATTTCAATTCCAAATACGATTGTAAACAAATCAATCAAAATACCTAGAAAACTTGTCAGATATTTGTACGATCTACTAAATTTGGAGCCATGTATGTAGGCATCTTAATTCAGCTACCATGCATGGAATTGGTGTCAGGAACTGCCAATTCTTTGATTTACATGTCTGGTGGCTGTACAACGGACATTGTTGAAGTCCAAATTAAATGTATTGTTGCCAAACCGTTTTGCTTTTGGTCCAAATTTGTACCTTACCAACCCAAAACAGCCTTCTTTCCTAAAGGTATTGGGTGTCTTGACATCTGCATGTTGAGTAGTTGCTTTGCCTTCCTAATGTACAATATGAGAGCCTACATTACTTATTATACTGCAGTGCGTACACAAGATACTTTATGTTTGTGTGTCGGGTTGTATATGTTTTGAAGTTATCTAGGCTTAAAGCGGACCTACAACCAGAAAATGATGATTACATGAATGGCACTAGTAGTGCCGATAATAGGGAGGCATAAAAAAAAAAAACCTCACCTGTAAGAAGTAATTTAAGTAGATCCCCTGCAGCCCTTCCTCACTTGTCGAGACATCACAAGAGCGAAGTGTTTGTTGGGTGATTCTATGATCTCAGCTCGTCACTGAAAGTAAATGAAGGACCCCTGAAAGCCTGATGAATAAATATGGAACCGCTCATAGAATTCCACAGAACAGCAGGTAAGTATATTATTTTAGGATCATGGGGCCCTAAGCCATCATCATACCAGCTCAGAGGTAAGTCAAACATATGCAAT
This sequence comes from Ptychadena robeensis, assembly GCA_036250615.1. Classification (NCBI taxonomy): domain Eukaryota; kingdom Metazoa; phylum Chordata; class Amphibia; order Anura; family Ptychadenidae; genus Ptychadena; species Ptychadena robeensis. Next base: position 26,505,806 of record CM070032.1, read on the forward strand.
TTTTACATATTGAGTGTTCATCCACTTTAAAAGACACAGGGGTTACATGAATATATATATATATATATATATATATATATATATATATATATATATATATATTCATAGATATATATATATAATATATTTTGGCGGGGCTACTGTAGAGCAGCAGAGGAGAGAATCATGCTATGACCCCATACATAATAATTTCATAATCTAGCTACTCCTGTTGGTGTAGCTCTGCAACAGGATTAATAAATATCCCCCGCTGTGCTACACACTGGTATTAAAAACATTCTTACATCTTACCTGGATCTATAGTTAATATATTCCTTTTTGTTTAAAATACAAGACAATGTAAAAAAAAAGAAACAATAAATGTGATGCATGCCAAGTACCGTTAAGTAGAAATATGTGAATATGTGAATGGTGGTGTAGGTGGTTTGTAATGAAGATATCACCTAACTCTGGGGAAATATATAAAGTTTTTTGGGGAACTAGGAACTAGCTTTCTACCTCCAAGAGGATACATCTCACTTAGGAGACATTGAGGACTTTTAAGGCACAGGTGTCAATTAAGTACATTTGTTAGTTAAATTATTTATTTAAAAAAAGGTTTTGTTCATCATCATGTAAATTCATCAGTGTGTCCCAGCAAGGGGTTATGGGCTGCACTGCATTTGACTCCATGGTGGTGTTGCGAGGCCAGGGAAGGCACCAAGCATCCGGAAAAAAACAAGATGGATACTTGAGGTCAGAAGAAGCATATGGGCTCACAGGCAACACTAGAGGAATCCACCAGAGGTTACTGACAGACACAAAAATTGCTGCATGTACATAAAAATAAATAAATAAATGGACTTGAATGAGACAAGTATTGATAATCTTGCGTTGAAATCACTCTACTTACTCCTAATTTGATAGTAAATGTTAATATGGACACCCAAAACTGTGGACACCATATGAAATACATATATGAAAACAATAAACACACATATATATTTGGTCCCTCTCAGTCCCCAATGATTTTACCTAGCTCTAGCATAAGGCAGTGGTTCCCAAACTTTCTCTACAGGACCCCCCTGTTTCGTTATGAACGTTATCAAGCCCCCCTCCCAATCTATTTAACATGGCTTATGTAACCTGAGGTCCATAGGAAACCTGTTGCACCTTTCACACAAGCCCCACGCTTGCTTTTTGCAGTACATGCAACACAGTGCATTACCACAAGACCCCTTTTCTGATTGGCTGGCAGTGGAAGGGGATGGTGAGAGCATGTAGTGGGGACCCCTCTCAGGTGACTACAGGAGAAGAGGTGCCCATTAGTGAAGGGGAAGAGTCTGGTTCAGAGGCTCCAGTTTGTCCTCTCGACACTAGAGGGGGCCCAGCATGGAATCCATAAAAACCCTTCTGGCTGGAAACGCAGGGCTCGTTGATCTGGGTAGAGAGGAGGAAAGCAGTGCAGGAGCCTGTCCCCGGTCTCTCTCGGATCTGCATATTGCCAGAGGGAGTGTACGGGTGGCTCTGCAGCAGAACAACCAGTGTCCGGAGTACAGAACTGTGTTGGTTGCCTTTCGGTCACAGGCACAGCTGAGCAAGGGAAAAGTAGGATGGATTCCTCCCACTGGACTGGAAGGCCTTGTGAGAGCTCAGGAGCTGGAAAAGGCTGGAGCTAGGTGGAGCATCAGAGGTCCCCCATGGGTGCCCTTGGGAGCTGCCTGCTGTTGTACCCAAGGTTTGGGTACTCAACTGCAACACCCTAACTTGCCACCGCTGCGCTGCAGTGCGGAGTAAGCCTTAAGAATACACTTCGTCATAAGCAAGACTGAACGTTTTCTCATTTGTTGTGCTGTACCTCAATAAAGGACAAGCTGCACTATACTGGTTCTCAGAGTTGTTCCTGGTTCACTACCCGACACCTGCCCGTTACAAGTAGTGTGTGCAATCAGCAACTGACAGCAGGGAGAGCCAATAGGCAGCTGAGTGTTGCAGATCTCTCCTCTCTCTGGCTCACACCACAATTCTTTCATGGCTCACTTGGCTGCTCCCCTGGAGTATCTCCATGCCCCCAGTTTGACAACCACTTGCATCAGTGTTTTTTTGCCTAATGATCATTATTTTCAGTAAAAGGGTCCTTATGTTTTGCTTAAATTTAAGAAAACAAAACAGTAAATAATGTTCATTTTTAAATACTGAGCCTTTAGAATTCAGAAGTGCATGGTTAGCCAAACAAAAAATGGATTTCTGATGCCTATTAAAATAATAATAAGCAGTGATGGTAAGATTTGCATGTAGTTTACGTGTAAGACGCTTGTGTTGATTTCCTAAGCTGAAATCTATATTATGTGATTAATTAATCAGTTTTCTATAAGAGCTATGAAATGGATTCTGATGGAATGAGGGCCGAGGTTGGATATTTTTTCATTGCTCGAGCTGTGTTTCAGCATCCAGTAGATGTAGCTGTAAGATTACGGAGTGCCGACATCTGTTTGTACTATCTACGAATACTGCAGACGCTCCCCGGCAAACACCAAAGAGACAATAATAACATTTACACTGATACCTCCGCCGGACACCAGATTTCATTTGCAAAACAAGATTTAAAGTGTTAATCCAGTCTGTTCAAATACTCATTAAATCTTTAATTAAATAACATTAGTGGACTAATTAGCATCCAAAATCTGGATCATGAACATTCCTGAAACCAAAACATTCTATGGATGCAGTTTACACCATTGTCCAGGGTTCCTGGTACTGAATATATAAGAACTATGAGGACAATTTATAATCCAAAAATGAAACAAATAAACACAAGTAATAACTATAAAGCAGTTGTTGTCTGTAGTCATCAATTCATTTCTTGTTGTTTCTGTTGCATTTTTCTATTGTTCTCTGTGACAATATAACAAGGAATCTGGAAACCAGGAGGATAGCTGCCAGCTGGCATCTCTCTCATCTATCGCTGCCTGTGTGAAAGCTGCACTCACGCTGACTCTTTTACACACACAGCCATAGAGGGGAGACATCTGCGTGCAGCTTCCCTGTCAGCACCCCTCTTTTTTTTTATGTGTAAGAACGATGATGTGATGTGCCTTGAAGTGCTACTAGCGTCATCTTGTGGCTGAAATGTGGTATGGCATGAGGATTTGTTCCCCAATTGATTTAAACACTTCAAAAACTTTTTTTTCTTGTTTTCCTGCTCTATAAACTAGGTGCATCTTATGGTCCGAAATATACAGTACCTTATATTTCCTTCTATAAGACGCACTACTTCCCCAAATCGG
>CM070032.1:26530504-26546869 GCA_036250615.1 Ptychadena robeensis
TGAAACTGTGTAGTTGGAATGGAGGGGGTGGTTTATAATGTCCCTATCTAGAAATGGGGGGCCCAGCAGGGAAAGTTTGAGAACCAATAGAGTAGACAATAGTAATGTGGCACCTTACTGCTTTACTATATAACGTTCTCTGACATATAACGACACTATTGATTTTGGTCTGTGTATCAACAACTCAATATCCTTCAGTCAATGTAATTAATGCGTTATAAGTTACAGAAACGATGTAACCAGATACTTGGTATTATTGGATTACCGTCCAGCCAGCCAGCACTATGATAGGGATGTTGGCGGAGGAAGCGTGATAGTGAACATGTAGCATGAGGTCTGCTGCCCTCTGCTGTTAATAAATAAATATGTCACCCAGAATCTGCACAACTTTCTGTAACTCATGATACTTCTTTGAATTAAACTGTCAACATTAATCTGCAAATCATTGGAACTTGTTTATGAGACTCTAGAGGACCCTAATTTTTTATTACCTAATTAGAACAATATTATAGCTGAGGTTTAATATACTAACTGCCTTGTAATGCAATTATTCTGGAAATGCACTTAGTCAACCATGTGGGATTGTTTAATATGAATACATATGAGCAGTTACCCATAAAAACCAATAAGTTTTCTTCAGTCTAACGTAATAAGGCATAATTAAAGGTGATATGACTGGATGATGTGGGCAAGTACATTGTGTGAATATCACAGTGCGCAGTATAAAAGAACAATGGTGTATTGGAAATGTCAATGATGGCATTATTCTCAGTCTAGGGGAATTTCATGTTACATGTGCTTCGAGTGGGAGATAAAAAAGAAAGCTTCTTCGTGCGAGCCACTATCACGTCTAATTTATTTATCTTGTCCCCAATTACTATGCAACTTATTTTAGTTTTTAGATGTAACAGTTGGATATGGAATAATAAAATATGCTTTAAGGCTGCTGCCCACTTTAATTTAACAAAAGTAGGACCTTTCCCATCAGATGCACCTAACAACTTCTGACTATATTGTCCACTCAAAATTGTTTCAAGCTCAGGCCATGCCTAAAGCCCCCCATACACCTTTTGATCACTCCATACAATTTCCATTAGATCTACCAACAACTATGTAGTGATGGGTCCTCCCTGATAGAATACTTAGTGATTGGAAGGGTTAGAGAGCTCCTCATATTACATGGTTTTGGTAGAAGAAAAGTTGGACAGAAATTGTATTGTATGATTGTAAGGTGTATGGGGGCCTTATGCATAACCACAATCAAAAAATTACCACTAGAGCATCTAAAAATTGAAAACAGAATAAGGTAAAGTAAAGGGTTATGGCGCTGCAATGGCCCAGACCTTAACCTAATTGACGTATGTGGTTGGACCTAAAAAAAGAGCAGTATGTAAATACCAACAAACCACAATGAATGTGATATGGTGAAGCAGACTGGGCCAGAGATTCTTAGAAAGAGACTGATGAAGTATACATCAAATTATAACTTCCAGTTATTGCCTTATTTTAAACACCAGAAGTTACTCCACTGACATCACTTCCGGTGTGGTGCTGTGAAAGGAGGCGGCGGTCTCTCTGTATTTTTCTGGTATTCAAGAGATCTGTCAGCGCATTGCACTGAAATTAACATTGCTTGTGCGGGCCGACCACTGCGGCAAGGGCCCGCACAGTGCAATGTACTGACAGATCTCTTGAACACAGAAAAAATATGGGATTTTTAAAGAGATGGGATTTGGCCAGGAAAGCCATGGCTTTCCCGGCAAAAACAGGAAGGTTGACAGGTATGCTTTACATCCAAGACTAGAATTCAATAAATGTAGAACCAGCACATTTAGGATTAAAGGTTTTTAATTTGGCCACTCCCTTGTGCAAAAACACACAATCTGTCAGATTGCAAGAGCAACTCTTGTGAACAGCCCTGTTCTGGTAATCCCACAGACTTCATATCGAATTTAGGGTCTGGTTGGCTGTTTCAAGAATACATGGTAAAAAGAACTTACATGTCATGGATAGTATGAAGAGGAAAAAGGTGACAATCCTATGTTGTGATGTTATGTACTGTTGTTTTAAGGTAAGGTATTAAGCTGGCAACCACAGAAAACTCTTGGTGCCTGGATGATCCGATGGCTTTATTACAATCAAGAAGAGAACTAGACCTGCACAGTTGTAGATCATAGTTGCCAACATTTTGCAATACAGAAGATATGTTGTGTGAACAGTATGTAAACTAGTGTAAGGTGTGTCAGGCATAGGTATCAAACTAGCCAGGGGGCCAAATTTGGCCCACCGAACATTCTTGGCCCACAGCAAATCTGCGTTTCTTGCAGCACCCTTACCAACTGAACTCATCGCTCCTCTGACCTCCCACTCTAGTAGAAATAAAATACGAGTCCTGGCTGCTCAGCAGTGCATTCCAGTGTTATCACTGAGCGCTAGTGATGGCCGAACATCGGCCAGGTCTGTCCGCGAAAGGGCGGATCAGACTTTTAAAGAAGTCCGCCGTCTGCCTGTTCGCGGACAGATTCAAATTCCCCACCTCTAGGCGGGGAATTTGAATTGGAAAAACCGGAAGTTACGCCAGTGATGTCATCCGGTACCTGGGATGCATAGTTCATGGTTAAGGGAGCCGGATGTAACGTCACTGACACTTCCTGTTCTCGAGCCGGCTTTTCACTAGGAGACTGGCTTCATGCCTGGTCTTCAGTGAAAAGATTCTTCCTGCAGCGGGATCTTGCTGCTTCTGATTCTGCCGGAGAAAGAATAGAGAGCTCCTTCTCGCCGGCAAACAGGGCGGGTCGAACACCCATTCTGCTCGCCGGTGAGAAGGAGGACGAACATGATCCATGAACATCATCACTACTGAGCGCCCACTGCTCTGAGTATAAGTGGATCTTAAGTTCTCTGCCCAGAGTTGAAGGACAGTAGTGTGGTTAGTGCAGCTGGTAGGAGTGTTGCAAGGAAAGCAGAGCTGGGGAAAGGGCTCCAGCATGGGTCTGGGGGTAGGCAAAGTTCCCACACTGTACTCACAGGGATGGGGGCACACATGAACCACACACACACACTGTACACACAGGGATGAGGGGAACACATAGACTACACACACACACTTTACACACAGGTATAGGGGCACTGGTCTACACACACAGTATACACAGGAATGGGGGCAGACATGGACTACACACACACTTTACACACAGGGATGGTGGCAATGGTCTACACACACACACTGTACACACAGGGATGGTGGCAAAAGTTTACTTCACACACTGTATGCACAGTACAATTTATCTGTAGTCCACATGTGCCCAATACCTGTGTAAACAATGTTTGGGTGCCAGGGGTGGTCTGCAGTGTAATTATATCTGTGACTCTGTTTAAGTCTTTAAATTGGTCCCACTGTGTTTTTGGAGTTTGACACCCCTGCACTAGTAGATACACATAACAGTTATATTGGAGATAAAGCAGGGGGTGGGATATGAATTAGAATTTTTAATTTAAATCTGTTTTTTGTTTTTTTTTTAAATGCTTTTCCAAGAAAATATATTACCATGCAAAGGTTATTCCATGAAATCAAGATTAGTTTTTTAATTATGTAGAATAAGGCTGTATATGTTTTTTTGGTAAATAAATTACATTAATTCATTCACAATGCCATGCTCTTCAAGAGGTTTTTGTAAGATTATTGGGCAGTTATGCCTGGCATACACATGCCGATAAGCGGCCGATTTTTCACCTGACCGACGGGCGGGCAACCAAAGGGTGCCGGCCGACTGAAGCAGCCCCATAATGCACCAGGATGCAAACGTGATGACGTCATCACGTTTGCATTCCAGCGCATATCGGAGCATGTCTGTCGGCACCCATCTGTGGGTGTATGGCAGGCATAACTCTGCCTACAAGATATCATCACAGATGCTTGGTTTACTTTTGCAGTTCTCAAAACTGCAGAGATCACATGCCTCTTCTTCACAGCAAAAATTTTATAACATGAACAGAGTTGAGAAAAAGACCTTAATCCTATTGTTCTACAAACCTATGAATACATAATCAACCCCTCCAAGTTTCAAGAAGTTCAGTGAACAGAAACAATATTTTTCTGATTGTTTTGAGTGGAATAGATCTGCACAAGAAGAAAGTGCAACTAAGTGTGAGGAGGGAGGGGCAATCTATTTAAATTGTTATTAATTAGGTAATGATTGTTTTTCTCCTTCCTAAGTACACCAGTTATCCAAATATGAATTAATCGTCTAAACTGGTGATAAAAAAACTAATATGAAAAGTTGTTATTCTAAATATCTTCATCTGCTTGCATGTTTAAGTTATACCAGCAAGAATTAGTTGCAGTTACTGCAGAAAACAGCAGGCACTGCAGCTCCTTACAATGTGAGGATTTTACTTTTTTGGTTTACTGGAATGAATCTCTGAGACATAACATGTAGACATGATACAGTACAGTGGGCTGAAAGAAACCAAACACCTTCCACTAATCCCTGGCACAGCACAGTAAACCCTTCTCCAAACATTAGGTATCAGTTTTAATCCTTCCTCTCCTAACCAAAGCAAAAATACAAGTTTCAGGCTTTACACGCATTAAAGCAAACAATGCTTACACAGTACAAGACATACACAGGCTAAAATGTTTAAAAAGGAATAAAATCAACCAGCCCAAGCCATTTCTGATCCAATTGATTCTTTACCTAAACACAAGAGCATGCAAGTCATTTATGAAGACCATAGAAGCAGCAGCTTTATTTGTAGAATTTCTGCACAGATCAAATATTCCTGTTGATTTGGCTACAAATCTCAGTAACTTCAGTGTCCTGAAACAATGTCATCTTCCTTTGTCAGAGGAAAACCACCCCTTGTATGTAGTGGAAATGACAATTAAAAGGGTTGTATCCAAATTATGGAAGCAGCCTAGGGCAGTCATAGCGAACCTATGGGACGCGCGCCAGAGGTGGCACTTGGAGCCTTGTATGTGGGCACTCGAGCTGTCAGCCAGCACAGGGGCTGAGAGAGTAAAGAACTGCAGCCTATTGGCTCTCAGCTGTCAGTTTGCTTACTCCCTCTTCTGAACAATGCTCTCACCCTCCCCAAGCACTGCCAGCCAATCAGAAGCTGAGGGAGGGAAAAGCAGGAAGCTGAAAATGAGGACCTTATGAAGAACTTTATTCTCACAAAGTACTTTGAAGGAACAAGAGGGTGTATAGGTAGGTGATTCTGCCTTGATAGATGAGGAATCGACTTCAGTGGGATGACGTCAGGGGCAGCCAGCCCCCTCAGCTGATTTGCGGGCACGAAAACAAAAAGTTCAAAGTAGCAACAGTCCGCACTCCGGATTCTTTAAAACTTCTTCGGCTTTATTCATATAACATCACAGGAATACAATACCAACAGGGTCCCTCCAGGGATCACCCCCTCTGACGCGTTTCACTTGTATGAAGCGTAGTCTATGATCTATGATACAAATGAAACGCGTCAGAGGGGGTGATCCCTGGAGGGGGTAATCCCTGGAGGGACCCTGTTTGTATTGTATTCCTGTGATGTTATATAAATAAACCCAAAGAGGTTTTAAAGAATCCGGAGTGCGGACTGTTGCTACTGTGAACTTTTTGTTTTCGTATATGTGGATGTGCTGATCCTCTGTAGCCCAGCACCTGGTGATTTATGCCGGCAGGACACTTAACCCGAGAGGGAGGCTGTGTACCGGGAGTGAATGGACGGTTAGTGCGGATGTGCGGATTAAACATAACACTTCAAGCCTGATTTGCGGGCACCATTTGTGTGCCGGCCATTGCTTTAAATGGGGACTGCCATCCCTATTCAAAGTAATGGGATTGGAGGGGAATTTAGTGGCATGTCAGATCACATGGTGGGAGATTCATGGCCTATCTCACAAGGTGGGGTGGGAGTGTGCACGGCGGTCAATCGGACGAAAAATCGGGTGCAAAATGGGGCCATGTATGTAATGTGTGTGAGTAGAAGCCAGAACGAGGAGAGGAGGCAGAATTGTAACAGAGCAGGTTGGAATTTGTAGTTCTACAACAGTTAGAAAAGGCAGCAGGGCATGCTGGGTAGTATATTTCCTTAGCAACTGGCAGAATGTAATGCTTGCAGTTGTAGCTTCTTAGCACAGCCAGTTAGGACTTTGCCATTTATGCTATGTCAGCAGAATGCCATGTGACACTAACAGAAAACTATATGCATGCTGGAATCTGTAGTCCATCAGCAGCCCTAGGATTTACAGGAAGCTTGTATCTGCTTGATTCCCCATGAGCAAAGGAATCCATTGCCAATAACCCAGAGTTATAACTGCATGTAATAAACAGAATAACATGCTACTATGGAAAGTCAGTGTAACTGATCAGGGCCATCTAAGATGTTTCCTTATTCCTTATCAAAAAAAAAAATGTTACAAGAAATGTAAAAAATAATTAACTGATGATTCTGCCATAAAATTTTCTGAAGCAACTTTTTATACAATGACAACAATGTTTCCTAGTTATTCTCCTCATCTGTCACACAAGGATTCTAATGACAAATACAAATGGGCATTTCTGTGCATATTACACAGACGGCTCCTTTCTATGAAATGCCATTGAGCTCATGAGAACAGAAAGGCTAGGGCTCCACTGTCTGAAGTCACTGTCATGAAGTGCACGAGCTGTCTATTGTCGACAATGGGGCCTTGACGGGGCTGGCTCCATAACCAATCAGAGCAGCGAATCTGCTGGTCTGAGCCTCCGTTGCATTGAAATTGTCGTAGCGAGCTATGCCAATGGGAACGCAACGGAGGCTTCAGCAGACACCAGCGGATCCCAACGCACAGTGGAGCCTAGGTAAAAGTGGCTGAAAATTGTCCGGAGGAGATCAGCAGGACAGAGGTACAAAAATTGATTAAATTAGGTGGAAACGATACTTGTTGTTTAACTTAATGTTACAGATACAAATCACTAAATCATATATGACCCAGATATGATTTTTATATATATTATAAGAGATAATTAAGGTGGTTTTATACATTATAAGAAAGTAGAGTGTGTGTGGTTACATGTTTCTTAGTGTGTTCTGTGTGTGTAATTCAGGTTTCAATTACCATGCCCTATATATACTTGAGTGCAAGCAGAAAAAGCCCAACTCAGTGTGTACTCGAGTCAGGGTCAGAGTCAGGGCCCCACCTACCTGTCTGGATGTTTGCAGGTCTCCCTGCATACACAGGCAACCTCTGTAATGGTCCAAAGTGTATTCAGTATTCTATCGTCAGCATTCCAGAGATTGGCCCAAATAATAATAATAAAAAAAAGGAAATTTAAAATGGAAACTTATTTTCATGTTTGAATCGTAAGAAGTGACTTGAAACTCATCCTGTAATAACAATGAACCTGTGTTCTCGTAACTTTATTGAGTATGTGGCACTAGGATTCATTTAGAAAATTTCAATATCTGACTTTGCATTTCCCACCCTCGGCTTATACTTGAGTCAGTACATTTTCTCAGTTTTTGTAGATGAAATGAGAGAACTCGGCTTACATTCGGGTCTGCTTTTATACTTGAGTATAAACTGTAAGTTGGCTTTAGGTTTCAGTTTGGGAACTCTCTGAAAGGTTTGCCATCACTGGCCTAGGGTGACAACATTGTTCCTCTAGCTCAGAGTATGGTGATAATCACCCTAGGATAGGACTGGACAGGACCATCAGGATTAGTGACGCAATATTTCGCGAATAATTCCACGAATATTCGATTCTATATTCGCAAATATTCGCGATTGCGAGTGCACTGCAAAAAAATATGCAATTACCTTCAAAATGAATGGTAACATATATATCTGCAATCCATGCCCATAAGCATACTACACTTTTGGTTTTGCTTAGATATGCTTGGCATAATATATGGACATATAATGTAATTCAGGGAAATGTTTGGCCAGACCACAGGCATTGGATATACATTGGGACACTGATGTATTAAATAACAGACATTATGAAAATCATTTGTTCGAAAGCTCTTGTGCTTCATCTAGGAATGTCTGCAAACACATGATGCCGCGGTATGAGAACATAATTGCACATCTACAAGGAAGGTGTCCTTGCTCAGAGGAAGGTTAGTCTGCTATGACATCCTTCATATTCCTTCACTTACCAGCTGACCCAGAATATCAATCATGTGATCTCATGACTACTGTATATCACTATCTACAAAACAGTCACAAAGCAGCATAAGTCAGGTCCTGTCATCAATCAGCAGCCCCCCCGCGTATGGGTCACATGTGCATCACAAGGGCAAAAGCCATGGCAGATGTGACCAATTACATCATCAAAGAAGGAAAACAAAAGATTGATTGTTTCATGACTCATACATGTTTAGTAAACAAATAGTGTATTTCATATAATGGGTCATACATAGCCACTGCAGTGCTTCTAGGACAGTGATGGCCAACCTTTTAGAGGCCGAGTGTCCAAATTGATACCCAAAACCCAAATATTTATCTCAAAGTGCCAGCATGGTAATATAACCTAAATTACAGATTCACAACTCGCATACACACACGTCACACATAATCACTTTCTTATAAGATATAAAACCAACCCTATTTGTCATTAATATATATATTGGAAACTCATATCTGGGTCAGATATGATTTACTTTAGAGATTTGTATATGTAACATTTATTGCAACAACAACAAGCTGTTTCTTCTCATTTTATACCTAATGTTCCTTCAGAGATTTGAGAGCCAATAGGCTGCAGTTCTTTCCTCTCTCCTGGGTGACAGTCCAGTGTCCACAGAGAGGACTCCGAGTGCCACCTCTGGCACACGTGCCATAGGTTCACCATCATGGTCCTAGGAGGACTTCCTGACCCTCATAAATATTCTGTTACAAGTACTATAGTCTTAAGGGCTCTGTTAAAAACAGGTGGTTTTAACGAATGATTACCGCAATCACCCGGCCTGGGGCATCAGTGGGTTTAAGGCTTTCTCCTTTTCTTTTATTTATGAATGGGATAGTATCCACTCCACGCTCTGTGGACCCCGGAGTAGTGCGTCCATTGATCTTCAAGATGCGTTGTCCGCTGCAAGACCCAGAAAAGCAGCACCCAATGCTGTTTGGCCCTGCTTTTCTGTAACTTTGTTATGCTAATAATTTGGGCACATTCCCGCCAATGCCAAAGGCAAGCTGCTCACAATTCGCGGGAAATGTGACTGCAAATTCTCTGCTGCATGTCCAAGGCAGTGGACACATGGCCTTAGGTTTGCTCTGTAGGTCTACAACAACCAAATGCCTGTGCAGAGCGTGCAGACTCCTGACCCCAGGAGCGCCCATTTGGAAAGTTAGGGTAGGGCTATACTCTGCACTTAGAAGCTTTGACATGAGTGCATCCAACATACGCAAGCCCCCCATTCCCTACATTAGGACGATAATGCAGCCCCTTACATCAATGGGCTGACTGTCAATGGACGCGTCATACGTCAAGCCTCCTTTGCATTTAATTTGACACGGTGCTCCGTTTCGACATTAACAATACAGAGGCACGGGCTGGCGGATCCAGGTCTACGAAGGGCTGTAGACAGCCTTTGTTATAGCTCTATTGCCGTGAATGGCGGGATTGTGCACTGCGCTAGATATTTAGCACAATTGTAGCCACAGCCTAAGTCAGCCATTGTTTTTTGAAGGAGTAGAATGAAATCAGAAATCACAGCAGCACTACATGATGTATGCTTTTTGGTGGATACATATTCTGGGTTCATGGCAGCCAACTGGCTCATGATTTAGCGGATTGCGGGTGCCCACATGGGGCGATAGGTCAAAACTTGGTCGGCCAGAGAACCGACATGTCTGTAAATCATGGTGCCTGCCGATATTCTGCAGCATTGTGACATCATCACGTTGCACTCCGTTGCTCGTGTATTGGCCCTGGCTCGTCAGGTGTATGGGGGCCTTAAGAGTAATGTACACTGACTATCTATAGGGCTTAAAAACTTTATAGTCCTAAGCCTGCTACAAGAAGTGTGGATACCGAAGGGGAGATTTTTTTTTTTACATAAAATGTTGTTCAAAAGAACACTAGAGATATATGTTAGGATTCCTAACAATAAAAAAACAGCAATACATGCTCCCCTGACCTTGAAATAACGCTTCCTCACCTGTATAAATGACTGCTATTGTTCTCATAACTGCCCTGATTCTCATCTGCTCTCACTTTTCTCCTAACTTATGCATATGGTGTTTTCCATGATTAACTGTCGCCCGCTATGATGATGTCACATAGGGAGACATTTCTGTATGATAAATTATGTATGCAAAGAGACATTCTCTATAAACTGGGGTACAGCTTAAATCACTATTGCAGACATTACTTAGTGTCATTACACAGGGACCTGGCTTGGGTCAGTGTTTTCATACAGGTTTACCATCTATGCTGGAGTAGGACAACCCTGTTTTAACACTTAAGGTGGCCATAAACACACCAGTTTTTACTAGATCAATCTTAGATGTGCTCACATTGTAAAATGTAAATGAGTCTAACATTGTTTTATCATTTCAAAACCGATCACTTTCTTTTGCTAAGCCAAGTGCACATACTCCATTGTACCATTGGATACAAATCCATTAAAATACATTGAAATCCATCAGAAACTTGTACCATGTACTGAAATCTGCCAACATGACTGATCACGGCTCCATCAATTTGATGTTTGATTTTACATGCCATGCAAAAAGGATGCACATTCCGGATAAAGTCCATATAATATGTTTTAGTCATTCAAGCTTAACCGAGCTCATGAGGGTGACTGTACTACCACTTTGTTTTCAACTTCAATAACGCATTACATGAACTTTTATAAAGTGCAGATTCTTCCATTTTGCATGGGATGTATTGTAAAGTGGAAGACACACCTGGAACTCCAGCACCCAATGGTCCGTGTATCTACAAAGGCGACAGCAGGAGGAGATAAGTGAACCGGGGGGGGGGGGGGGGGGGGGGAGTGCCTGAGTCTTATGGTCCGAATGCAAGATACTTGGCTTCCTGCCAGCGCTCCCGGCAAGAAGATTAGCTGGGGAGCTGTCAGTTGAGAGATCTGCCCACGGCCAGATCTTACATCTGAACTGTATGAGCAATGAAGAGAGAGATAGATAAATTATCTGTCTCTCCGTGTCTGTGGGAGCTGCAATCACTCTGCAGCTTCCACTGACACAACCAGAGAGGTAGGGGAGACTCTGCAGCCATTCCTCTGCGGCTCCCTCCTCCCGATCAGTGAAGATGGCGACGTGTGTGCCGTGATGCTGGTGACATCTAGTGGCAGAAAGTTGGTATTGCATTGATTTGATTCATATTTATCTAATTCACTTGGACTTCAAATATTTTTTCTCTGGTTTCCCTGCTCTAAAAACTGGGTGCGTCTTATGGTTTAGTGCTTTTTATAGTATGAAAAATATAATACGTTTTGGGTTATGTTTGATTTTGGTTGATCGATTAATGCAACAAGGAATCAACATTGTAAATCATCAACTTCAATAGTTTATTTTTTTTATATGTGTATGCCCACCTTTACCTATTCCATCCATTAGACATGCAACATAAACAGTATGTACCAAAGGGCTTACCTGTCTATGCTCAAGCAGCCACTTCTCTCTCTTCCTTTGTTTCCTCCTTAAATTTTTCAGCTTGTTTATTTCTCTCCTGGTTAACCTTTGGTTTGCCCCAGCTGACCTGATAGGTGCAGCCTGGATGACCTGGGCTGAGGTTGAATCTGTTGTTAAATGTATAACATTCCTATGAGGTGGCCTTGGTGGCACAATATTTGATATTGATGCTGATAATGGAGAACCGTTGCTTTCTTCATGTTGTGCTCTAGTAGGCAGCAGGCCATGTGGCACTGTTGACGTGTTTTCTGAAAACTCTGTCAGTCTTGCTAATGATCTATTGCTAAAAGAAGGTTGAGGTGCACTGCTTGAGTTTAAAATAGAAATGTCAGTTTGTTTCCGCCTCATCTGCAGCATCGTGAAGGTTTCATTCAGTTCTGACAGTTTCATGACATCCAAGTCCAAACTTTTTGATTTACGGTGAAATAAATACCCACTACATGCTCTCCTACTTTCTCTGGGAGAAGAATTAGGTTCTTTTAAGGGTGCAGAGTTCAGGAATTTTTGCCTTTCATGTCTTTTAGAAGCTGGCACTTCAAGACACAATGCCTCCACTAATAATCCAGAGGAGTGCTGGGATATGTCCCTAATTAAATACATCCCATGCCTTATCGTTCTGAATGTTTCCATCTTCCCACATCTGGCTTTGGCGCTGGAATCCTTCTGCTGTTTAGGAATTGATAGAGGTGTAGACGCTGGGAGCGACTCTGGTGCTGGAAAAGCAATGTCGATTTTGCTCTTACAAAGGCGTACAACGACGAGATGGCCACAGGTGCATTTTGTGCTGTCGACAAAGTTAAAGCCCCCGAGTCGGGATCGGCAATAAGGACAGTTCAGCTTGCCAGCTGTCCAGTGAACCTAAAAATAAGGAGATGGGAAAACTGTATGGCGGTTTGGCACGATACTACGACGGTGAACTGAACAAAAGTTATGTTTTGTTTGCTTACAAAAGAATTCCCTTCTCGGACTTCCTTTATGTGAAATACAAGCTTGTCAGCACATAGAGCACTTTGCAGTTAGCTCTGAAAGAGAAATTCTCTACAACACAGATGTCCCTAGAAAAGAATGACAATGTTGCCACGAGCTCTCTACTGCCATAGAATGAGACATTTTAACCCTTTTGTGGTCACTCATTAGAGATTACACCAGTGGTGGGCAACTAAGTGAGCAACTAAAGGGCTGTACATAACATTTTCAATCTATACTGACTTGTATAAGCATTTTAAAATGAATGAAGCAGGTATAGCTAGGAGACACTGTTTTTATTGATACTTTAAGCATTAGGGAACGGGTATGGTAATGCACATTCTGTGCTGTGTGTACAAATGGATGTTTTTTTTATGCAGTCCGGTGTAATAAACCGAGATTTGTGAAAGTCATTGTCATTTACCTTCCTGCCTAGGACCTCCCCTGGGTGCAGTGGTCTTAAGTAGACCTGGTTTTCCCGATCAACATTGCCAACTTTACAGATGTCCTTAGGAGTGCCAAAGTGGATAAAGAAAGGCGGGTCAGCGCGTGACTGCTACACATGATAATATATGGAATGTCCTATTATATTATCAAAGGTTATGTGCCCCTATTCTGAGGTTTTGTGCCGCAATATATATTATACAATCATCCCCCATTTGGTGGGATAGTGGCAGCATAGGCATAGCATCTTCTTAGAGTGGGAAGAGGAGGAGAGATGAGGGACTTGCTCAGGCACTGTCTGGGTTGCTGATTTACTTTCCCATATGCCAATCAGCGCACAAGCCAGAGCCTGAGCGAGTCCCTTGCCTATTCTCCTCTTCCCACTCTTAAAAGATCCCGGGTGAGGACACATCAGTGGGATTGGTGGACAGGCGAGTTCCTATACCCTCTGCATTGACAGGTTTCGGGGACCAAAAGTGGAGGACTGAGGGGGCTGCATGTGGCACCTGGGGATTACACCCAGACTTTAAACCGTGTTCCCTAGCGAATGTTCTGCCCTACCCAATAACCCTAATAATACAGTGCCAATGTATTTACTAGTTTACTGTATTTGCTTCAGCTTAATCATGCATGGTAGAGCCGTCTTCTCTTATCTTACGAAGAGGGTTGCACAAAAAAGAAATGTTATATAATAGCCTGCCCTGTGACTAGTGACAGGGCCCGGCCCTGTCACGGTCATGAAAGGATTGATCTTTGATCTGTGATCTTAAATTTTAAATCAATTGACTAAAAACTTGATAAAATTTTAATATAACCAATTAAAATTTTCCAGCATGTCCAATCGTTTTAAGATCAAACTTTTTTATCGTTTTAGGACGATCGAACCATGTGGGCTGCCATAGATTTTCAAGCAATTGAATTTAGTTAATTGCCTGGAAAATTGAGACGTGTATGGGGGCCTTTAGACCCATTAGTTTCCCATTAACCTCCTGGGCGTTACGCATGGATCGCGGCAGGGCATATAACATGCCACCTCGATTTAAGCCCATTCGGAAGTACCCTGCACGATTCCGGCATCTGGTGACACCGGAATCGAGCTGGGAAAAAGCGACGCCCCTCCATTTACATGGAGGTCTATGGTGACACCAACCCATGCCCCCTTCGCATCACCGGTGACACAATTAGGGACGGACCCAGAAGCATCAGCGTACACGAGGATGCAGATAATCGCCGGTGGACAGGTAAGTTTCCTTGCAGTTAACTCAGGTTGAGTTTCAAGATGGACAGAACTCAACCCAAGTTAACTTGGGCCAAACGCCAGTATGGCCGAAGCCAGTACGGGCACAGTTTGATCTTGGATCAAACTGCGCCTGTGCCGGGATCAGGCGTAATCGCCCGCTCTCCATGAGCCTGCAGCATTTCTGCATAGCTGCAGGCTCACAGGGCTGTGTTTCCGGCCCTGTGTTTTCAACGTCATCGGTGATGCCGAAAGGGGCGGGGTTTCACTTTCCCCAGCACACACTGCCGGCATCTAAATGACACAGGCAGTGTGTAGTGAGCCAGGAGGAGAGTGGGCAGTCGGGAAAAGCCCCTTCGCGGGCAATTGTGGAGTACACTACTCCACTGTGATTGCCCAGGAAGGGTCTTTTTGCACATGAAAAGTGGCGTGAAAAGCTTGTAACGCCCAGGAGGTTAAAGAAACAAAACAATAGGTTTTTTCCTATCTTTCATATAATGAAAAGGTTTACCAAATAAAAGCTTACCTTTTCAATCTCTCCTTTTATCCAGTGTGGACTTTCTTCGGCCTCCACGTGCCATATATGACAAGCCCCCTGATAGGTGGATGAATCGACGCCGTTCTGCAAAAGACAAAGGGAATAAAATCCCATTTCCAATGCAGCTAAATAGAATCTACACAATAAACGACGCTATCAAATAACCACATCTTATAATGAAGTGCTTTACAGATAAGCATTGCTGCCTGTCTAATCCGAAAAGTCTTTATTTTTCTCATTTTCTCTTTGTGTTCTTACTGAAGTTTTGACTTTAAACCTAATTAGAGATAGATTTGTGCTTCCTGAGATATGAAACAAAAGGGGATAAGAATCGGAGCGAGGAAGGCATAGGTCTGCTGGGCTAGAGTGTGGTGAACGGGTTGGCGTTTCTAATTAAGTGAGATTTCTATAAAAATAAAAGATTATAATTAATATAATTAAATCTTATAACTTATTGGCAATCTCTATTGCTCTATTACATCCAATTGAGTTTGCCATTCAAGTATAATTATTAAACGCAGCTCAGTTAAACGTGCTGGGATGCCATGTCAATCTAAACGAGGGAATATGAACGATATATATTCTGCTGACGTTGGAGGGAAAGTAGCGGAGATCTTTAAATATTGTTCTGTATCCAGCCTCTCCGCTGCGATCAGATCACTGGCAGGCGGCTGCGTAGGCAGGGAAGCACCCATTTTCTTGTGCACAATGCATGCACTGAACAGGGTATTGTCAGGTCAAGCATACGTACGGGAAAGCCTGACCTTCTAGAAGTCCTACAGCGCATTCGCTCAGGAAAATATATTGTTATATTTCGGGAGAGAAGAGGAGACAGCACCACCAGTGAGTCATTTGTAAGTGTCTTTATTTCACAGTGTGGGAGACGTGATGTTTCTGCGTCTATAGGCTTAAGCTGGCCATACATGTAAAGATTTCAAGAGAATGGATATTCTATTAGATTGAATAGTTAAATTTTTTGGTTGAACCTCAATCTTTTTATAAATGTACAACACGATGAGTAATCAATCGATCTCTGTTGATAATCGAATTTGAGCAGAATTGCTGAAGTGGTCGGCGTGCCTTGAATGCTTGCTCGATCGGTTGGTAAATATCAAGTCTTGATTACAGTTCAATCTATAAGAATTTACAGATATGTCCGATACAGATCAAGATTCAGTCCGATATAGATTACTTTTACCTTGATCAAACTAATTACAAATATTCGATAAAGGTCCAATTGAGCAAAATCAATCTTTTTTTTGTTGATCTTAAAAAAAAAATTATTGACACGTGTATGGTCAACTTTAGGGGAGGGGAGGGATTTGAGGGGAGTCATGGATTTTACCCCTGTCACCTCTGTCCTTTCATCAGAAAGTGGGGGTGAGGCTTTTCCGTCATATGAACCACTATAGAGCAAACAGGTGTTAAATGGACAATGAGAAAAATATTGATGGGAACTGTTTTTACTTACCGTATTTTTCAGACTAAAAGACGCACTTTTTTACCTCCAAAATCAAGGGGGGGGGGGGGGGGGGG
>CM070032.1:26574068-26589280 GCA_036250615.1 Ptychadena robeensis
CCCCCCCCCCCCCCCCAGGGGAAGAATGGCTCTCCGAACTGTCACTAATTAGCCATATGGAGGATCTTACTGCCCAACTGCAAACACGGCAATCTACCTTTATTGATCAATTGTTTCCCTGGCTCTTATTTGTTGACACCTCTAAGTTTCAACAATTGCTTGCTGAGTACTCATCCACGCCACCTCTATCATGGAGGTAAATGACCCCTACTGCACGTATTGGTACCCTCCCTGTTTGGCGCTGCATTGTGTGCTAGTGCCCCCCCTCCCCCCCTGCCTTTTTCCTACCCCTGATGCTGTTTGTCTTCTTCTCTGCGGACTCTTACGCTCTCTCCTCTTTTCTTCCTTTGTCTTCTCTAGTTGGAGTTCTCAACTGACTATTGTTGATAGATACTTGGATAATGTTGAGGATATTGTTATGATTATTGTTTTTTGCTATTGCACAACCTGTTCCACGAAGGTGTGTTGGACTCACTCAAAGTTACCTCGTCAGTGGACTTCCTTTTCACTACCCGATTCTGTACATACGTGACCTTTCAATGCCTTGCATGTCCAATATGACTTTGTGTACTATTATTCATCTTATACCTTGTTTCCACACATGCTATGTACTATTGTCTTGTTAAAACCTTTAATAAAGTTTATTGTGTAAAAAAATATATATATATATTCCTACATCTCCAGCAAATTTAAGCCCAATTTATTTATTTCAGCACATTCTGGGTGCTGAAAAGTTTGGCTTAAACTTGAGTTTATTTAGTATTTTCAGTACAGTAATAGCAATGAGGTACCATGGCACCATGAAAAAAATCACACACAACTGTATTTGAGCATAACAAATTGGTTTGATCTCTCTATGACTCTAAAGGCCAAGCAATGTATAGCCGCGCTATAAGTCTTCCCACTGTCATATTAATCAGCATCCATATTCCTTCAGCAGCTAGGAATTGTCAGTGATCACTGAGGCACCTACAAGCAGCGCTGTTACATCACACTTGTCTAATTATAGTTACATCGTCGCTTACTTATGAAAAAGGCAAATGCCCATGTTCTGCAGCCTTTAAAAATGCATTCGACTTCTACATTGAAAACCCAGCTGATCCAAAGGGAGAAAACACGATGTGAAGGCATCTGCTCCAGTAGGAAAGAACTTCATCCCGCCTGTAAAATGGAAGAATTAAATATTTTCTTACCTGTAATATGTGTTCATCAAAGTTATTTCTAAAATTGATGTGGAGGCTACATGTGTTTTCTCTTGTAATTTTTGTCTCTTCTGCCTAATCGTAATTTTGTGTGAAAAACGTAGTGAGCGTCATATGAGAGACTAAAAAAAACCCCACATATACATTAAATAGGCACGATAATCACCCCCCCCCCCACAACATACTTACCCTCTTTTTGATTAGTTCTGAAGCCGGTGTTCTGAAATATTTTGCTACCCGAAATATTTTCCTACGAAAAAAAATCAAAAGATTCACCCTGAAAACCCCAAACTAGGGCTATCTGCACATGTGCAGTTGTTAGGGTGGGAAAATATTTCAGGGTAGCAAAATATCAATGCCCCCACACCCTCCTCCCCTCCTCCACTCCACCTCCCCCTCCTGTCACTTCTCTGTCAGAGCTGTAGAGCTCCATAGGGGGGGTTTGTTACATCCTTTGCAGAAACATAACTCATATCCAATGTGCCTTCAAGATGCTTTTATAATAGCTTTCGCCTTTAAATCCTCCTTCTTACCTTGCTTGTGAGTCCATGCACTGGTAAAGGGTGTTGGGTATCTTGTCTTATGAAAAATTGGAGGTTTGTGGCCTACAAACACACATCAAGGTGTGTAGATTGGTGGTAGATCGCTGGACCCTTTATCAGGACTTGATCATGCCGATCGGACTCGGAAACGATGCGCACCAGTGTGCACATCCATTCCCGTTCAATACCCTGGTCCCCATTCCAAAGTATTTGTGAAAATCAGACATGTCGATTCCCTGTTCGAGCACCTTTTTACGTCTATCTGGGCAGCCTCGATTCTCTCAGGGTTGATCGCTGTAAATGCACACGACGATCGATCTAGCAAAAATATACCTCTAAATTCAGACGTCTATGGCCGGCGTTTGGCATAAAACTAAAATGCTGATTGGATCTTTAAGGGTCCACAACAGGAAAAATGTATGTTGTTTTCTAAAAAACTAGGGGACATGATTGCTGCAGTTAATAACAATCACAGCTGCTTGCATAATTAATAGTTAAATATGTTATATATAGTGAAAACAATTATACCTGTCATCCGGAAATCTCTCCGCCCTTCTGATTACACTGTGCCCTGGTGCCCGCATAATATGGGTACATAGAAAATTGGGAAGGTAGACGTCATTGCCTTGGTGGCATTGCCTTCCCAAGTCTCACAAGATAATGCCGGAGATCCCAGTACATGCTGCAAGGCATTCCTTGGATTTCCTGCTGCCAGAAAAAAAAGACTGAAGGGGATTTAGGCGCAAGCATCAAAGATGGCGAACTGGGGGGGGGGGGGGGGGGGGGGGGGGGGGGGGGGGGTATGAGCATACAGAACCTAGGTGCCCAACATGCGGCCCTTTGGGCGCTCTTCGGCGGCCTCCCTCAGTCCTCCAATTAACCTTACTGTTATTGCATAGGAACTCACCTGTCCACTTATCCCCCGCTGACAGGTCCTAGCCTGGGATCTTCTTTGAGCGAAAAGAAGAGGAGAGGCAATAAACTTATGTGATAGGTGTACGTAAAAGCCAATCAATGACCAGATCTCCTCGTGTTGAGGGGGAGGGAAATCAGCAGACAGGGGTTATTGTATAATATATATTGTGGCACATAACCTCAGAATAGGGGCATATAACATTTGAATCTAAGATTATGTGCCCCATAGATGTCATCAAATGCTTTGATGATATCTATGAGGCACATCACCTATGACAATGTATAAGACACAAAATGTGCATTATGTGTCTTCTAGCTGTGCATGCTGTCATTATTAAAGATGGTCGAATTTTTCGACTAGCTGACTTTGTGAGCTGATTGCAAAGCCTCTGAAAACGGCATCATCACCAAAATTGCTGGAGATGTAGAGAAGGGTTGTGGGAGCATTTGAAAAAAAAAAGTTTTGCTCTAGCACATGTCATTTTTGCATAAATTAAGTTCAAAAACAAAGTCGAAATTCTGATTTTCAAAATGTTGACTTTGAACTTAATTTGTGCAAAAACTATTTGTGTTAGAGCCATACTTTTTTTGTAGTGTACCCCCAACCCTTCTCTACATCTCCAGCACGTTTAGTATTGATACCATGTTCAGGGGTTTTGCAATTAACTCGAAATCATCAAAATGGTCGAATTTTTTTAAAAACAAAATTCGACTATATCTAGATATTATAAAATGCTAATACAAGTCAGTATAGATAGAAAATGTTATGTGCGGCCCTTTAGTAATGCGAGGGCCGAACTTGTGGCCCTCCATATCAACTCAGTTGCCCACCACTGATACAGAAGTTATGTTTACTGTTTTTATGACATGTTTTCCAGAATGAAGACAAGTAACAGGTAATAAAAATAACATGTTATCCTCAAACAACTGTACCCACACTGCCGGCCATGTACATGACAAATCCCTGCTTCCTGACTCACAATCTGAGCAATAGATAATCTGTATATCAATGCACCATATAATAGAAGGAATTATACGGGTTTAATAATGCAAATCCTTCCCCCTGACTCCGTACAATGCATAATGTGCAGAGAGGGCAAAGTCATTATAATCGGAGTTACTGACATATAAAAGAACTACCAGGTACACTACTCTGATGGTCATTTTTATGATGGTGATTTTCTAGATACATATTTTTTATTTAATCAAACTGTGCTCAAATGTAACAGTGCCATGTTTATGTTTTCTATCATAAGTTCCTGTTCTGCTTAGTGATGGGCGAACTGTCCGCAAGAGAGAACATAGAATGTTCGCTTTTCTTCTCCCAGCAAACAGTATGGGTGTTCGATCTGCCACGTTCACCGGTGAGAAGAAGATTATTTTCACTAGGGACCGGGTAGAGGACCCGGTCTTCTAGTGAAGAAGATCGACTTTAACCCGGAAGTGACGTCAGTGCATCTTTTCCTTCCACACTTTTCCCTTCCACATAACTTTCTATTACTGTGCTTTGATACAGCACTTTGGGAACATTCAACTTCTTTTGCAATTACATTTTGAGGCTTTCCCTCTTTATGGAGGGTGTCAATGATGGATTTCTGCACAACTGTAGGGTCAGCAGTCTTCCTCATGATTGTGAATCCTACTGAACGAGAGACCATTTAAATGCTCAGGGAGCCTTTTCCAGGGGTTTTGGATGAATTAACTGATTAGAGTCTGACAGTTTGAGCCGAGAATATTAAACCTTTTCACAACCTTTTCTGAGATTTGGGGGGTTTTCATAAGCTGTTAGCCATAATGATAAAAAACAACCAAATGCTTGAAATAGCTTGCTTTGCATGTGATCATTCTATTTCATGTATTAGTTTACCTTTTAAGTTGTATTACTAAAATACAGGAAATTTTGGACGAGATTAAAAATTTACATTGTACATTTTCACTATAGAAAGAAATGCTCTGTCACCATCTAGTGGCCGTAAATGTCTCTGAAGTTCATTAACCCCCAGAAGACTGGCACTTCTCCCACTGTTAGAGCTAACAAGTAAGTAACTACACTAAACTCCTGTGTCATAACCTGTGCCTGTGTGTACTATCCTATGTTGTTTCTCCACTCTAATGTATTGTACAGCACTGCGTAATATGTTGGCGCTATATAAATAAATGATAATAATATAATAATAATCCATGCTTTCATGTTGTTGACGCCAAATTCTGAACCTAATATCTGAATGTCGCAGCAGACATCGAGACTCATCAGAGCATCTTTCCAATCCTCTATTGACCAATTTTGGTGAGCCTGTGCGAATTGTAGCCTCACTTTCCTGTTCTTAGTTGACAGGAGTGGCACCTGGTGTGGTCTTCTGCTGCTGTAGCCCATCTGCCTCAAGGTTCGACGTGTTGTGCGTTCAGAGATGCTCTTCTGCATACCTTGGTTGTAACGAGTGGTTTATTCAGTTACTGTTGCCTTTCTATCAGCTCAAACCACTCTGGCCATTCTCTTCTGACCTCTGGCATCAACAAGGCATTTGCGCCCACAGACCTGCCGCTCACTGGATGTTTTACCTTTTTCGTACCATTCTTTGTAAACACTAGAGATGGTTGTGCGTGACAATCACAGAAGATCAGCAGTTTCTGGAATACTCAGACCAGCCTGTCTGGCCTCAACAACCATGCCACGTTCAAAGTCACTTAAATCACCTTTCTTCTCCATTCTGAAGCTCGGTTTGAGTTGCAGAGGTTCATCTTGAACATGTCAACGTGCCTACATGCATTGAGTTGCTGGCAATGAGCAGTTGGACAGGTGTGCCTAATAAAGTGGCCAATAAGTGTAGATAAATATCCTTTATGTAAGGAAAATGTTATATATAATAGATCCATTTTAAAAATTACGTTCAATATTAGGATATTGATGAGCTATTGTAGCCAAGCCAGCTGTAGTTTAGTGAGAGAGCCCAGACTGTATTGTACAACACTAAGTTGGCATATGACTGCTGCGGCTCTCATGACCCTATGCCATCTGTCTGAATCATAGCTTAGCTGCTGGTTTGGAAATATGGGATAAGCCCTAGAGTACGTCACCTGCTGTAGTTGCAGACAACATTTGGCAAAGCTGAAACAAATGAAACACTGCGTGCAGTTCATTATTTCATGTATCCAGCATGCACACTGACTACAGGTATAGGGCTGCCACAAATCTATATCTTCAAGATGTTGGTAATACACAGAAGGGGTTTTATCAAAAGAGTACAGAGTTTTTTGTGAATGTGATGCAGATTTACAGGCAAAATAAATAGTTGTGAAGATTTAACACGTTACTTGATTTTGTTTTCTGATTCTTCCAAGTCTAATGAAATACAATACAATGGGAACCTGTGCTTCATCCTTAGAAATGGTGGTCGGTATGTGTAGAATTTACATAGTAACATAGTGATGTTACCATGATGGCACACCCATCAAAATCTGGACTCACAAGAAGAGGTTTGAATGATTCTGATGGACCTTCTGTGGAAGGAAGCCTTAGAACAGGCATGTCCAAAAGCAGGCCAGGGGCAAAACATGGCCTGCGTTCAAGTTTCCACTGACCCACAACCCTACACATAAAATAATGATATGCCAAACTTAGGCTTAAGTGTTTGATTCAAGTGCAGCGAAAGGACTCCCATCTCCCTTAAGAACAGTTGCAATTGACAGATTGAACCAGCAAGGGCTTTGGCTTGAATTCCCCACTGTGAATCAGGGGTATCAGGGGTTTTAACCATGCTGTGACTGTCTATTGCTCCTTCACCATGCAGATTACCCCTATTATCAGGATGAAACATTATTATTATTTTCATTTATTTATATAGCGCCAGCATATTACGCAGTGCTTTACAATACATTAGAGTTGAGATGCAACACAATATAACGCACAGCTACAGGTTATGACACAGGAGGAATAGAGGACCCTGCCCAGTCGGGCTTACAATCTAATAGGTTGGGGAACAAGGTATACAATAGGTGGGGGGATGGGACTGGCATGGTTATGATGTTAGGAATGAGAAGATCGGTAGAAAAGGCTGAAGAGGAGGGTTTTTAGAGCTTTTTTTGAAGGTGGCAAAGGTAGGAGCAAGTCTGATGGGATGAGGGAGGGAGTTCCAGATAGTAGGAGCGGCTCTAGAGAAGTCTTGGCGCCGCGCATGTGATGAGGTTATGAGCGGGGATGTCATTAGTAGGTCACAGGAGGAGCAGAGGGGGCGGTTAGGGGTGTATTTATGTATAAGGTTGGAAATGTAAGTAGGACAATGAGGTGTCGAGAGATTTAAAAGCAAGGCACAGAACTTTCAATTTAATTCTCTGGACGATTGGAAGCCAGTGTAGAGATTTGCAGAGAGAAGCAGCAGATAAGGAACAGTTAGAGGAGTAAATGAGTCTAGCAGCAGCACTCATGATGGACTGGAGAGGTGATAGTATAGTGAGAGGAAGACCAGAGAGGATGATGTTGCAGTAGTCCAGACGAGAAATGATGAGAGTATGTACCAGGAGTTTGGTGGTCTCTGGGGACAGGAAGGGGTGGATTTTGGAGATGTTGCGGAGATGGAAGTAACAGGATCTAGCAATGTTCTGTATGTGGGGAATAAAGGAGAGTGCAGAGTTGAAGGTGACACTAAGGCAGCGAGCTTGAGGAATGGAGGATATAATAGTGTTATTTACTGTAAGTGAGATGTTGTGGGGAGGCTTGAAAGGTGATGGGGGAAAGATGATGAGTTTAGTTTTGCTCAGGTTAAGTTTTAGGAATATGTCAGCCATCCATTGCACTGAGAGATGTTGTCCAGGACAGAGGGAGTATAGGCCGGGGTGGATAGGTAAATTTGGGTGTCATCAGCATAAAAATGGTATTGTAGACCAAAGGATGAGATAAATTTGCCAAGGCAGGAGGTGTACAGGGAGAATAGGACCGGACCAAGGACTGAGCCTTGTGGGATTAAGGGATTAAGGAAGCATTAAGGTGAGCAGTGATAAAGGAAACTTCTCACTGATTCTCCATATTCCATAGATAGGGGAATGGTCAGGACATCTCGGGTTAGATGCAATGTGGATGGACAGCTGGGAGAACTGCAAGTCCCAGCATACCTAGGGGCAGGCTTTATTAGTGTTATGGCCATGAATGGCTTACACTTTTAATAACAATGGAAACTATGGGTGAAAAAAGATATCTACCCCATGGTTCCTTCATTTACATTTAATGTTAATGATTCAAAGAATGTCAGATCTGAATGGCCACCCCTGACACATTTCACTTCACTGGCCCTCTCGGCAAAAAGTTTGGACACCCCTGGCTTAGAATAAAGTCATGTCCTGCTAGAAAAGTAGAAGTTTGAACCAGCGGTTTCTGGATGTGCATCTGGCTGATGGGGCAAAAGGAATAATTTGCATGGCTTCGCCCACTGTCCCAAAACGAAGGCTTCCACCTAAAGTTTTGGGATTTGTGCTGGATTGGGCCGTGTGAATACCTTCTGTTTTAAGAAGGCTTGATTGTGCTAATTATTATTTCTAAAACACACTGTTGGGTATTTTTGGAGATCTGGTATTGTTTGTGCTGCAGTGAACGTATGGGGCTTTGTCTTGCAGAGGCTTCGGGCCCGCTGCTTTTCATTGGCATATTTTCAGTAAACACAAGTATGAAAAAACAATACCAGCGAGACTGCTTATGAGTCATGAAACACAAAAAAGTGGTTCATCCCATACATAGCTCATGTAGGCATAACTCTGGAAATTCAGCAGTATATCATTTATAATTTAGTGCACCCGTACACTGATGATAATGGTTCTGTCATAGACATACTCTTATACTTTATTTAATATGCAGAGTTTGGTGCATTACTACAGCAACAAAATGACTAACAATACTTTTTACATTTTCACATTTTAAATAAAATTGAAACCCAAACCAACTGACGTTTCGGGGCATATTTATAGTGGTTCTTTGCTTCAGAGCCAAAGCTAATTAGGGTTTCCAGGTGCAGCACAGTGCCAGCCACACGTTGCCATATATTTGGCTTTTGCGTGTTCTAATAATCTAATAATACTCATCCCTTCCCAATACTGATCCAAGGAGGGTACACTGAATGCCCAACACCAACCTTTGGAGTTAAAGGCAGATTTCAGACTCCTACCTTCCTTGGAAGTGTAAATGGCACATTTTGTTCACTAAATCCTAAAAGTAACCTTCTAAAGATTTATTTGGACATAATGCTGTGCTGTGGTTTCCCATCATATCTGGTGAGAATGTACAATTAGATGCAGCAGCTGCACATCACTCCACTCCTTTAGTAGCTGACATCTGGGTGAAAACATCGATTGCCATTTCGATGGTTCGGAGTCAGATCTGTCACACTGTAAAGGGGAGATATGTCCAGGGATGTGCTTTTTTTTGGAAATTTCTGTGGTTAATGTTTTTTTTGGCCATGCATGAAGGAAATATGGAACCTGCCATTAATGCTTCTAGTTTTGCAAATACCAACAGTTCAGGTATACTTATACGGGCCTCACTGTCCAGTGATTCACATGGTCATAAATTTTGTATATTTACATACACGTCTGTACATTTAAATCCAATATTATTTTATATTATTATTAATATAAATATATTAATAATATATTAATAATATTATATCCTCATTCATATAAGGAAACATTGAACTTTGATTGAATTGCAATACTGATATTGTAAATGTATCCATCCTTTTAAATCATGAACGCAAACTCTACCAATTTAGTTATTTTTTTTTTTTACGACACACTAAAATATAAGAAGTACTCTTATATATAGCTGTAAACAGCTGCACACATAGGTGCGTGCTTTCTTGGCCATCCAGCTGACACACACAGCAGAGCAGAGACAGAACTGCTTGTGGGCGGATCTTGCCTCTGACAGCTTCCCCACCCCCCCTACTGGAACTCAAGCTTGGCCAGTCGTCACACCTTCACAATCTGCCCAGCCGGTGGGCTGAACAGGGAGATACCAATCACTGGCTGAGCTTCAGCCTGGAGGCAGAAAAACCACCTGGGGAGAGATCTTCCCTGTGACAGCTTCCTTGCCTCCGCCTCCTGGAACTCAAGTTCTGCTGGTGGTTGGTAGTGCTGTGTTTTAATCCATCACCTGCTGCACTCCCCACCGCCTGTTCACTACAATAGAGACTGCATGTTGCCATGGGTATGACATAGCAGCTCAGCTTAAATGTCTTGGATTTGGCCCATGGGCCATAGCTAACCATGACATAAATTAAGTTAAATGTCAAGTCAACATTTTTCAAGTTGAAATTTTAACTTCATTTGACACGTTATTTGAGGCTTTGCATTTTACTCCCCAAAAAATTTATTGGAATTTTTTACCATTTTGAAGTTCAGCTCTTAAACAATCTAATCCAATTAAGTATCAGTTTGTACAGAAGATATAAAGAAGAGATGGCAAACTCTAGTGACAAGGTAAGAAATACACCTTATCAACAGCAAAAGATAATACCGACATAAAATGGCAACTGTTTTAGTACAGTTTTTCCCAAAAATAAGACTTTTTGCTTCCAAAGATGTCTTATGTTCGGGGCATGTCTTATTTTTCTATAAAGAATACGGCACTGAGGTATCAGGGTGGGGGGATCACTTAAAATGACACAGGGGGGTCAGAGGGGGGAATCAAAATGGCACAGGAGACTCGGGGGGGGGGGGGGTTGCCGTTTTAGTAAGCCCTTCTGATCCTTCTATGTCATTTTGATTGCCCCCTCTGATCCCCCCCCCCCTGTCCAGAATTACAGTACCTTATCTTCAGGGGTGCCTTATTTTCGGGGAGATGCCTTATATTTCAGCATGAGGCAACACGCTGACCAGACTGGGCCGGCACTAGCAACTAGATTAGTAAAATGAATAAGGGATGAATGAATACCTTTCCTAAACCAGTTTTAAATCTCCCTTCAGAATATGCAATTAAGAGGGGGATTCTTGGTAACTGGACTAAAGGGAATGTTTGCTAACAGTTCCTAAGTGGATCTCTAAGCTTGAGTTTTTGGGCCTGTATACCTGATATGGTCCATAGAAAAGATTTCTACTAAAGTCATTTATTTTATGCTGTTGGTGTAGTAGAAGGGACTGAAACCAGTATTGATGGGTAAAAACTGCCCAAAACTGTCACTTCAGTTGTTATGTTTGTATGCAAATGTTTTTTCGATTGACCACGATTTATATTCTTTATATAACCAACTGTTCCATTCTCTGGTTAGCTCTGGGCTTAGCTCTTAAGGTGCCCCTACATGCATAAATGGGCGCTAGATTGATGACCACTTCGAGCATTGATGTCACACCGGGCGTGCTTGCAGCCATCGATCTATTGCCCATCTAATGTGGCCATCCCTGTTTTCGAGTGGGATCAATTGATCCCGCTAGAAGACAGGTTGATGAAGCAGGTATCAGATATGTTCGTAAATCCTGCTCGATCTGACCAAGATCCCCCTCCAAAAGATCGGAAGAGATCGGACGAGACAAGCTAACTGTATGAGATCTGAGAAATAGTAACTGAAACTCCAAAGACTGTTGACGCTTCAGAATATGCAAAAGATTTCTGGGGACGCAGTGGGCCTACCCTTCGACGCACATGCTGCTGGATTACAAGAGAGTAGTCTGCTTAAATGTAACTTTAATAAGTTTGATGTACATGCTCCATAGTAAGATCACATACAGATCGGAATACCTATAAAACCCAGTTACTTGTATAATTGACAAAAATTTACCAAAATGTCCGATCACTTTGCGATCAAATTTCTGTTTGACATTCATCACTTTAGGTCAATCGTACCAGGTGGGCAGCAATCGATTACTGTTCGATCAATATAAACAGATCTATTTTTAGGTCAATCTAACGGAAATTTCAAACCGTGTATGGCTACCGTTACTCTACCAAGTTTTAGGGCTAGTCCCGGTGCCGTTCCTAGCCACTAGCGGCAGCCACGGTAGCTAGCAGCTCCATTAACTTGTAGTTAGCTGCTAGTGGCAGCCATGGCCGCGACTGCTTGTAATCTCTGACAGCCGCTGGCGGGGGGCGAGACTGCGCTGCCCAACAGCCAGTTTCGCCTCAGGAAGACAAGCCCTTAGAGCAACTACATTGGATTCCTCTACAGCAGTGCTCCTCAACCTGTGGGTCTGGACCCCCTCACATCATTTCACAGCAGGGTGGGCATTACCTAACCTACCAGTATTTGGAATGCTGAATTGACACTCCCCACTGGCACTTTTGTGTTCCAAATACAGGAAGTGACAATTCATGACGTCATTTCCAGGGTCGCGGATCTAAAAAGGTTGAGAACCACTGCTATACAGCAACCGTTGGCAGCAATCGCAAATAAACCATTATTCCAAACTAGTGACCCCTACACAGTCCCCTAGAGGGCCACGGGCCTGAGTTTGCGAACCACACAGTGCTAAATGGAATCAAGAAGAGTCTTAAACTTTGGAGGTGAGAACTTTCTGTCAGACAATAGAAGACATAAACAAAGCCAGAGGTAGGCTCAGCCCTCCAGGCTTCAGATATAAGTGAAATATCACTTATCATATTATAAACTGCCTGGGCATATAATAGTTCTAAAGGACAACACTCTCCCTGGTCATAGGAAGAGGACAGTTGAGTAATTAACATATAAAGTGAGTTTGTAAGTCCAGAAAGAACAAAGAATGATATTACCTGTGGCTGGAGGAATCTCCAAACATCTTTTGTGTTCTTACTAGATGGAAACCCAATCAAATGTTGGCAGGTCTGTGTTCATCAAAACATATAAGCATCTTTGAAAGCTGTCTTATATTTTATTTCAGTCTCAGAGCTAACGTGATACAGCCGTTCCCCGGCTCCCCCATCAATTTAACTGGCAAATAGTAACCATGACAACAACTTAAAAAAATAGGACAGTAAAGTTTTGTACGGTCAAAGCAAGATTAAGACACTAGGCTGTGGAATTTGGCATACTTTGCAGTTCAGAAGATCCGCGTATGGCTGGGGGAGTGCCTGGAACGAGCACTCATAACAACAGTGCCTGATCGCATTTGACAGTAATTAATGTATTGGCACATGCTGACTGCGATTGCACATCACTGTTATGTAGAACGAGGAATGTTTTACTTCTATTTTATCCCATATTGGCCTTGTTAATGTCACAGCCTCGTTAATAGCCAATAGCCAAGAGCTGGATTTTCCTTTACAGCAGTTGTAAATTTGCACGTTATAAAAGATAACTGTCTCCTTTGACTGAATTGTTCAACAACATTTACTCCCCAAAAACCTAACTGGAATAATTGAGTTTTTTAAATGGAGCGGCAGCCTTTTATTACCAACATAACTAACAAAATATAATATATATTATATAACAATCATAAACAGACCTTTATAGGTTTAAATGAAGGTCCCCTGAATGGCCAGCACCCTGTATCTGCATTACCCAATACACAGACCTCCAGCCGCACTACACTGATTTGGAGACAATGATGTCTTTTTCAGACTATAAGACAAACTTTTTCAACCCCCGCTGTGTCTTATGGTCCAAATGTGCGACCACCTGCGGCCATTTCGCTCAACTTGGCTCCCCGGCAGATGGGAGATCTGCACACAGCCAGATCTCCCATCTGAACAGTATTGGCTATATTTGCAGAGCCCCGCAGATATAACCACTGCAGAGAGTGTGTGGGAAAGCTGCATGCTGACAATTTCCTCACACACACAGAGGGGACATGGAGACCAGAGTACAGATTCACCCGCCACCCCCCTCCCTTCACACACCCTTCCCCGTGTGTGAGGAAGAGGAGATGCCGTTAGGTGTGCTCTCTAGTGACACCATTGTTGTGGCTGAAATTGGGTACTGCAGGGGATTTTTTCCCTAATTCATTTAAAAAACATGAATTTTTTTTTCTGATTTCCTGCTCTAAAAACTGGGTACTTCTTAAGGGCAGGTGAATATTATTGTCCAAAAAATACGGTACAATACAATGCAGATACCACCTTACAGAACTAGTTCCCTGGCACTCCAACATCCCTAAAAATAGGGTGGGAATCCGTACCTACGACAGTCCCTTTCAATGACATTTTCCATGACCAGACCACCCTGAAGACCTTTACAACCCCACAGCTGTCATGACAAGTTTTGAAACCTGAAAACAAAGGAACTAGTCAAAGTTTTATAAACCAGAGAAAAATTGAGGGAGAGCAGGAAGTTCACCCTGAAGCAGACTATCCTCTGACTAAAGTGTGGTGAATTCTCCTCCCACAGTAAACCCCCCCAACATAAACAACTGACCCAACCAATCCGGTAGAGCTGGAACAAGATTACATAATAATATAACAAGATACCATAAAACAAAACTAAACATGTTTATATGATTTACTAACCCTTAGTATGCCAGCTCCTTCTAACCCAGTCATGTAGTCCCTATACCTTGGTCTCTGTCTTTTGCCTTCTGGACAGGAGCAAAACCCGAAACGTTTGATTGCCTTAGCAAAAAATTCTGTAAGATAATTAACCATTACACTGGATGCGAGCATCGATTCACCTAAAATTGGAACATAATTACTGGTTAACATCTTGTTAAAGCATTGCAAAAAAATTTGATGTTTCAATCAATATCCATTATTCTGAATTACAAGAGTTCACAAGCACTTTACAATAGCTTGAAGAAGAAAAGAAAAAAAAATCCAAAAGCCGATAGTTTATTTAAATATGTTCTTCTGACATTTAAAACTCAGTAGGAATGATAATGGTCTTTGATTTATACAGAGCTGAAGGCGCCTGCTTTACATATGACATCAAGGTGACTTGACGATAGATTACAGTACTGTGAACTTGTAGAGAAATGCCTCTGCTGCTTTTTTTCAGTCTACACTAGTTTATAAATTGAATTAATATTTTATATTTTTATGCTTTTAATATTTTATAGGATTTACATCTACTGCACCTTTTGACAAGTCCCTTCCCTCCACAACTGATGCGGAGCTGGCTTCTGTGCTTTGTGTAAATTCAAACTTGTGCTGTGGTTTTTAAATAAAACAAAAACAAAAATCAAGATTGTTTGTTTTATATCTTTGGAAGGTGAGGAAGCTGACTGTTATGCTTCTCATATCGTAGGGCTCTTTGGCTCCATTAATGCATATGCTGCAATAATGTATTAGCAATATTAATGTACACTATACGCATATACTGTATTAATTTCCAATGACACCTCAACACTGTAGAAGGCACCCATTAAGGCCCCCCAATGCTTCAGTTTGTTGGCTCCATGTTGATAGTTTGTGACCTCCATGTTTCTAAATGTGGTGAATGTCAATTGTTTTGGTACATTCTGTTCCTGAGCTATAGTAAGGTGGTACACACTAAAGTATACAGCACTAACAATGTAAACTTGTTATAACAATGGATCACTTCAAGCGGACCTACCACGTAGGTCACTTTGCACTCTCAGCAGCTCTGCTGCCGATAGGGGCACTCACTGCCCCTGTTAAATGTTCTTTTTCTTGATATTGTTGAGTGAGAAGCTTTCAAAAATCAGATGT
>CM070032.1:26599083-26610518 GCA_036250615.1 Ptychadena robeensis
AATTTAGTCATTGGGGTGACCCCGGTGGTTCCCCCAAGTTGATTAACCAATGCAATATATTTTGCTGAAAGCAGGTAAATCCTGCACCAACAACATGGCAGCTAACGTGCCTGCCTGATGCGGTCCAACAGTGGTTCCACACAGTAAATGATATTATGCATCAGCATTTGGTCAGCGAGTCAGCGAGGTCTGTGTTTCCGGTGGTGAGTATAGTATCCTGGGGGGTACCCAAAAGAGCTTAGGTTGAGGTGGCCGTTTAAAAAAAATATATATCACGCTGGTCATGCCGGATTTTACCAGAACCAAAGACGTAAATATTTGTGATCTTATGTTTTTCCTGAAGAAGTGACTTGAAGTCACAAAACACCTCTGTACATATTGTCGTTAATTTTATCGATTTAACCCTACAATTGGATTAAAGCTAAAATATTTATTAGAAAGACTGGTGCCTTGACCTAAGCAATTTTTTTAAGCAAATGTTATATCTAGCTCATAAATTTAGTGAAACACGTAGGAGAGGGGAGGGAGTCTCTGGAGAGTTGGTTGAATGTATTACCGTGTATATTGGTATACAAAGTTCGTTTGACTTTTAACTATTTGTGTGCGGAAATTTTAGTGATGACAAGAAATGTTTTATTGTATTTAATACGATATCTGTATGCAAGCAGTGGCCATACATCCCTGGACTGGTTTAAGTGAAGACCTTGGCCTCATGTCATTTACCATGGCTTAGACTACTTCTTTCCCTTCTCTCTTGTTCCCATCATGATATTTCATAGGATTAAAAAAAAAAACATCTCTCCCTTTAGCCCCTCCCCTTCTTCCTTCCCTCCTTCTTTTAGTTCACCCACACGGCACCGCGAACGCCTATCTTAGGCTTTAGAAGGTTGTTTTATGACACACAGGACAGTGCCAGGTGGGTTAAAGGAGTAAGGGCATGTTTCCACAGCGTTGTGTGATCCATCGGGACCCCTACGTTCAGGGAAGGGCAGGGGGTCCTGATGGATCACATTGATCCCACTGCACTATGTTAACCCCTGCATCAGCATATCAGCTCAGTGCCGTGAAAACAGAGCATCAGCCAAGCAAGTTATGTGTATGTGATCCGTCAGGACCCCATGCCAAGCACTGCTCTTAACATAAGGGTCCCAACGGATCA
Organism: Ptychadena robeensis; assembly: GCA_036250615.1. Taxonomy (NCBI): domain Eukaryota; kingdom Metazoa; phylum Chordata; class Amphibia; order Anura; family Ptychadenidae; genus Ptychadena; species Ptychadena robeensis. Next base: position 26,600,243 of record CM070032.1, read on the forward strand.
CACAACGCTGTGGAAACTTGCTCTAAGTCTAGGCATACATGGGTAGATTCCTGTCAGACTGATGCCCAGCATGATGACATTTCATCTATTTTGAGGTGCAGCACTGCTGTGTCATCGATATTGGCCCATGGTCCTCATCCAAAGTAATGGAAATCAAACAGGGGTTTCCAACATTTTAGGACCCTGTTCGGCCGAGCTTCTTTGATTGATCCTGCTCGATGGAAGACTGGATGACTCAAATTGTGTAATAGATTTGAGCACAATTGAGCGATGTGAACATGCACACCGTCCTAAACAATAATATATTGTAAATGTATTCAAAGCCATGAAGTTTTTTAAACAACTGCTTTCCCATAATTATATTTTTGTCTTATATCATATATTTATTTTACTGTTATATTTGTGTCTGTGGAATATTTGTAGTAAACACATAAGAAGCAACAGAAAAGACAATCTCAGTAACAAAGCCCCCGGAGTAGATGAATGCAGAGACATTTACTTGGTATGTAATCCTAAATATATTCTTTCCAATAAACTTGAGGTTATAGGTCTCCCGGAATTTATAACCAGTCCTTGGCTTGCAATAGCCTTTTACCATCTGTTTTATTAAGATTTAGCGCAACCCTTGTGACACTAAGCTTTATAAAATGAAATCTAAAGCATTTCTATATATTCATAAAGACACATATGAACCCTGCAAAAGTAATATAATGTGGGGATCTTTAACCACTTCAGCTCTAACATGTATACCTCCTATGGATTCTACGTTTCTGCTATTGGCCTGTACATACTGTATAAATATGTATTATATTTTCATGAACAAGCTTGGAATTAGCAAAGGAGCGAGGGCTAATAAGAGTAAACAAATATTAAATAAAACATTTTAATAGGAACAAATTCTATTTGTATAACAACAACAGTTCTGTAACTTGATTGTGTTAATTGCTATCGATAGAATAGACAATGTAACCTTATTTCTGGTGTCAGGATTGTGTTAATAAATATTTTACAAGTGCTTGCCACTTATATGACCAGGAACCACAACTGCAGGGTATTTGTTGCAGGTGGCTGCTCACCCAGAGTTCCCTATAGTGCTAAAATTCAGGAAATTGGGGGTAATGGGCAGCTGCCTACTGACCGCCCACACAAAGCTGACAACGTCTCTATGAATGATGTGGTTCCTCTGAGGTAGAGCAAAATACATTCAAACTTGATATTTCTGACCAAGGTTTCTTCAGAACTGGACGACACTTCTATGAATGTCTAACTCTTCATCAACTGCTATGGTTTCTCCTGCTGACCAATATGTAACTAGTTGGAACAGGTAGAAGGAACCACCCTAGGGTCTAGGGTTCCAAAAAAAACACACCTAGTTTCTAAGGAAACCTGTGCTAGATCTTTCTGCTCAGTTTAATAACACATAATTTAAATTATAACACATAATAATTTAATAACACAAGAACTGTTCACACCCACTCTCTCTGTGCGCACTGACCTTTCTCTGTCAGTATTGGTGGGGGAGAGAAGGGAAGAGGATGTCTGTGTGATATCAGCTCGACCACAACTTTTGTGACCGACTCAACTATACAAAATCCTTCAAAAGTCGTTAATGCCCTCTAACGAGGGTGGCCGTGCTGGACTTGTTAGTGCACCAGCGGCCCTAGGTTCGTTTAAGGAAAATCCCATGCCCGGTATTGCTTCCCACCAATCACACAGTAACAGAGTCAGACAGCTGATAGGGGATATTTACAGTCTTTACTAGGGAAGATATACACAGTCCAAACACCAAACCCAAGCCCTTGGAATGGGGCACACACTTGAGGTTCTACAGTTACAAACACTTCCTATCAGCTGCAGGGTGACTGATGGCTTTCAGGTACCAGTGGGAGAGGGTAAGGATCACAGTCCAGTGTCAGGGAAAGTAGAGAACAGTCCAGTGGAGGTGAAGAAGGGAGGAATCCTTGTGTCTGCCTAACTCAACACCTACCAGTTTCCAGTGTCCATCCGCTCGGGGCACTACGGAGGGAAGGCAGGCCTTGGTCCAGGAAGCACAACCCTTTCACGGGCCACTGATGTAGGTCCTTGGATCCCGGGCACTTGCAGAGGGACGGCCGTCGGGAGAACCCAGGGAAAATGGGAGCCCAATGCTCCAGAAGGGTGGGACACGCTGGCTGGATACAGGTTGCTTGAGGTGCTAACCCAACTCTGACTAAGGAGGGCCTAAGTGAGTGTATTTATACCCTTCTGCTTGGAGGCGGGCAATAGCTATCTCCAGGCAGATATGAAAAGCTTCAATGTAAGGCCTAGAAAAGAGCGTGAAACTAAGGAGCCATCACTCATCCCTGCACCTGCTACAGAGGAATGCAGAGACAATTAAAGCTATACACACATTCATACAGCAAATGAATCATGTCATGGCAGGATCCCAAATATACAGTTTTATGTGTATCCCACTACACTACAGCCCTACTACGCGTCATATCCAATAGACCAAAAATCCAACACAGGTAGAATTAAAAGGTGTAAACTCAACCATAAGCTACCTACAAATGAACAAATCCAGTTGCTGGTCTTTCCCCGTGTTGGACAATGCATGTTATATAATATATGAACAGGCCCGTTGAATATAATGTAAACTTGTTTGCATGTATCAACATTTTCCTCATCACGTGTTAAAACAAATAGGTGTGAAGCAGGAGTAAAACATGCACTGATCAGTCACCGCCATTGATTACTTGTAAGGACACCAGTGGGTGGCCTCTGTCCTATAGATCTCCTGCAATGTCCATATTTATCAGATTTATAATGGCAGATTTTCTATACACGATTTCTAAAGTCTATATCCTGCATACAGACGGATCCATGCTGTGGTCACTCTGAATCCTAATGAACATCAGGTATACTTTCAAATAATTAATCGCTGACTTGTTTATGTCACGCCATATGGCATGTTTTCTTAATACTTAGTATAAAAAAGAAGATTCTTGAAGGCTGCATCCTATATTTTTGTTCCTGAAAAGCCTTTATTTTTATTTTCTGTAAACCAAGGAGAACCGGCTATCATTTCAAAGCTGCTGAGTTTATTTAGCAGAAACAATGGATTGCTTGAATACAGATGAATCAAATTTTATGAATTTAGAATATTTCTTTGTAGATTCGTGAAATTACGCAAATTCAAATATACCATATGCTGCTCAACACTACTCTTCTCTACATCTCCAGCAATTTTGGTGATGATACCATGTACAGAGGCTTTGCAATCAGCTCACAAAGTCAGCTAGTCCAAAAATGTGACCATCTCTAAATGAACACTCTTTTCCGAGACAAAGGTAGGAAGGAAATGCTCCTCCCTTGTTATTGTTAATGTTATTGGTTGTAACGTTTTATAATGTTTATGAATATGCAAGCCAATAGGATACTTAGCACTTTTTTCCAGCCATTAGTCCCTGCATGTCTTCCTTCTTTCTTTTATTCTTGCTTGTATGGAAATATAAACTTTACTTGACTTAATTCATTCTGCCTTCAAGTATTGTGAATGAAGCATTCAGCCTCATTGTGGCTACAAAGCTCCATTCATACAAAAAGGATTACAGATAAACAGGGGCATATGGAAAAAGGAAGACACGCAGAATGGGAGGCAATGATTGCAAAGGAGAATTGATGTATGTCTAAAGGACCCCATACACCCTTCAATGTTACCATTAGTTATGGCCGAACTGTCCGCAAACATAACCTGTTCACCGACGGGAAAAAGGTTACTATTCTTCCGATCTGCCTGTTGTATTACCATACAATTTCTGTATTATCCACTTTTGTTCTACCAAAACTATGTACTTCCAATCACTATGTATTCTGCCAGGGAGGACCCGGCACTACATATCAGTGATATATACCTTCCAATCACTATGTAATTTATAAGGGGGGACCCAGCACTACATAGCAGTGATATATACCTTCCAATCACTATGTATTCTATCAGGGAGGAGCCGGCACTACATAGCAGTGATACATACCTTCCAATCACTATGTAATTTATCAGGGGGGAACCAAAACTACATAGCAGTGATACATACCTTCCAATCATAATGTATTCTATCAGGGAGGATCCAGCACTACATAGCAGTGATATATACCTTCCAATCACTATGTATTCTATCAGGGAGGACCCAGCACTACATAGCAGTTATATATACCTTCCAATCACTATGTACTCTATCAGGGAGGACCTGGCACAACATAGTTGTTAGTAGATCTAAAGAAAATTGTATAGAGTGATCTAAAGCTGTATCGGTGGCTTTATACATTATTAACCCCCCTAGTGTTTCTGATATGGCACCATTTTGTCCAGTGCTGTCCTGTCAGTACTGCTCTGGACGAGATAGAGATGTCTGGCGAAGATCAGAGCACCGGCAGCGCATGCTTACAGTTTAGCGCTGTCCTGGTGGCTCACATCTTTTGTTCAGGCCTTTTTACTGAAGCCGATGTCCACCCCCCCCCCCCCGCCCCCCAAATGACGTGATGATGGGGGACGGACAGGTGGTGGCTGCAGGAGATTCAAATGTTAATCGCACAAGAAACAGTTTTCTATGCAGAAGAAATGTTTTAGTGTGATTCCCAGATGTGCCCTTTGAAGTTAACGCCCCCTACCCTGGTGTGTTCATCAATTGTACTGAATACAGTGATAACCACATCCAATACAATTCAAAGTTTAAAAAAACACAGAACACATTTCCAATTGTAATAGCAATTTTATTACAAACAAAACATAAATATGAATACATACAGTTTTGAAATCTTTCATACCAAATAAGTATTTTAGAGATTTTATCATTCAGACGATACCTTTTATTCATTCTTTTTTTTATTAATTTTTTTTTACATAATGATATTTTATAACATTATTATATTCAGGATGTCTATTAGACCCTTGTACGGACATATTTTCGGAAGTTACAGGCCTACAACTTAAAAAATTCCATTAGAGTCTATGGTGCGCTTTTGGTACAGAAATTTGGACCTTGCAAGAGCGCTAGGGAGGTTAAGATATATCTTCTCTGTAAATTGATTGAATATATAGATATTTCATAATTGTTTGAAATCTATGTGAATAAACCAGAATTCTTCTTTTTATTATAATACTATTTTATGAATTTGCCTTTAACAAGTAATATACCTGCTAGGCTAGGATACATGTATACAAAGCTTACCGACTTTCTTAACTGAAAATTCCTTGTTTGCAAAATGAATTACTGTCATCAGGAAAAAACATTCTAATGACATTTTTGCACATGATGGTAATTGTTGTTAACCTTTCTGTGATCTGCAGTATAATTGCATAACAAGTGTTTGTGTGTCATATATTTTAAATGCAAATAAAAAGGAATATATTATATACATCCATTTGTAGCTCAGGATATGAAGAGACAACAGAACTAATTTGCTTATCGCAGTAAACATGTTACATCTCAGAGCCCAGAGCAGTTTCCATGTTTTGTGCACTGTATTGGATGGTAAAATCTTTTATCCTTTTTGGGATCTACAAGAATGTATAGCTCGTTTTTCAGTTCCTGATTTCTGTTATTGAGTACTGTCTGTCTATGTATTTATAATATATACCATACCACTGACTATACTTAAAGAATGTTTGACATATGATATGTGATGCTCATGTATAATAATTTAAATGCTCTGGATTTAAAGCTTCCAGCTGTAATATTGCATTAAGATTCCTCTTGTGCATTTTTGGATACGCCACTTTACCCTCCCTGGCATTATGCCCAAACTCAGTATGGTCACAGTTTGTTCTTAGAAATCAGGCATAATCAATGGTGCTCTGTGAAGCTGCAGCGATTCTGCATCGCTGCAAGCTCATGGAGTTCTTCCTGCACCTAGTGTTCAACGTCATTGGTGATGCTAAAGGGGGGCAATAGACCTCTGCGTTAATGGAGAGGGTGCCGCTTTTATCCCCCAAACATCATCGGCATCTGATCGACACCGGCGTTGTGTGGAGAGCCGGGAGCAGGGTGCGGAATCTTGGCAGTGTCAAAAAGAGGTCAAAAAAAGGCACATAAAGCCTGTTAAATAATGTTTTAGCACATTTCTATGCTATTTTTTTTTGATTTAGTAATGCATAATAAAATATAATTAAAGTGAACCTATGTGCACATCTGTATATATTGTAGAGGTAATCATTCCCAAACCTCACAGTAACAGGCCAGTAGTCTTTTTACTAATATACTGCCTGGCCCAAAAAAGAGTCGCCACCTGGATTTAGAAGCAAAGTTACAAGGTACAAGCTTTCTATTGGATAAATCTGGGGTTGCTTCAGTTGGTCAGGTCTAGGTTCAGCAACAGTATGGGCTCCAATAATGAGTTCAGCTGATAACCTAAATATATGAATGACCAGGTCATTCCATCAATGGATTTTTTCTTTCCTGATGGCACGGGCATATTCCAAGATGACAATGCCAGGATTCATCGGGCTCAAATTGTGAAAGAGTGGTTCAGAGAGCATGTGACACAATTGTCACACATAGATTGGCCACCACAGAGTCCAGACCTTAACCCCATTGAGAATCTTGGCGATGTGCGATGATGTGGAGAAGGCTTTGTACAGCGGTCAGACTCTACCATCATCAATGCGTGATCTTGGTGAAAAATTGGATGGAAATAAATCATGTGACATTGCAGAAGCGTATCGAAACAATGCCACTGCGAATAATCACAGCCTTAGGTGTTCCAACAAAATATTAGAGTGTGTGACCTTTTGTTTTGGTGGCGACTTTTTATGGACAGGCAGTGTTTATTACCTTGTAAGTTTTCAAATAGTGTCAAAGTGCCACATCGTAATGACAATAGAATCCAAAAGAAAAGTACAAATAATGGGCTTTTAAGGCACTCATAGATGACAGGAGTATGTTGAAAACATAAAAAAAAATTACCACTTATAAAATCTATCACCAAATGATTGAAATGTTATAAAGTACACAATTCACACAGTCAATGAAAAACGGAAAAAGATACATATACACCCTTTATAGGGACAGTTAATGAATAATGATCCAAAGAGTGATATAAAGTGTGTTCTTCCGACGTGTTTCTCCTATCAAGGGCTTCCTCAGGGAAGGAGAAGCATTACAGACAACACTATAAGAAGATAAAGAACAATATCACTACACAAAATTATGGACATCAACCAAAGCAGATCTTTCCTATTGGTGTGCCCCTCGCAATAAGTAATCATAATGTTACTTTCAAAAAGTTTTTCTGCACATAAGCCTCTTAAAAACAAAATTGTTGTCTAAAAGCATAAATGAGCAATTATGACTTAATCTGAAGAAATATTCTTTTATATGAAATACATTTATATAAAGTCCATCAGTGTGTGATTCCCAGCACAAAACTCATGCTATAAAGGTTGTATATTGCAATCATTATTAGCAGTGCATTCCACAGACAATCTGTCTGAAAACAGAAGGTATTCACATGACTCAACCCATCAGAAATCCCAAAAGTTAAGGGGAAAATCCTCACTTCTGAACTGTGGGTGGGGCCATGGTAATCAATGCTTTACGCCCCATCAGCCAAATGCACACCCAGAACCACTGGTGTACAGTGCAAATCTAGCCTTATGGTACATAGCCATTTAGTCCAAACTGCAAACAGCTGTTGCAGGCTTATTGGCCTTCATCAGTGCAGTGCATGAAAACCATGGCTTTATGATGTGGAGCTTGGGAGCCAATGGTGAGAATAAACTAAGCTTAAGGTAAGAATAAACTAAGCTTAATAAAATAAGCTTAAGCCCCCGATACATGCTTAGATTTCCACCCAATTTTTTTGTCTGATCAACCGCCGTGCAGATTCGACCAAAAAATCCGGTGCCGATCTAAAGCTTAAAGGGACGAAATTGGCCGCCAAATCGATCTAAGCCTTTACGGACATGTCCGTAATTCGAATTTCTTAGATAGGTCTAATACTTTAGACGGGGACAAGTGTCCCTGTCCAAAGTACAGGTATGTCTCCTTAGCTCTGTTGGGGATCCGACAGGGCTGAGAACACAAAGCCTGTTTGCGGCTGCCCTGTCAAAAACTATGCTTAGCTATGCCCACATAGAGGGGTGTCATAGTTCACAAATGGAGTAGTATAACACGGGACTGCAATTAGGAAACGTCCTTTAGCTAGATGTCATGTAAAGTTGAGGGTTTTGGATTAGAACTGAGTTCCCCTTAAACTGATCTTAGAAAAGAGACATTTTCATGCTCTCACTTCATTGCTCAAGGACTTACTCATTTTGCTTGCAACCCCTTACATCATTTACAAGTCTAATGAGTAATTTCATATTAAATACCACATTTGTTGGGATATGGTAATGGAACTTTATTATACAAACATGCTAAAAACCTCTGGCTATTCCTCTCATACGTGCGTAGTATATCTGTAGATAGATGGGGGGGGGGGGGGGGGGGGAATTGAAGCATGCAAAGGAAATGACTGTTTTGTCCACAATACAGCACAGCATGTCTCTGCTTAACGTAGGCATTAATGGGTCATTTGTTTTAAAAATGAGATTATTGATATTATTAATTCACAATTACGTTACTTTATACATCCTAGATCTGTTGAAAGGTCATATAAATGAGTCAACTATAGGGATGTTTTGGCTATAATTAATATATATATTTAACTGACCATTAATTTAAATTAAAGTGTATCTAAACAGAGAATGTTCTTTTTATATTGCAGCTTAATAGTACCATGCTATATGTCAGTGTTTTTATTATTTTCCTTTTTAGGCTACTTTCTGACCATTGGTCAGCAATATTTTCAGTCTGCAGAAAGGGTAGTATTAGATGGGTTACATAGATGGATATTAAATCATATTTAAAACTTTTCTTTTTTTTTTTTTTATAATTCAAATATTATTAATAGTGCAAATAATAATACAAACAGGTATCATGTATCAAGTAAATAACACATTACATGGTATCAACCTTTCGCCAGAGTACATTTCATGTCATCTTTGTTCATGTGTCTGTATCAGTAGCAATAAAACATCCCCTCCAAGAACGACAAGGGACTGTAACGCATTCTGTTGTTCGTGACTTAAGCAATTGGGGCGAATATTGACACCAAGGTCCTCTTTATAGTAGTAATAAACAGCAAAACAAGAAAAAACAATAACCAATAGGTGGAACAAAGAGCGATCCTAGATCATGCAGTTTAGAATAAAAGGCTGACCAACATCCCAAAAAAATATATGTTGGGGGGGGGGGGGGGGCTGTGGGGACTGATGGACCTAGGACCAGGGTCCCTGTCCTCAGTTCCTCACACACAACCACCTCACAATTTTCTCCCTGAGCAGCAGGGACCTGGGGACTTTAGAGGCCAAGGGTATAAATAGTCAATTAGGTAGGTCACGATCCAAATATGGGAACCCTATGATACAATGTCATTACATCATATATTGTCAGCAATAGGCAGAGTCAATGTAAAGAAAAGAATATCCATACATGATAATTTAAAGTAAAAAAGTAATAGTCCGGTTAGGTTTTAATGTCCTTATGAAGCATAGATTCCACGATGCATGCCGAGTTGTCGCTTAGATCCTGTATAGCGAAGGAGCAGGAAATGGAAGGCAGAAACTGGGTCCCAAGGATGGATCAAATAATGAGTAACCCCAACATATGTTTCATATATTTAGTTTTCCTCAGGGGGTCCCCATGGGTATCACAAGAGCCACAGGTTCGCACACCCGATGCTCCACAGAAGCCCTCACATCCGGGTGGTCAGATCAGGCCCAGGATGGAGGAGCGAGGGGCCACCCTCTGGGGCACAGTGGCTGAGTCTTTTTTAGTGTAAATTTCTGGTCTAAGATGTCAGTAAAAACAAGGAGGATAACACTCATCCTCCTATTAGTAGGTCAGCGGTGGGTGTCCTTCCCCAGAGGTGCTGGACTGTGCCCTTAGCCCGCAATCGGTGGGCTTTTTTTTTATTGTCAGCCTATTGCTGACAATATGTGATGTAATTGTATTGTAATTTGTATCATAGGGATCCCATATTTGGATAGTGACCTACCTAATTGACTTGTTATACCCTTGGCCTCTAAAGTCCCCAGGTCCCTGCTGCTCAGGGAGAAAATTGTGAGGTGGTTGTGTGTGGGGATCTGAGGACAGGGACCCTGGTCCTAGGTCCATCAGTCCCCACAGCCCCCTCCTAACAATAACCAATAGGTGTACAGATCTAGAAGGTGTAAAGACGTTAAGGGGAGAAAAGAGAA
>CM070032.1:26612674-26625889 GCA_036250615.1 Ptychadena robeensis
TTACATAAGATCCCACAGATTTGAAGCTGCCATCAAAATCCCACGGGACTGGACCCATTGTCCCAGGTGCCCCTGCAGGCAGTATTTACAAAACATAAATGTAAATGATGTTTAATTTCTAAATAACTTGATTGCCACTCCAGGCTTGTATAGACCAATATTATAGAAGGCAACCTATGTGAGACAGAATAAAAAAAAAAAGAATACACTGAATATCACTGAAAAATGATAAAGTTATTTCCTGATGAAAAGGGACCGAGGCTATTTTAAAATGAAAGGAAGCAGTCCTAGTGAAAGGAGCTCAGGAAATGATTGCAGAACATAAATAAAAATGTAGAAGATGTGCCCATGCAAAGGAAAAACATCATAGAAGAATAACAGCACATAAGATAAAATAGTTTCCTAAAATTGTAGGAAAATGACGAGCTTGTGAAGGAGCGATCCGTGCATATCATAACGACAGGAGACATTTCTGATAGATGATGTCTGAACTCACATTAGATTCCATATTGTATTTTTAGATGGAAAAGCATCGCATAAATGCTAACATTATATCATGCATAGTGCAGGTGACAGTGATGACAGAAATTACATAGGATTCAGGTATAACCCCTGAACCAGAAACAAAGCTAGTGAGAGATGCTCTTAAGCCCCCCCCCCACATACATCTTTAGATCATTTCATGCAATTTCCATTACATCTACCAATAATTCTGTAGTGTTTGGTTCTCCCTGATAGAATACATAGTGATTGGAAGGTTTAGAGTCCACGTATTACATAATAGTTGTATGGCAAGATTGTAAGGTGTATGGAGGGATTTAACCCCCCTAGTGCTTCTGACAGCACCATCTCGTCCAGCGCTGTCCTGTCAGTACTGCTCTGGAGGAGATGGTGCCGTCCAGCGAAGATCAGAGCCCCAACAGCGCATACTTACCGCTCTGCGCTGTCTCAGTGGCTCCGATCTTCTGAGCTGGCTTGTCCCTTCTGAGCTGGCTTGAAGCCGATGCCCCCCACCCAGTGTGATTCCCTTTGAAGTTAACTCTCCCTCCCCTGCTGTGTTCATGACTCCAGAGTAGAGAGGGTGCCAAAGGGCATTGTATTGGATACAGTGATAACTGAATCCAATACAATTCAAAGTAAAAACACAAAACACATTTCCAATTGTAGTAAAAAATTTATTATAAAAACAAAACATAAATATGAATACATCATGTTTTTAAATCTTTCATACCAAATAAGTATTTTAGAGATTTTAGCATTCAGATTATTTTATTTCATTTTTATTTCATTCTGAATTAAATCTGCTGAATTTAATAACATCTCTAAACTAAAGCACACTTACTTTGTGTTCTTGAGCCTTAGCTGCTGCATTTCCGACCCCCCCCCCCCCCCCCCCCCCCCCCCCCCTCCGCCTCTTAGGCTTATTCTGACCCGAATATAAGCATTTAGAGTCGTTATAAAAATGGAGCCCCAACCTCTAAACTCTTGGGTCAGGTAAACTTTTGACCCTCATTCTACCGACTGGGGTCCAATTGGATCCCATGCAGAAGTCTTCCGGTGCATCTCGCCCCACTGGTGAGGTTGGTCGCGCGGTGGCGTGGTTCTGATCGGCGGGTGGCCGCTTCCATTAATTTTAATGGGCTTGTCTCCACCTATCACATGTATTCAGACGCGACCGCTCGTGTACATTGGTCAGCCGCGAGCGGGACCGCACTGCCTCACGTCCAGCTTTGCCAGTGGGGACAAGCCCTTAATCTGTAACTTGTTTTTTAGACAAATAGAAATTTTTTTTCTCTTATTAAAAGCTGTTCAGTGACGATAACTATCATCAGCAACTGCACTGGGTCTTTGAACCCAGTTGGTAATATTGTAATGTAAAATACCGGTATGTTGGTGGGATGAGGGTTAAAGAACTTACTGGTGGCTCACTAGGTTGGAGGAGGTGTGGGAGTCATATTAGACTGACTGACAAGCTTAAAAAATAGTCACCCCAACATATGTTTTTTTCTCATAAACCTGTGAGAAGAGTGTGATCACACCTATAATAGTCACTGTTTACTTGAGATATAAAATATAAAATGGACGGTGTCTGGCAAACATATACCATGCATATTGCAAGCCAACACAGCTTTCTTAATGTTCTCTTCATTCAGAGAAAGATTTCTTCATTCGGTTGCTTTGCCAGTAGATTGGAAATTCCTTTAAGCTGATTGAGGAGCAGATGGATGCAGAGCTGAAGTAATCCCGCACACATTTCTTACCTACTGTGTCGCAGAAATGCTCAGTCTTCTGAATTGCGTCTGCTAAATGCTATTTTTGATGCATGACACCTGAAATTACCAGAAATCCGGGCAAACAGTATGAATATGGAGGAAGAACATGAAGGCAAGCATGTCATTGGCACATTAGCATGCTTCATTTCCTAGTTCCTGTGCTCTGGTTTACAAGGTAATAAAGGGCTCCATCATCCATGCCTGTGATAATAGAAATGAGCAGTGACAACCCAAATGAAAAGAAGATAACAGGTTAAAAAAGTTTTAAAAAACTGATTATGAGAAGCATTATAACTTTGTATTCTTCCTGATTTTGATTTAGCGCCATTTCATAGAAGTGTGTTGGAGAGTCAAAAAACGAAGTTTCATTACGAATATATATAAAGTAAAGTATCTGAGTACACTCTCCAGGAAAAAAAAGTCTCAGAAGCAGGCACCCTACCTCCAGGCTACCTAAACTCCTTGGTTGGCCTAAATGTAGCCATACACAAGTCAATCTTCCACTAGATTTTTAACAGATCGATCACTGCGCGCGTTCACGAGTTCGATCGGCAATCGATCATCAGTCAATCGGGGTTTGGTCACCCTGAACGATCGACTCAAAAAAAATCGGAATCGACTACAAATCGGATCGGACAATGAACCGACATGTTGGTTTTTTGGTTGATCGTTTGGCAATCGGAGTACATTGATGGACCCAAATAGCCCTATGCAGCAGCCTTTCCGATCGATGGATTTTGTGGAATCGGCCATTTTGGAGATTGGCTCATGTCCAAATCAGCCACAAATCGGATTCCCAAGGTGGTGTTGCATCGATTCCCGATCCGATCAATTGCCGATTCCTGATCGCCTGGAAAGATTTAATCTGCAATCCAATGACAAATCTGTGTATGGCTACCTTTAAGCTGGCCATACACCTTCAGATTTCTCTGTCAGATTTCCTTCAGATCAGATTTTGTTTTACCAAAACCATGTAATATGAGGACCTTTCTACACCTTCCAATCACTATGTATTCTATCAGGGAGGACACTATACTACATGGTTGTTGGTAGATCTGATCTGATCTGAAGGAAATCTGACAGAGAAATCTGAAGGTGTATGGCCAGCTTTAGGCTTCATGAGTGGGACTATAGGACAATTCACACTGAGTGGGCACACTGTCAGAAATCTCCCTACATACCAGGTTTCTTTTACTGTTGCTGGTAACGAAACAGATGTATACTAAAAATCTAAAATTAAAGTTTAACTTATATAATTAAGATATACTTACCTGCTGTTCCCTGGAATCCTATGAGAGATTAAATTTTTATCTGTGAGACTTCCGGGGGTTAACTCTGGAGGTGTTTATAATGGTTTCAATGGAGAAGATCGTCAATGTGTATCTCAATAAATAGCGGAGATTAGGGATTTACCCGGCTGTCACTGAGCTCAGACACGTTGGGCTCTTCCAGCAGCACAGTGGTGCACATTATCAGAGCCAGGGAGAAAGGAGGGCAATAAAGCATTGAGCACTAATTATGGGCACTTCTAGTGCCATTGATGCAAAGATGAACTTCTGGTTGTAGGTCCGTTTTAAGTAGACCTTTTTTCCCAACAATCGGTCAATCCTTCTTTAGTCTTCTCTATTAATTATAATAATTGTTTACTCATCTCTGTCTGCTCCTAAACACATTCTAAAGGGTGCAATACACGTCTAGATTTTTCATCCAATCAACTTAATTCAATCAATTCTTTTGGTTGATTGATTGAAAATCTATGGCAGCCCACATGGTTAGATCAACGTAAACCAATTAAAATTGGGAAAAATTTTTTTGAAAAAGGATTGGACGTGCTGGTAAATTTTAATTGGTTGTATTGAAATGCATAACACGATTCCCCAAAAAGTTGATCAAATATCTGTTACTACAGATGGCAAACATACAATCAATCACCAACTACCCTGAACCCACAAAATGTATCTTTTTAAGTTGATTGAACAGAAAATCTAGACGTGTATGGGGGGGCTTTAGAAATGTTTCTCCATATCTTAAAAAAACACAGATAATTGGGAGAAAAAGTAGATTTGGATGGGGTCCCCATCCAAAGTAAATGCAGGCACACAAAGGGTGCGTGGCCGATTCCCGCTGTATGTGATGACGTCATCATGTACAGTCGATCTGCCGGCCTATCGAAGAGAAAACTAACCGTCTATGGCCGGCTTCTGTCATTTGTTTCAATGGAACCGCACTAAGGCTATGCTCCCACTAAGGTGACTAATCGCCTGCACTCGTGATTTTCAATCACCGGCACAATCACCTGCCAATCGCTTACACTACTTTCAATGGGCTTGACGGCCGGTGGTCGGCGGCCGCGATTATATTCCGCGCCCATAGACATGAATGGGACGATTTGCGATCGCGCGTGCAGTCGATCAAAAATCGCATCCATTCATTCTCTGTGGAGGCGATTCTTTTCTATAATGGTGATGTTTTTAAAAAAAAATCACCTGTGAAAATCACCTGGTGTTCGCCTGCTGGCATTTCTCTAGCCGATTACTCACCTAAGTGGGAACATAGCCTTAGGTCAGTCTCTTCAACATTACAAAACTAGTCACTTAAACCTAAATAACTACTATATTAC
Organism: Ptychadena robeensis; assembly: GCA_036250615.1. Classification (NCBI taxonomy): domain Eukaryota; kingdom Metazoa; phylum Chordata; class Amphibia; order Anura; family Ptychadenidae; genus Ptychadena; species Ptychadena robeensis. Next base: position 26,617,568 of record CM070032.1, read on the forward strand.
TAGTGTGGGGGTTTTGCTCAAACGGCGTCTGCGAATGAAGGATATCCACAAGGAAAAGGATTCTTTCTAGGGCTTCTGCCTGTGTTTATTAGAGCATACCAGGCTCAAACAGAAGAAGATACCCTCACAGGGGTCATCAGCGGTAACATAGAATGTTCATAAATGATATCAATAGCCTCCTGGATTCCACACACATCACACCACTTGACACTCATCACCAGGTGCTCTAATGGGCTTCTGAGCCTCTGGAAACACTGGACCAGGAATTGGGAATCTGCCCCACCCTGCTCTTGCAGTTTCCCAGTAAAACCAGCCCCAGAACACAATGCAGAAAAACAGCATAAGAACATGAAAGTTCCCTGCAAACATGGAAATCCCTCAAAATTGAAATCTGAGATACCGTGGTCCAATGTACCTATCATCCAGCACTCTGCCCAGTGACACAGATGATCTTGGGGTCACTGCGTTACACTAGCTATGCTGTTATGCAAACCAACCACCTAACCACCTCTCCAAAACAGGAACCTTTCTTGCCAAATACATAAACATTATAGAAATATATTTTGGGATTCATTTATAAAGCATTTTTGGATAACTTGTATTTTATAATATTTACTAATATGTTAAAGAGCATTCATCTTGAGGATTAATAAAATAGAATGCCAATCAGAAATTGCATCTAACAAAAATGACAAAGACCATCAAGAGTCAACTATAGTCGTTGATGTCTGAATGCCATAACATACATTTATATTATACTATCCTGCAACAAACTCCTTGATGGCATTAAAAGGTGGGGGAGTCATTATACAATTCCAGAACTCATATGTTTCCAAATCAAAATGACTTTGCTGATGTCTAGTGATGGCCGAACTGCCCGCAAGGCGGACAGTTCGGCCGCGAACAAGCATGTTCGCCCTCCTTCCCGCCGGCGGACAGTACGGGTGTTCGACCCGCCCTGTCCGCCGGCGTAAAGGAGCCCTCTATTCTTCCTCCGGTGGGATCATACGCAGCGAGATCCCGCCGCAGGAAGAATGTTTCCACTGAAGACCGGGTAGAGAACCCGGTCTTTTAGTGGAAAGCCGGCTCGCACACCCGGATATGACGTCAGTGACGTCACATCCGGTAAGCACACCAGGAACTATGCGTTCCAGGTGCCGGATGTGACGTCACTGACGTCACATCCGGGTTTTCAGATTCTAATTCCCCGCCTAGCAGCGGGGAATTTGAATCTGTCCGCGAACGGGCGGACGGCGGACTTTTTTAAAAGTCCGCTCCGCCCGTCCGCGGACGAACATGGCCAAGGTTCGGCCATCACTACTGATGTCCCATGCTGGCCTGTCCACAGCCTTTCATGGAGACAAAGGCCTCTTTCTCAAGGCATTTGGAAGTGGCAAATAGGGGTTTCCCAACCAACCATGTAAAGGTTGGCTATAGCCCACATCATCTCGAAACATATACTGACATTTGGTGCATGGAGTACCAACATACATTACGTGGGTGAAATGCACAGTAATTCCTGGAAGATGGAATACGGTTTATTCTTTCCCAGGAAGATAACACCAAACTCATGTAAAATGTTTTAATTCTGCCAAACAAAACAGAGACATTGTGAAATGACAGAACACATGGTAGACGGTGAAATAAAATGTCAGGAAAGAAACTAAACAGGTGGCCAGATATTTGATACAACAGATATCCAAGAGCAATATGCACGCCATAAATCAGCCTCGTAACCTTTACAAAGGAGAACGCCTGCCAAGCACACATGGAATTTTCCACATGCATCTATAATACTATGTTTCTATTGTGTCTGCTATAATACTCATAGACAGTAACTAACTTTTCTATTGGTTGAACTGAGGTTAGAGACAGATATGCATATCTTTGTAACCATGCATGTACATGTTTTTGTTTTATATATCTGCCACATAGCCAACTTTATATACCACCACCGATTGTTTTTTTTTTTTACTTTTTATCGTGCAGTGGTTATCAAACTGGATTGGTGAGCACCTAGGGGGGAAGCCGAGATGTTGTCGTAGACCTTGTAAGAAGAGCACTGTCAGCCAGAGAGAAGGGCGAGATCTGCAGCACCAAACTGCTTATTGGATCTCCCTGATGTAATTTTTCTTCTCCCTCTGCTGATTGCACATAATCCACCCACCCTCCGTTTCCTCTGTCAACCAATCATACCCAATCATACAATCCTGAGGGAGAGACAAGCTGAAAGCTGACTGGGGGAACCAGCTGCAGACAGTAAGTAGAGTGCATGTAATGTGTGTCTGTTTTGTCTGTGTGCGCATGTTAGAGATGGTCGAATTTTTCGACTTGCTAACTTTGTGAGCTGATTGCAAAGCCTCTGAAAATAGTATCATCACCAAAGTGTGGGAACATTTGAAAAAAAAAAAAGTTTTGATGTAGCATATGTCATTTTTGCATAAAATAAGTTCAAATACAAAGTCGAAATTCTGATTTCCGAAATTTTTACTTGAATTTGAACTTAATTTATGCAAAAACTATTTGTGTTAGAGACATACTGTTTTTCTGTAGTATACCCCCAACCCTTCTCTACATCACCAGCAAGTTTGGTGATGATACCATGTTCATGGGCTTTTCAATGAACTCAAAATCTTCGAAATGGTCAAATAAAAAAAATAAAAAATTGACCATGTCTGTGTCTCTCTTTTTGTGTGTGTGTGTCTATGTCCGTAATTGTTTTTGTTATTGTCACCCCCAATAACTCTTCTTAACTCTGATCACTATCTACACTAGTGATGGCCGAACTGCCCGCAAGGTGGACAGTTTGGCGGCGAACATGGATGTTCGCCCTCCTTCTCGCCGGTGAGCAGTATCGGTGTCTGACCCGCCCGTTCGCTGGCAAGAAGGAGATCTCTATTCTTCCTCCGGCAGGATCAGAGCCTGCGATATCGCGCCGGGGGAAAAATCTTTTCACTAGGAGACCGGGCATGAAGCCAGTCTCCTAGTGAAAAGCCGGCTCGAGAACAGGAAGTGAGGTCAGTGACGTCACATCCGGCTCCCTTAACCAGGAACTATGCGTTCCAGGTACCGTTTTTTCCGATTCAAATTCCCCGCCTAGAGGTGAGGAATTTGAATCTGTCCGCGAACAGGCGGAGGGCGGACTTCTTTAAAAATCCAACCCGCCTCAGACCTGGCCGATGTTCGGCCATTACTAATCTCCACTAACTAACCCCTCACTCTCACCTTCATCAGTCATGTGTGTCAAGACAAAACTGCCTTTGTTAAAATATTTATGTCTTTGTTATTTTGTGTATAAATGTGAGTTTCAAAAACCAGAATTGCATTACGCCTGAAGAAGGGATCTGCGACATCCCAGAAGCTTGCTTCTCTAATGACTCCATTTAGCCAATAAATAGTATCACTTGCACTCCAAACTTGCTGCCTACAATTACTGTAAGAGATACTAAATGTACCTCTTAAAATAATTGTATATATAATATGATGTGTGCAATATTAAACATTGATGCTAGATAATTAATAGGAAACTGCTGTATGTTCTTGTCCAAGATATTTTGGGATATTTCCAACAGACATGGAATATAGTGATTTGAAGCCGGCATTTCTGAAAACATTTTCATGTTGCTGGGAAAATGCTAGGGAGTGACGCCAACAACCATGAACCATATAGGATTGATTTTACAACTGGGTTTAGCCAGAGAGAAATGTATCTGCATTTCCTTAGACTATTTGTGCCAAACTGTTTAGGTTTACTATAATTCCTATTCCTGGACTTGAAAGATCTAAAACTAAACTGAATATTACAGCAATTGAAAGTACAATTTGGCAATAGTGTTTCTGTGGTCACATCTTAGCAGACAGATGAAAAAATGAGGAGCTGGTCGGATGGCTGCTTAATTTAAACATTTCATTTCAATTTAGGAAAAAATAAGTCACAATATAATGACATGCCAGAAATATAAATCAAATGTATTGTCATGCCATTGAAAGAATACCAAAGCATTGATTGAGAAGTAGATGCATGCGCAGACTGAATTATGCAAAACCTAGTGAGGAGCAGCATATGCAATATTCTAAATCGCGATATTTTGCGAATAATGCTATTAATATTCGATTCAGTCATTCGCAATGGGACACTAATAATTGCATTGCGATTATCTGCAAAATGAATGGCATTTATTTTAATGGTATTTATTATCGCATTGTGATTATCTTTTCGCAATGCATGACCAGAAGCTTACCAGTGCATAATATCCAAAATATAAAAATTGCTAACATTTGCAAATTCTTGAATAGCTGATATTTGTCAAAAATTTTCAGAATTCAAATATTTGAGCTCAACACTAGCATAACCATGCATTGATTGCACTCTGCAGATTAGACCAAATAGAGTAGAAATATTTTGTAAATGCCCCTATGAATATACTATCTTTTTATCTTAAAAGCTACTCAGTCTCTGCTTGCCACCATTTAAAAGCTAGAACATGCATGCCAAAGTCCGAAAAAAAAACTTTTTGGGGGTTTTTAATTGACTTTAGAGAAGTAATTTTGAATGTTTGATTTCAAATGACCCACCCTGTCAGGCAGTACAGAGGAAAGAACTGCAGCCTATTGGCTCTCAATGCTGTTGGTTCCCTTCCCCTCTTTTCTGATTGCACAAAGTGCCCCATACCCTCTCCTATTTTATCTTATAAGAATGTAGAGTGCATGTGTCTACATGTTTCGTATGTGATGTGTGTAATTCAGGTGATATCGTCATGCTGGCACTTTAAGATAAATAATTTTCTGGTTTTGGGTTTCAGTTTGGACACTTTGTCTCTAAAAGTTTCGCCATTACTGATATACAGTCTCCTTTCCATGTGTGGAATTATTCATTACAGTGAACACAATGTCAGTGTGTTAAATTAACAAACCAAATTAGAACAAAGTAAAAAAAAGTAAAAAAAAGGAGCCAAGAGAAACAGGACTGAATAGTGTGATTCTTAAATGTACAACCATAACATTTCTAGTTCCATAGTGAAGATCTCTGGGGCAGATACAAGGGTTTACAGTTGTCCCCACCACCACCACCAAAATAAAGGTTGTGCTTGGAGTTCAGCTTTAACAGTTTTATTTGTCAATACCTTTGTAATAGGAATAGTAAGTTCTTATAGAAGTGGTTGTAGCGCATGAGATCTCAAGGAGATCGCCATTTGATCGCCAGAACATTTAATACTATTTGCATTGGCTGCTTGGGATTATTTGATGAAGCTTAATACCTGCTTTCTCTGTAGGCTTAAACAGGTCAGGTAAGTTCTAGGTCATCTTCTCTGAGTTCTACAGTTCTTCAGTATTATTTGTGCAAATAGAATTTTACAAAATATTTTTGATATTAATGTATTAGATGTAACGTATAAGGCCTGATTCACAACTTTCCGTTTTAATAAACCTTGGGTAAAGCATGTCCAGCAGGTCAACAAAGTGCACAACAAATGGCATACTCATGCATGTAAAATAGATGTGGTGCTAATAATAATTAAAAAAATGTATCTTTGTAAAAAATAAAATGTATACAAATGACCAAGAGCAGTATGATCCATTTAATGTTCATGAGTTTATATTTATTGTAACAGCCATTGTCCCATTCATAGAACCTCAGGCCGGGTTCAGACCTGTTTAACTTTATACATGTTGAGCATTTCCAAAAGAAATGGTTCACATTATGTCCAATGGGCTGTTCATGTGAAAAACAAAATCATGCATGTCAATGGATACAACCAGGCCAAAGTGATTAGCTTAATTAGAACAAGGACAGAGGCGCACAACCTAGTACAACAAATGGTTAAATCATGTGGAATAGGATAAGATAAAACAAAATGAAACAAAATGAAACAAAACAACAGACAAGATACTCACATTAAGAGAGCTTTACAAGGGTGGATCTCTCAGGGCCATGTGTTTTCCAGGAGGACCTCACTTCCTGGTTGGGGATGAGATCACTTCCTGCTTACAGATGCTGGGGGGCTCAATAGGAACAATGGGATGTGTTTCGAGCGGATGCTCTTTTTCAACCATCTGTAAGCAGGTAACTGCCGATCCGCCAGCAGTGAACGGTAAAATTCCCAACTCCGGACTTTAGACTGAAGGAAATTTGGTAAGTGGACCTTTCAAATTTATATTTGAGTAGCCCTGTTGTAGACCATCTCTGTTCTTAAACATTAAAGATGTCACTTACTGATCTGTTTAGCATGTCACCGTATGAACTGACATCCATTGTGAGACCAGAATCGTTCCTCTTCAAGCAAACTTTTTTGTAGATTCCTTAAACCAGTTCCTGGTACAAAAATTTGTGTTTTTGCATTGGGTATTACATGTTGATCATGTCCAAATTACTCACATTATATGTAAAAAGCCTGTGTACATGAAAACAGATGTAATTAAATTATTGACATACAACTTTCCTACTGCAAATATCCCCAACTTCTAATATTAGATAGTAGCTTTACATTTTCATGCATTGATGTCATGTAGCATAAAAGACAACTGCAAAGACAGTAACCGGTTAAGCCCCCCATAGACAGGCAGACTCCTCCATGCAACTTCTGTACAACCAACTTTTCTTCTACCAAAACCATGTAATAGGAGGACCTTTCTACACCTTCCAATCACTATGTATTCTATCAGGGAGGTCACTATACTACATAGTTGTTGGTAAGTCTCATGAAAGTTGTATGGAGGAGTCTGCCTGTCTATGGGGGGCTTTAGGGATATTTGAAATGCTTATATACCAGTAATCCATCAGAGGTTTGTTTTACAAGACATATGTGTTTGTATACTCTGGTATTACTAATTGCATGAATCCTTTAATAGGTGGGACCTTGACCTCTCCATTGAAATCTCCAGAAATCTCTGCTGAAATCTCTGGTATCAGCAGATGCTGATACCAGACTCGGAAGAAACCATAAAGAGGTGTAGAAAATTCCTTGTGAGTTCAGCAAAAACTACACATTCCAAAATCATCTTTAAAGGAAGCAATTTGAATTAATTCAAGTAACTTAAGCCCCCCATACACCACATACAATTACCATGCAACTTCTGTACAACCAACTTTTCTTCTACCAAAACCATGTAATAGGAGGACCTTTCTACACCTTCCAATCACTATGTATTCTATCAGGGAGGTCACTATACTACATAGTTGTTGGTAGGTCTCATGAAAGTTGTATGGAGAAATCTGAAGGTGTATGGGGGGCTTAAAACATTTAATATAAATAAATGTATGAATAAAATCAAATCAGTGCAGCTTCTAAAAAGTGAAAATGATCTAAAGAAAATTATGCACTGCTCTCTGACAAGATGTTCACCCAGCCATAATGAATCCATTGATGCACTATCAATATTATTTTAAAACACCAATGCTATAACCAAAAACCAAAGACAAAAACTAAAGCCTGCCATAGACACCTCGATCTATGGCAGACCTTTAGCAGACTGATTAGAGCGTGGTGACGCTACAGTCTGCTACATGTCGTATAACAATCCTGTGTCTTCCACTGTCTTCCACTGACACACATGACTGCCGTCCGACTAGCCAATAACAGGGAGGGGGAGGAGACTCCCCCTCACTGTTTACAAGCTGCAGCTGGTCTCACTCGCAGTTGTAGAAAAAAAAACCCGGCAGGACGGATCTCTATGCGACCCGACTTGCCGGCTTTTTTTCTACATAATTCAAGGTGGGCTCCCACATAGTTGCGGCAGACCAACCTTGATGTGATCGGCGGGAGCGGCGGCGGGGTCTGCTACAACTATGGCCGGGAGTCTGCCCGTCTATGGGGGGCTTTAGTACCCATTCCTAAATCATAGGTTTATTTTAAGAAATGTGAGTTTATTCCATCCCTATACCTAAGTATAGTTTGTGTGAAGTGGGTTACCAACAGTTTACTGCTGTGTCTTCCTGAAATACACCCAAAACAGGTAGGCAATACTTGACTACCATATTTGTTTCTGCTCTGATATGGTCTGGGAGCTACAACAGCCAAGGTACTACCAACTGGAAATGTTGTTTTGAAATGCCTCAATACTAATATTAAAAGTCTAAAGCCGACCGATCGGGGGCTCAGAATCGGATACGCAAGAACAGAGAACCAAACATGTTGTCTTTCGGGTGCCGTTTGGCCAGATCAGCGGGAGTTTGCATTCCGGGAGGGTGATCAATCGGTACACGGATCGGCACAGCAGGAATAGGTGTATGCAGCGATTTCGGATTCCTTCATTGGCCCGATTCGATCAACCTGAGCAGATCCCGGCGTGACTCGCCGGAACGATCGGAGGTGAATCGATCGG
>CM070032.1:26627929-26649548 GCA_036250615.1 Ptychadena robeensis
AATCGATCGGGCCGGAATCCGGTGCAAATCCGACCCGTGTATGGCAGCCTTAAGAAGTTCCCAGGCAAGGACCGCAGCGGGGGATTGCCGGACAGGCGAGTTCTTATGCCCTATGCGATAACAGGTTTTTGGGGCCACAAGTGGAGGACCAAGGGGGGCAACCAAAGAACGTCCAAAGAGCCGCAGATTGGGCATCTGGGAATTAGACCTTAGAGATGCCTGGGAAGCAAGGACAAGGGTAAACCCTCTGAAGGACACCACATGCTTGTGTGGATCAAGTGAACCATGCCAAGTGTGGCTCATGGTTACTGCTTGTGGTTCCCAAGTCTCCTTCCAAAAAACTAGAGCACCTAAACAGATGGATGTAAATCCAAATCCAAGCAACAACAGCATAACCTTCCTCATGGCTCGGTTCAGGGTGGTGGACCTACATAATGCGCATTGAAATGAAAAGTGTTGTCACCTTTTTATGTAAAATGCCTAAATAAGAACCTGGTGGGATTACTGGATATCATTTTAATATTATTATGTTAAATTATGTAAAATAATATATAACACAATTTTTTTTAAATGATATTGCCATGTATAGGTTTGCATGAATAGTACAGACTAAGCAACTAGGAAGATGACTGCTACTGAACACTAATACACTGAACATGTGGACACAGCTGCAATATATCAGTTATATTTAATAACAATAAAATGAATAGGATACTCACAATATTCTAGACCCATTGTCTGCAACCTGTGGCTTTTGAGCTGCATAGGGCTCTTTAGCCTGCTTATTGTGGCTCCCTGGCTGTCAGCAAGCCTCCTCCTTCCATTTTACCACAGCATACACTCTCTAAACAAGATAGCAGATGTGACAGAAGAGAGACATTGCTAGCAGCTATAGCCCCTTCCCCCCTGCCTAAAGCTTGAGGCGAGGGGAGAGGAGAGGAGAGGAGAGAGACCCACTACTACCTTCACCCCAGGTACAGATACTGGTGGAAGAGGAGCAGCCTGGAGGGAGGGACCAGAGAAATCAGAACAGAACAAGCGCACACCACAGGATGCCAGGACTCTTGTCTAGAACAGTAAGGGGCAACCTTGACCAGGCAGCAACTCCCAAGAAGGGGTTGAACTGGCTATATGTGTCAGGGAGCAAAAAACACAAAAATGGAGGAGAGCCACTCCTGTCTTTGGGCTCTTTCACACAATACATGCTGTGTTGTTTACCGAATTTTGCTGCTGCTGAATTTTTCTTCATAAAAGAAGAGGTATAACAAAAGAGGTATAATAGAAAAGGTATAATAGAAGATGTATAATAGAAGAGGTATAATAGAAGAGGTATAATAGAAGAGGTATAATAGAAGAGGTATAATAGAAGAGGTATAATAGAAGAGGTTTAATAGAAGAGGTGTAATAGCTCTTTTGAAAGAACAGGTTGCTGACCCCTGTACTAGACTCTATAAAAACCTAAATCAAGTTAATGGTCTGTTGTATCTTTTTAAAAATAATATACATATTTTCCTGTAAAACTGCGCCCCGAGATATCCTGAGAGATAACACATGCCCTCTGTTATAAAGCATCCCAGTACAATACCATGCTGGCTACGCCATAGACTTAGCATATGGCAGAGCAATGGATTTGTAGTGATTCCCTGGTAAACAACTGGCATAGGAAAGCAGAGTTGGGTGCATAGCACATCATATCTAATCCTGGCTCTAATCTGGGTAAATAATGTTATGGAACCCTGGGATTTTACATAATCTAGTGTGCAGTGTGTGCAGTGTGTGTGTGTGTGTGTGTGTCAGCCTTCCCTGACCTTATTACCGGGAGCGGCCTGTAGATGCCGCCAAACCACTTCCCTCTCCGGCGCTGCTGTCCAAGGTCCTGGAAGCGCAGCCAGCACCGAGCTCGCAGGCAGCAACTCTCATCACAGCTTCTGGGTGTATCTGTCCTATAGAACACAGCACCAAGGAATGGTTACAAATCCCTATACATGTCTGAACTATCACAAATAATCCCACCACAGCAATGCAGGAATGAATAAAATATAAACAGCTCTTATTGCCAACACCATCTGCAAAGTTTTACAATAGTCTCCATGCACGTTGGCAAGCAAGGGGTTAATGACGAATAAAAATGAAAGCATAGCACATTGTATTGACAATAGGGTAACCTGTGATGATCAAGAAGCCAACAGGTGCTATTGGTACACTGAGAGGGATATGGTGTGGCAGTGAGGGGTTGAGGGTCTGCCAGCTTGTAGAGTGAACGATCTTCTGGGCAGAGGGAGCTCACCAGAGGAAAACTCTCAATGCCAATCTACAGAGCTCCGCCTGCTCTCCTTATGAAAGGAACTAAAATACAATCCCAGCGCAGCGAGGGGGATAGACTCCCACTGAAGGCAGTTGTAGTTCATTGAGTGGCAAGTTAGTGACTGAATCGCCTTGTATTGGTGTCAGCGGAGGGGGGCAGGAGGCACCAAGGGGGTGGAAGATGAAGATGGAATTCATCTGCTAGATGGTCTGTTTCATGAATGTGTCCTAGTGGTCTACTCACACCACCAGCCCTGACGTCCTCCTCTGTTGCTGGAATTCAACACTTCATCAGTCGCCAATGATTCGCAGAAGCAAGAAGCGCAGACTGGAGTGGTACCCATCACCTCTGAAACTATGCCCGATTTAAAGAAGCCTGGAGCTGGAGCACAGGCGTCCATTCCCCAAAAGTGAACCGGCACAGGACGCCCCTACCCCTCCATCTACTAGCTGCCATCCTTGGCTTTGGGATGGATGCTTTCAATAATACTACCTCTTCAGACTATTCTACGGAGAAGGGGAATGGGACCAAGTTGGAGGAGGTAGCCCTCAGCTACCAGATCATCACCTCTTTCTTCTTGGGCACACTTATCCTCTGTGCGATTTTTGGCAATGCCTGTGTGGTCGCAGCTATAGCCTTGGAGAGGACTCTTCAGACTGTGGCCAACTATCTCATAGGTTCCCTGGCGGTCACCGACTTGATGGTTTCGGTGCTGGTTCTACCTATGGCAGCGCAGAACCAAGTCCTGAACAGGTGGACTCTTGGGCAGGTAACCTGTGATATTTTTATATCTTTAGACGTTCTGTGTTGTACCTCGTCCATCCTTCATTTGTGTGCTATAGCTTTGGACAGATACTGGGCGATCACAGACCCCATAGACTATGTGAACAAGCGGACTCCTAGGCGAGCTGCCATTCTCATTAGTCTGACATGGATAGTGGGCTTCTCCATCTCCATCCCACCCATGCTGGGCTGGAGAACATCTGAAGACAGGTCCGACCCTGACGCCTGTAAGATCAGTGAAGACCCCGGCTACACCATCTACTCCACCTTTGGAGCTTTTTATATCCCGTTAATCCTGATGTTGATATTATATGGTAAGATATTTAAAGCAGCCAGGTTCCGGATTCGTAAAACTGTGAAAAAACCCGAGAAGAAGAAAGTGGCAGACACTTCTCTCTCAGTCTCCCCAGCAACAATCCAGAAAAAAAGCAATGGGGAGCCCAGTAAGAACTGGAAAAGGAGTGTGGAACCCAAACCCGACAATTCCTGTGTCAATGGGGCAGTCAGGCACAATGAAGATGGGGCTGCCCTGGAGATCATAGAAGTCCATCATTATGCCAACTCTAAGAACCACCTAACGCTGCCAAACCATTCAGGTGACAACACATCTCCTGCCTGCTTCGAGAAGAAGAATGACCGATCGGCTGCCGATGCCAAGAGGAAGGTGGCACTGGCCAGGGAGAGGAAAACGGTGAAAACTTTAGGTATCATCATGGGCACTTTTATCTTCTGCTGGTTGCCATTCTTCATCGTTGCCCTGGTTTTGCCCTTCTGTGAATCCTGCCACATGCCCCACTTGCTGTACGATGTCATCAACTGGCTAGGCTACTCAAACTCTCTGCTGAACCCTATTATTTATGCTTATTTTAATAAAGATTTCCAAAGTGCTTTTAAGAAAATCATCAAGTGCAAATACTGTAGACAGTGAAGATGATCCTGTTTGCTCTTGCTTGCCTTGTACCCATTAAAAGCCCTTATTTTTTGCTTGTGCCCCTGAAATGGGGGTGGTTGGGGTGATTCATTACTGGTTCTGGCACATGATGGACCCAGACTAAGTGTTGAACTATGTGATACCTAGGTTTAATGGCTGCCATTATTTCAATGTGAATTTCTATAGACTGTACATATATATATTCAATATTTTTTCAAAGCCACTACATGGCAGTGAGATCATTTTTTTTTTTGTCTTCAGAAATATATTTGCACAGACCAAGAGGCTGATGAACTGTTGCTTGTTGTTATTTAACGTTAACTGAACCAGGCGGCTTAATGACCATTGTACTGGCACAGAGATGCCATTATGTTACAACTTTTTTTTTCCTCTTCCCCCCTTTAGTTGCGTTTTGAGGCAGTGATGGGCTTTGTAGATAGTCCATTTAGCCACTGCAATACCCATCGCTCATCTCAACTGCATTATTATGAGACAAAATCATCCTATGCATTAACTAAACTGTCTATTTAAATGAAATAAGATTGTCTTAAAAAAAAAAAAAAGGAAAACCCTAGAACAGTGAGTATTGTATGTAGACATGTAATTCTGGCCTGAATGTACAGTATTAAATTGCAATATTCGCTGGTGATAATACAACTTGCAAGTTTATTGCTAATAAACTTTGCCTTGCAGTGCAAACCATGTTGTTGTGTGTGATGGAGAAACTATACCGTTCGTCCAGTCCAAAATGGTAGGCATTGAGATTTAAAATTAGGGAGAAAATAAGGATATTTTTAATTGATTAAGTATTAATCACATGTTGTGCTGTAATCCCTGGTATCCAGTCAACCAACCTATAATAACTTATAGCTGATGTCTAGAACATAAATACGATAGATAACACAAATGGTTAAAGAAAGGAGTCCTAGCTACAAAGAACATTGCTCTGCCACTCTTTACTTTTTTTTTATAAAGCATTATAGATATGTTTGATGAAGTGCACAGCGGTCTTCTGCAGCCAAATTTGTTATTGTTACATAATTATGAATAATACAAGATGATGGCTGATTGGGTTAACTGCAGTCCACACATTATTCTTTGCTTTATTAATGTACCTTCAATTGGAACTTATTACATATCACAGAACAAGCAGCAAGGATGCTTATCAAACCATGGCAACTAGTTAGAAATCCGTCTGTCTGGTGGTACTCAGGATTATACATCTGCTTTCTGATTGGCTGTCATCAATGACTGCACATCTTTAATTTTTGCAACATTACAGTTATGAAAGTGTTGTTGACAATGAGCGTACAGTATTTCTTGGTCTACAAAGAGTAGCAAGCATACCTTAAATGCTTTGGCCAATAGGGGTATGTCTACATGCTGTGGAACTATAATTACCAGCATGCCTTCTTGTCAGTTGAGACTGGTAGGGTCACATATGTTGGAGATATGTTGGTGAGATGTGATTCTTGCAGGGCTTCAGGAAAGCATTAAGGTTGATTTACTTCTGGACCTGAGGTATATACATTGGGCAGTGGTTACTGGCCGTCATTGGTCTTTAGGAATTCCATATGTTTTTCTTCTATGTAGACACAATGTAAATGATCTCAGGGATACTTGCAATGCTTTTCATGATCAACATGAGAACCGTTGACCTGAATTACATGAACAACTGGGATGTTTTTCATGCATTTATTATGTTCTTGATGTCCAGTGCTGCTTCTTCGGGCAGAAAAAGCAGAACGATAATTCAACTTATTTCTTATATAGTATAGAATTCCACAGTGTGGTCTGATACCGAGAGACATACAACCAACATATGAAAGCTGCAGGTTCATTAGGACGAACATTTAACCACTTGTGCCTAATTAGAATGGGATGTTTTGTGGTTTTGTAGAACATGGATTAATTAGCTGAATCCTCAAGCCAGGCTCTCTCCTGACTTATTCCTGATAGTTATATATGTAAATATGTATACTACCAAAGCATCTCTGTATGAGAGAGTCTCATTTACTGGTTGGGTTTGTTTATGGAATTGGAGATCACTGTTGCCATAGACTATTTCACACGGTCATACTACAATTAGTGAATCATACTATTATTCATGGTGTCAAATATAGTTGACAGCCCCAGGCTGTGCAACCCCCTACTTTGAATTATGAAAGTAACCTGCACAGGTTAGTAATGTAGTTATTAGAAGAAGACCCCATAAGACTTTGGTACAAACTTCTCCCTGACTCTTTTATGTTCCACTCAAGCTTAGGTCCTTCCTAAACCCATGATCCTAAAAACTGTATTATAACCATCCAAAATTTAGATCTGCCAAAGCTATGTGTGTACTTGTCCAGACTACCCAATACATATGTTTGCAATCAGGCAGGCCCTTGCAAAACTTATTAAAATATCTTCAGTAGAAAATATATTCACCAATGTGCATGGTGAGTTCTAAACTCTCTTTGTCTTGAGTATATCTATCCACCCTTCTATTTCCAATGCCCCTTATGCTGTGCACTACAATTGGGGATTGCCCCCTCTTAAAAGATCATAAGACCCAATGGGACTTTTAAGGCACCAGCACAGACTACATTAATTACTCTTTATTAAATGATTAATTTGATCTATCTATCTATCTATCTATCTATCTATCTATCTATCTATCTATCTATCTATCTATCTATCTATCTAATATATCACCTTATCCTTTTCCTCAACCCTTAGTATGTTACTTCTCAACTTTCTTGTCAGTGCTTCTTCCAAGTTCTCGTGCCTTTGTATTTCTCTATTTCCATCTGCCTATCCCTTTTTATTTTGATTTTTTTTCATTCCTCACTCAATTTACATCTTCTATATTTACATTTGCATGTTCTTCTCATGAGAGGAAGCTACATAACTCTCAGTAGGGAACGGAGTCTTCACTAATCATTACAGATACTATATATTTTTCTCTGTCTACCTTGCTGTAACAAATGCTGTAACTTTTAGGTAGAGAAAATTAGTGGATATTGTTCAGCTGCCATATGAATCTGAATACTCCATTGGCTTCACCGAACACAGATTATGAAAAACAGTATTTTCCATCTGTTTGAGTTCCAAATCCACTTTGATAATATATAAAAGCCTCTCTTACAGCTTTTGTTCTTCGCTGCTTCTTTATTTTTTTTTTATCAAAATCGGGGCAGACAGAGAAAAGAGATAACTGGCTAGGATTTTCAAAGAGATCATTGATCACCGTGTAGCAATAGACCTCTTGTCTGTAAGTTTACCAATCAAAGATGAAGTCTGATAAAGAGCGGATAAGTAATGTATGTTGCGCTGGTATCCATTTCTTCTCCGGTATTCATCATTCCTGTCAAAAGAGAGGTTTTGGTCATTATGGAAAGAGATCAATTATGTCTATGTGATATGTGTTCTGTCATATATACTCCTTTGGTATGAAAGAAAAGCTGGACAGAAAATATTTGGAGGAAAGGGAGATGTGTGCATAAGTTTGTAATTCTATTTGTTCACCTTAATGAAATTACCAACATGGAGGAAAGTCGAAGTGAGATCAAAACCTTTTCAAAGTTTTATTGCCAGCATTGGGGGGTTTTTCTGTGAAATTGTCGATGAGAATGCTGAAACACTCAAATATAATAATATATAATATAATAATGTAATAAGATACTTATAGCTTCTTGTAAAACCATTTTAATCAGTCAATGTTTTAAGCTGAAATGCCAAGCAATATTCACCCCTTGTCTGGCTTGCATCTGCTAGGATACTGTAGACATGCTGAGAAAGGGAAACAAAGTGGTGAAATTGCTGTGCTTAGACCCCACCCCCCCACCCCCATTTTTGAAAGTATTGAATAGAATATATATATATATATATATATATATTTATATCACCTTTGACCTTTCTTCATACTTTGGCTTCAATGGAATATGGTATCAACTTGAAAATTTGTAAAGCAATCATTTAAAGTTAGCTGTAAATCCTAAATAGATCACAAATTTTACTATTCTCGGTACTCCTATCTATATGCAATCACTTCAACAGTAACAAGGGGTGATATTGTTTAGGTTTGACTTCCTAATGGACTCTATAACTGCAATTAACTCAAGCAAGAGTACATGTTAGGGCTAGCTCACAGCTATCTGCCCATTTACATGAATTTTCATGGATACAGTCCCATTAGATATAATGTGAATCCTTTGGATGTGCTTATTGCCCAACTAACATAAAAAGAAATAGGACCATACATACATACCATGTAATATGAGGACCTTTCTAAACCTTCCAATTACTATGTATTCTATCAGGGAGGACCCAGCACTATATAGCTGTTGCTAGATCTAAAGGAAATTGTATGGGATGATCTAAAGGTAGCCATACACGGGTCTGATTCCCACATGATTCCTGGCCGATCGATCACCGGGCGCGTGCACGCCGATCGATCGGCTAAGAATTGAGTGCAGCTCACCTTGCCCGATCGACCCTGCCCGATCGACATGGCCCCCTGAAACGGATCTGCCAGAGAACCAACATGCTGGTCTTTCTGATCCGATTCAGCACACATCAAGGGGAGTTGCCATTTGTGAAGTGATTGATCGTGCACGGAATCGTCCAGGAATCGATGGCCCAAGGTGGTAGGCACAGACTTAATTGGGCAATCGATCGGACATCTGATTCCCTGCGGCATCGCCGGAATCGATCGGATGGGTGATCGATTGTCCATGGAATCGGCACATGTATGGCTAGCTTTTAAGGTGTATGGGGGGGGGGGGGGGGGGGGGGGGTGTTTAAAGTAACAGAAATAACAACTACGTTGATGTTATGGATGATCATGATTAGATATGTTTATATTAACTTTCACTTACCATGAGTTTATTCTAGCAAAGGTTAAATATTATGAGCCTGTCTGATTTTAGATTTTGCTTCATGTAAATAAGATCCCTATTACTCTCCACTGAAGCTCATGGACTCTAGTGTGGCTCCTGTCTTGAAAGCTCCTTTAAAGGAGTATAATATAAGTTATGGTTGCTTCTCTAAATGAGCATCCCCCTCATGTTGTGAGTCTCCAAATTTCAAATATATCCATGGCCTATGACGCTTATTATGTTTTTGCCATGTAATTTACTTGTTGCAGATGTTGTAAAAACATTTATGCTGTTACTTCTCTATAAGCTAATTTCCTTATTCTGTTGCTTCAATAAAGAGAAGCCAATCAATGCAGTTTCTGCTTTCATGTAAGAACATCATTGGCTTACTCTGTCCATTTATGTTTCTCCTTAAGGCATCCCCTCCCCACTTATATGAATTGTTCCTATGACCACATTTACTTCCTATTCTATATTTTCTTAGAGGAAAGCTCTACAAAGTAAAAGGAATTTGCCTCTAAAAGAGCTGTCACCAAAACCAGAGAAGACTTTCTCGCACCTGTTGTGGTGTCTTTTATTTCTCTTTGTCTACATCAAAAGAATCACTAGGACAAAAAGACCTTTGCATGATATTTTTGTAAGGAACCTGAAATCTGAAATATTCTTTCAGGTTATTGGGGTGTATTTACCAAAAAGAATGATTACATTAAAAGTTAATCCACAATACACAAAATGGTCAATCCACCATTCCTAGGGGCCCAAGGAACCCCTAAAAACCTAGAAAGTCAAGTTGAAAAACATAGATCTATGGCAGGGGAGGGCAAACTATTTGACTTGTGGGTCACATTGGCTTCTTAAATTTGATAAAGGGGTCGGACCAAGAGCCTGTAATGGCCAACTCCCCATAGGTGTGCCAATTCAATCGCTGGCATGACTAATGATGGTGGTGATGTGTAATAGGTGACGTGTGACAGGGACATTATCTTTTTAAATATCCTACACTTCTCATTTTTATTCATTGCAATGAGCAAATATAATTCATAAAGACTGCCTATTGTCACCATGAGGATGCGCCCACAGTGTCATTACATGATTAGCACTGCATCATACCAAAGGCAACGTTTTGTCACATTTTCAAGAAGGTGACAAAAAGCCAGAAAAGATAAACGGGCCGGATCCGCCCCTGGGCCTAAGTTTGCCCACACTTGGTCTATAGAGTGGTCTTTAACAGGTCTTCTAAAGCTTGTATTTCCACAGATCTTCTAAAGCTGGCCATACACCTTTAGATCTCTCTGTCAGATATCCTTCAGATCTACCAACAACTATGTAGTATAGGGTCCTCTGTGATTTAACACAGGTGGACTTGATGATTTAGAAAGTCCCTCATATTACATGGTTTTTGGTAAAACAAAAGGAGATCTAAAGGAAATCTGACAGAAATATGTAAAGGTGTATGGGGGCCCTTAAGCTTGTATTACCTCAGACCTTTCCGAAAGTGGAGATAGCATGTGGAATGTTGTAATTGTGTTGCATCACTGTTGACAGTCTTTACTGGAGAGGAATCAGGATTTGGTCAAAGCAGCAGGTCTAAAACACAATCCAGGTCTGACCCAGGTAAGAAGAAATGTTAGTGAGGTACAAGGCAGCAGAAAAGTCGGGTACTTGGTAGAGTTGGAAAAAACTCTATTTTTGCAATGCTCCAGTAATACCCAAGCTTGTCATCACACCCCATTTCTATTTCCTCTCTATCGTTTTTTCCAACTCTACCAAGTACCCGACTTTTCTGCTGCCTTGTACCTCACTAACATTTCTACTTACCTGGGTCAGATGTTGAATATAGTGTTATATCTCTGTAATCAGGTTGTTTTTTACATCAGCACATAACTTTGCTTTGCATTTGCAATACGTACAAGAGCTTATTTGCTATGAAGCAAATGGAAAGTACCATGCATTGGGTTCACAATATGTGCATGAACAACTGCTGATTTGTACAATGAAGGACATATTTACTAGAGATCACAAATTCTCAAATGTATTAATTTATTGTGAATATTTGGAGAAAATGTTTCAATATTTTGTGAATATGCATGTTGCCTATGCTGCTTATTAATACTGCTGACCAATAACAAGCCAAGTGGCAATACAATATTAGGACTTCTATGAGATGATGTGTGAGTAAGGGCCCATGGAGATGACCCTTAACTAGAGAATTTTTCAACTTGTTGACTTTGTGAGCTGTCTGCAAAGCCCCTGAACATGGTATTAACCCAAAAATTGCTGGAGATGTAGAGAGGGGTTGTGGGAGCATTGGGAAACATTTTTTTGCTCTAGCACATGTAGTTTTTGCATAAACAAAATTCAAAGTTAAAGTTGAAATTTCGACTTTTGAAAATGTTTTATTTGACTTTGAATTTAATTTATGCAAAAACTATTTGTGTTATACTTTTTTTGTAGTATACCTCCATCCCTTCTTTTACATTTCCAGCTACTCTACTCTTAACATGAATTATCTGGACAATGGCTAATTCTGTGTAAGTTGACATATGTGTAGATATGTTGTCATAGGCTGCAGTTCTTCATGATCAACTGTACTCCATGCATACACACATCCTCCAGAGCAGTGGTTCCCAAACTGGGGGGTGGGCATGAAGGTATTCCAGGGGGGCGCAGGTCCTTATTCTTAACCTGTGTTTGAATGGGAAGGGGGGGCTTGATAATGAAAAGGGGGGCCCTGCAAGGAAAGTTTGGTAACCACTGCCTCAGAGCAAGACCAAGCGTAAGTCCTGTGACTAATACTGCAAGTTTCATCATACACATCTTCCCACCTCTACCTGTTTCTCTGTCCTCCCTTGCATGATCTCATTTTGCTTTCTCTGCATGACTGATTCCTCTACTCACTCAACTGTATAGAATGAAACTTGGGAAGATGCCTTCCCCGAGCCTTAAGAAAACAAAAAATGTTTTCCCCTGCCGCTTTCCATGCTCTCTCTCTGAGATGGAATCAATAGTTTCCTTGTAAGTTGAAAGAACCGGCAGATTGTATAACTCTAGTAATCAATGATTGACTTTTAATGTCTCCCCCCTAGTTACAATACTGGTTTCTTATTCGCCCCCTCAGTAGAATGAACAGTGCAAAAGCTTTTTACACATAAAAAGCCATTTATAAAAGAAGCCGGAGAAAACAACTCAACAATGGAAAGATTTGAGCAGGAAGGCTGACATCTAAGCATGTTGATGAGTGTCATTTTTTGAGTTGATGGGTATATTGACACTTTTTGTTTTATTATCTTCTCAGTTGACTTGGAATGCATCATTTTTTTTAGATCTCTGAAATAAACCACCCACAGGTTATGCATATATTATGTTTCATTGTGGGAATTTGTTTATCAGATCTCCCAGTAATGAAATATTTCTAGTTTCACGGTGAGAGAAAGGATATATGTGTTTGTATATATAATAGACTTGGGTCATAAGAAAGCCTTTCATGACTGCAATTTCATGCTTGAAGTGATGACAAAACAAGAGGAACCTTCTCTGAAAAATTTCGTTTGACGGACAGGATGAGAGCCTCTTCCTCTCAGATGCTACAGAACCATCAGTTCAAGAAGTCAATAGGAAAGAAAAGCCATTGTGGTAACCAAATCATGTTTTTTCTAATTAATAAACCTTTTATGGAGGTGAACATGACTTCCATTGCTGACAGAAAATGCCAATTGCCTGGGTGTATCTGTTGCATTTCTCGCAGAAGGTATGCAACAAGTGACGTAAATGCAGTTATTATGGATCAGGGACTTTGGAAAAGAGGTGGAAATGGTTCTTCAATAAGGAAACTGATGGCTGGATAGGAAGCAGTGAGATGCTGAATTGAAAGCTTTTGGGATTTCCAATCCACTGCAATCTCACTGTTAAATGCAATGTACACGAAAGGGTGGATTACATGTTTCTATACCTGTGCCTGTACAACTGGAATGTAGGCTATGCTTTTTTAAGGCCCAATTTGAAATAAAATACTTTGAAGTATTAGTAATAAAAAATTTCGTTCCTAGAACCTGCTTGTGGCTGCCCCTTTCTGCTCCATTGTGAAGAAAATGGCACTTTCCTCTGCTTGTACATAGCACAGCATGCTTGTTCTCTATAATGTGTGCACATAATGTCTAGAGGTGTCCAAACGTTGCCTTTAGGGCGATGCAGTGACGTGATCATGACAACATGGGTGCATCCTCATGGCGACAACAGGCAGTCTCTAGGAATTCTCTGCTCATTGCAATGTATGAGCATTTTTTTAAAGTGCTGGAAATGTATAAAGATAACAATATCCCTGTCACACGTCGCCTATTACACATAACAGTCATCATAAGTGATGCTGGCGATGCAAGGAATTGGCACACATATGGTGGGTCGGCCATAACAGCCTCTTGATCCAACCCCTTTATGAAATTATTAGAGCCAATGTGGCCCACAAGTCAAAAAGTTTGCCCACCCCTGATCTCGTATCTAGGAAATGGTCAGAGCAAAAATATGTGTGGGTTGGGTGACACCAATTGAGTTCGGTGATAGATGCCTATTCTCAGAATACTAGTTGTGAAGGTAAGGGTATCAGATACCCATCAATGATGGGTGTATTTGAACAGAGAAAGTTATTGTAATTTTGCGTTGCAGTTGGGATCACAAATTACTACAATTGCTAGTTAAGCTGCAGTAGGTTCAGTCACAGGACATTTTGAAACTTTCTTGTGCTACAGAACACAGGGACTGTTTGTGCGTGCACGCGCGCACACACATGTGCATATATTTCGGCTTTCATTATTTATATTGCTTTCACAGTTTTTTTTTTGATAAATACAATGTGGAGTCATGCAATACTCTTTTTGTGTTCAGTGCTCATGCTTGGACTTGTTTTTTCACCTTATGCAATCATTTTACACTAGCAGTTGTTATTATATAAGGAAATTGTTGTAAATATCTATTACATGGGTGATAATTTTTTAAACCTATGCTATGTTTCCTTGGGCACTGGAGACAATGTGTATCCATTGTTCATGTTATCACACCCAGTATATATAATGCCTTGCTATTTCTTGTGTTGGTCACTGAAATGGTCAATCAGTCAAAGTCAATCAGCCCACTAAATGTGGACGGGTGCACAAGGCTCAGTTTATTTTAAAGACATGATGGTTTCAAATTATGTAAGGTGCAGTAGTCACAGTATATTGTATATTTATTATAATTTAGCATACACAATGGTTTTAACCTCCGTAGTGCACCACCCATACCGCGCTATTTTCAACGGAGTACACTGCCTGCTATTTCCTCCCTCCCTCTACCCCTCTCCACACAGCCGGTGTCATTAATTACGCCGGCTGTGTGGGCTGGAACCCCGGAAATGCTGCAGCGATTGTCTTTCTGTGGGTGTATCGGCTACACCCGATGCCCGGTTCCCCTGCGGTTGAGGCGAGCCTGAGCGGCGAACTAACTTGGTTCCTGTCAACTGCTAGGGGGGTAATAAGGTCTCAGTGCATTTTGGGATATTATGTGCTGTATGTAATGAATTTCATTGACAATGTGTTGTCTGTAACTTGTGTCCTTAGTATGCCTGTAAAGACCAATTTGAATTTGTGGGTTGATTGCAAAGCTCCTGACCATGATATCACCAAACTTGCTGGAGATGTAGAGAATGGTCAAAAGTAATTTACAAAAAAGAAAAGCATTTACAAAATGTGCAAAAAGTTTTGCTCTAACACAAATAGTTTTTGCATACATAAAAATCAAAGTCAAGTAAGAATTTCGAATTTTAACTTAATTTATGCAAAAACAACACATGCTAGAACAGAACTATTTTTTTCAAATGTTCCCACAACTCTTCTCTACATCTCCAGCAATTCTTGTGATAATTCCATGAAAAATTCGACCATCACAAATATTTATTGTAAATATTGACATTTTGAGAATTCATGAACATTTCCAATATAGATTCGGGGGTATCATGCATTGTGTTTGCAATATTAATATGTAATATTATGTATATTATGTAAATAATATGTGTGCTGATTTTCACAATGATTTACTTCTGTGTTGTCTCATGTGGTGATTGCACAGCAGCTGCTATTTCACATTCTGCCACTAGATGTTGCCTATGATATGTGAATATTGCCTATGCTGCTCATCACTAGTCAGTATGATTGTATGTTAGGCATGAGTTAAGAAATATCAATGTTGCTACAATTATCCAATAACATGAAAGTTTTCTCCTTTTTTAATTTGCTTATCTGTTATCTGTACAATACTGTACAGTCATATATGCCTTTCCTCAACATAGAGCTGGTCACAAAGTTTAGGGACAGTGCATCTTGAACATATCAGCAATCTGCAGGTAATTAGAAAGTGAGTCATCATTCTTATCTTACTCATGTATGGTCTTACTACTAGGATTGGCTAGGGTTAATCACAGTTGGATTGTGTTATAAGGCGAAACATTCTTTAGTAAAGTGTGCTCTGTCTGTTTGAATGTTCCTCATATGTATGCTCTTAGTGTCTCTGAAATGTATATGACTGTAACGGCAGCTGCTGTATGCCGCCATCACCTCCTTACTTACCGTTGCAGATCTAGGTGTCCTGCTCAGCAGTGATTCTGATATTCCTACACACTTCCTTAAACACCAGCGCCTGTCATTTCCTGGGATTTAAGGTATTCGTCATGTGACCTGGCTGACCAATAGTGGACCTCCTGCAGCTATATAAGGAACCCTGCCCTTTCAGCCTTGCCTAAGTATTAAGGTCTCTGTGTTGTGCTAAGCACTGCTTGCCATTGCTGTTCCTGTGATATAGAGTCCTGCCTGTGTTCTGAGACTATTACCTGTTACCCCTTACCTGCCTGCTGCCCTCTCCTGCTACCTGCGCTGCCCGCCCTGTCACACTGTCTGGCTGATGACACCTGTGATCCTGGAGTCTTCCCTGCTGTCCCCTGGACCAGCTGCCTGTGTTCCTACCATCCCTCAAGAGGTAGCGGCCTGGTGATCCCCTCGGGAAAGTCTATCTCCACCATCTGGAGTATTGTCAAGAACGAGTGGGTTCACTTAGATAACGCCCTTAGAGGAGTTAGGACATGTGGCACAGTGGGTCCACACCTGCTGCTCTGTGACAATGACAATTGTGATGTCCTAAAAAAACAGAGTGGCCATCTAGTTCATGTCCTGGTTATACTGTCATTTGCGAGTATCTACTCCAGTGACAGAACAAGATGAAATTTAATGAGAGCCACACAGACAACACAAAGAAGTGAGTTTGCAAATTCTTTGCAAAAATCACCACTTATACGTGCAAATATTGTATGTGCAATGCACGCTCCTTTCCCCATAAACTTTAATATTCGAGATTACGAATATCTAGCATTATATTCGAGATCTTCTCAAATTCTAGAGGTCCCGGTATTCGTAATAACAATTCGTACTCAATACCAGAAGATAGGTGGACACTGCAGGTGTAAACCTTGATAAAACTCTCCAGTGCTTCTTACAGCAAACAAGGACTAATTTTCTACTGGGGTTCTGGGAACAAAGAGTTTGATACCTATCATCAGGGGTGCACATAACTTTTTTAGTGAGCTCCTCAGATGAGTACCAGGAGATGGTGTTTGATACTCACCCCATATGTAGGGTGGTCTACCTCACTTTTGTACTCACTGTCCTCTGCGTCAGCCTCCTGCATGGTAGATTCTGCTGCAGATGGACCTCCCTGATCCTGATTGAGCCTCCAATTAGCTGTTTCCATCCACAGGTCACCAGCTGGCTTTGGGTCAAATGTAACTCTCACAGTACAACACTGTTTGAAACCACAAATCTCAGTACATATCTCAGTATCATATCTCAGTAGTGCAACTACAATACATGTGCATACTTTTTTGTCCCTCAGATCTCAAATCTTTTTTTAAATTAGTAATTCCCAATTTGACGCCCCTAACTGCAACCTTTTATAGTTTGGCAATAAAAAAAAAAAAGAGAAAGTAAAGTTGTGTGGAGCTGTATTCTCAACTCAATCTGCAATATTAGTTTCAGCCACCAGATGTCACTGGAGAGCACTTGCCGTCAAAGCCCAACACAGGCATGGCTTCTCACACAGCAGCGAGGAAGGGGGAGGAAGCTCCGTGCATCTCTCCCCTGTCTGTGTAGTATGTGGATGCGTTTAGGAAGGATAATTAAGCAGAGCTAGGTTTTAGACCATTTTGCGTACCTGCATACTGCTTATGTGCACCCCTGCCCATCATGTGACAATAGCAGTAATAAAGGTTTATGCCTTGGCACAAAAAATTATTTAGGTGCCCTTCTCTATTAATACAAACAAGTCCTCGTGCTAACCAAGGTAATGCTTTTGCAGTTGTTGATGGAGGCAAGCCTGACTATACAAAATAGTATTTTCCATGAATAAACTTAAATCCTATGGACATTCTGTGAGCAGGTGATAATGCAGGAGAATCCTGTAAATAAAGCTGAGCTCAGAGAAAATCCAGAGGCGTTGGGGAATCCCTCTGCGAAGGTCTATATAGTTTTCCATACAATCAGCATATTCCTAGCGGTTAGTGGAAAATAATATATTTCAGGACAGTAATCTGAAGCCGATTGTCTAGTATAACATTTTATTATGTTTTTCTTGGATACTGCTTTTTTGCAAATTGCGGTGACAGTTTAGGAAATCTGTCAGTTGAGATGTGAAGAAAGGGCAGAAACAATAAATCAAGCCGCATCTGTTTTCCGTGTTTTCAGCCGTCATTATTGGAGTCAGACTAAGAAGAGCTCCATTTGGTATACTGCATCCCTCAGCAAATCAAAGCCTAATACAATCTGGGATTCTTGCAGCAACACATACAGTATCGACAGAGAATATATCATAGTATTCTGTGGTGGACTGGAGCAGTCAATATCAATAAGTCAATAGGGTTAATTTACTAAAGGAGTAGATACTGTTCACTTAGCAAAGTGATTTTTTAAATTGAACTTAGGAAATAAAATAATAGTGTGAGCAAGCGGTAGCAATAATCCAGTTTGTTATCTTTACACATATTTGGGTGTTTATCGAAAATGTACTATTTAGTGCAGAGAGTGTTTTCTTGACTGCTTGAAGGCAATCATTAATAATTCATAAATCTTTTAAATATTAGGTTTGAGGAATGTCCTACAGCTGTTATTTATTTAACCTCCCTAGCGCACTGCTGAGGTCCAGATTTCTGTACCAAAAGCGCACCATAGACTTCAATGGTACATTTTTCTTTACGTTGTAGGCCTGTAACTTCCCAAAATATGTCCGTACAAGGGTCTAATAGACATCCCGACTATAATAATGTTAAAACACACAATTATATAAAAAAATTTTAATAAATTTTATGAGAAAACACAAAAATCTGGGCACAAAGCTATGTACTAAATCTCACCCAAAGAAAGTCTCTGGTGCCCCAGATGTGCCTATTTTCAGTTAACCCTCTCTAACCTGGTGTGATGGATGTGGTAAAATCACACCAGGGAAGAGAGGGTTACTGCAAATGGACACATCTGGGGCACAAGTGACTTTATTGTAGTGATGTTCAGTACATAGGTGCAGTTTGAAAGCAGTTTTTTACATAGAAAACTGCTTTCATGATATTTACTGTTCAAATCTCCCGCCGCCTCCCCGAGTGACGTCATCACGTCACTCGGAGGGGGGGGGGGGGGGGGGGAAGACACGAGCATCCAAAGAGGCATCGGGGACACGGGGACAACGGGACAGCGTGAGTATGCTCTCCCGGAGCCCCGATTTGTGCTGGACGGCAGCATCTTGTCCAGTGCTATACTAGCAGCTGCAGCGCTGCAGCGCTGGACCATGAAAGGTTGCAATTAGGGGTGTGAAATTGGGAATGTAAGTTACATAAGAAAAATAGGACTTTTAAGGTTGTATGAGATCTGGGGGGTTGAAAGTCAGAGTAGGCATATGTAAGGCCATGTGTCCACTGCTGTTTTCCTGAGCTGGCTAAAATAAGGACACGCACCAGCACATTTGCTGGTTGATTTCCCGTGACTTGCAGGCAGCAATTGATCAAAGCGCAGTAACGCCACCACACTGTTTTCAGTCCTCCGCTGAACTTACAGGAATGGTGATGTGTGACAATTAGACATGGATTCCTATAAGATACTTGGGATGGAGACCCTGGTCCCCATCCAAAGTATAGTGATCGACCAGAGAAGAACCGGCAAGGCAGATCGTAGTGCAAACAACTTACGGTGTTATTCTCGCCAATCCCTCCAGGTGAGGATTTTGTAGACGATCAACCCCCGAACAAGCGAAATGAACAGTTGCGACAGCCTACTGCCCCCCATACATACACAGATTTAGTGTCCGACAGACTAAAAACAATCCATTTTTTTCAATCGTACAACTGGAGATTGATTGGAAAATGGAATATACTATACATTGAATAACCAATTTTTGATCCATTTTTTTTTTATTTTTGATCAGTTTTTTATTTTTGCTCGTAATTTGTACTCAATTAGTACCCAACCGATAAAAATTTTCCGACATGTCCGATCATGTTTTGATTGATTTTTTTCACAATTACGATCAAATTTAGTTGATCGGACCATGTGGGCATGCACCAATTTTCAGTCTACCGATCTAAAAATTTATAGTTTTTAATCGGTCGGCCGCTAATATCTGTGCATGTATGGGGGCCATACCGACCGCAAAATTTCACGCAGATGGACACGTGTATGGGAGCCCTAAGGCTATAGGATTGTGAAGTGAGTCTGTCAGTACCATCCATAGACTCTATAGGTTTGTGAACTTGAATGGGATCATCCTGGCTCGGTTTATTTCATTTGAACGTCTTTCTCTAGTCAAACCAAGTAGTGGAAGTAGAAGTGGGTCCTTCCATTCTAATGGAATAGCTTTGCGAGCGGAAAAACTGATGAAATGAAACATTGTTGTTGCAGCTAAACTAGAAGCAATAGCAAGAGCAACTTCTTGGGATTAAAGCTTTAACATATTAAAAAAAATAATGAACTAATATATTATATTAGGTTACTTAAAAGGGAAGTGTTTCTCACGAAGATTAAATTATGTCAATTAGTTAATTAAATCATTACAAGGATTTTTTTCATCTGTGAATTATAGCTATTCAGTTAAAAGTTTAGTAATATTAAACCCAATAAAAGGTGCTCATCTAATTCATCCAAAGTATTAAAAATGACTGTCTGGGGAAAAGTCTCATTATATAAAAACCTATAGGCAGCTCTTCCTAGTTATTTAACATTGACATTTCACATTTAAATATATATGTCTGTCATGAAGAAATATAATTAAGTGCAAAGATTTTTAAGTAATAATAGTTTCAAATCGAATTATTAAAGCCTATGTTTTCATATTTGAACATTATCAATGGTTTCATAAAAAAAACAAATAATAAAACATCTAATAGATTTTCTATCCTATGAGAGTCCCACTAGTCTTTAGCTATTGTGTTCTCTTGTTTTGTTCATTGGAATATCCCAGGTTACTAATCCTCCCATTGACTTCAGCAGGAAGCAAGCAAAGAACTCTCATTTAACAAAGGGTAAAATAACACAACAGCCATTAACAGTTATGACTTTTGACTAATTAGATATTTTTGTGTATGGTTATTTAATATCATATGGCAGCTTTAAGTAAAAAAATTTATTATTTAAAAAACATGCCGCAGGTCTAACCAAGAGGTGCTCAATAGTGATGAGCAGCATAGGCAATATTCAAATTTGCAACTCAAATTATTATTGCAATGTGTGTTGTCACAGCCACATCTAGTGGCAGAACATGAAATTGCAGCTGAAAATGTGAAATAATATAAGACAACACTAAGAAGATTGTGGATTATTTGCAAGCAGCTTTTTGTTTGTTAATGCGAATATTCTGTGCATGATGCATGCTACTTTCCCCAGATTATTGAATATTCAAGATTAGAAATATATATCACTATATTTGAGCATTAATCACCCCCGGAAAGTCTCTTCTTCTCTGACGCTTTTCTCCCCTGGTATGAGGACTTACTGAGTAAGCCCCCATAGCAAGTCATGTGGGTCCCCAGCACCGATGTGGAAAGATTTTTTATATACACTAATTGGATATTCTGTGCACAGTTATTTAATATCATATGGCAGCTTAAAAGTAAAAAATAATAAATTATTTAAAAAAAATATGCTGCGGGTCTAACCAAGGGCTGCTCAATTGTGATGAGCAACATAGGCAATATATAAATTTGTAACTCAAATTCCTATTGCAATGTGTGTTGTCACAGCGACATCTAGTGGCAGAAAGTGAAATTGCAGCTGAAAATGTGAAATCACATAAGACAACACTAAGAATATTGTGATTTATTTGTGAACAGCTTTTTGTTTGTTAATGCGAATATTCTGTGCGTAAGGCATGCTTCTTTACCCAGAATATTGTATATTCAAGATTAGAAATATATATCACTATATTTGAAATATTTGAGAAGTCCCAATATTCATAAACATTTGCAATTTGAATATTCATGCTCAACACAAGCACTTTTTCTTGTCTTTACCTTGTAGTTATAGATAAATCCCATCCTGTTTTGAAAAGACAAAGCTCCAACACAATTGTGTTTTGTCAAAGGATGCTGTTATCTCCACCAACAACCCTACTACATATTTATGTTGGGTCTTACAGGGAGTGAAGAATTATTAGGCAAATGAGTATTTTGACCACATCATCCTCTTTATG
>CM070032.1:26654190-26666504 GCA_036250615.1 Ptychadena robeensis
CCCGTCGGCTAACTCTTTATCTCAAAACAGGTTTGTGACTACTGACATTTTAATCAGGTGGATAGAGTACCCACCTCCAGCAAGGCAATCAATGACCAGATATGGAAGCAAAAGCTTAGAGAGTGAGGCCCCTTAACATTTACTCTGTAACATTTTGGAGGGAACTGACTCATCCCTCTGGAATGTTGGGTGTCGTTAGCAGTGTATAAAAAGGCTCAGCTCACTCAGGTCTAGGTCTCCAGTGACCACAGGGATCCCCTCTGGGGCCCTGTTGGTCTGTTGTTCCTGTGTTCCTGCATCTCCTGTGAGCCAGAGATACCTTCTGAGGGCCTCTGCGTCTCCTAGGGTAGAGACTTTCTAAAGTCTGCCTGAGAAAAAGAACTGAACCTCCACTTC
Organism: Ptychadena robeensis; assembly: GCA_036250615.1. Taxonomy (NCBI): domain Eukaryota; kingdom Metazoa; phylum Chordata; class Amphibia; order Anura; family Ptychadenidae; genus Ptychadena; species Ptychadena robeensis. The sequence continues at coordinate 26,654,587 of CM070032.1, forward strand.
AAGCCTGATGCGCCACAAGGTCCAGGAAGCATTCTGCCTTTTGGATGCTAGGAAAAGGAGCTGAGCTGTGCTGGAAAAGTTGACTCTGTGGAAGCCTGTCTGCCAAAGGTTCTAGAGCACCTGTCACTGGATCAAGAAGGGGATCTGCCTGTTGCTAGAAGGTATCGTGCTGCCAGTCTTCAATGGGGCCATACCACAGATCGCCCGGAGTGAAGGTGAGAACCGCTGAGGAGAATGTCAGAGGTCAAGGTACAAGCGTTCAGCTCGTCAGGCTAAAGGGTCAAAGAAAGAGGTATCTATAGAAATGTCCTGCTTCATCTGGTCTGCTTTTGGGTCAGTGAAAACCTGCTCCCTCATCCCTCTCTCCCATAGAACTGTTGCCAAAGTTAAATTAGTCAAAGTTCTACAAGCATCTACACTTTGACTCTAGAACTCAGGGTCCCATTGCTACAAGACTTCCAGAAGTGAACTGTAGATAGGATTGATCATGGATCAGGGTGTTTTTTTTTATCAAGAATAGAGGAACAGTGACCTGTCTGTGGTTTATTGTCCCTAGCATTACATGGAGGTGTCAGTTCCTGTATCAATAGTGGTACATAGGAACTTTGTTTTTGAATGTCCCGCTCCTCCCCATTGATGCCGGCAAGCTGTGTTGTCACCCCAGATCGGGGAGAAGAGGAAGAAGCCATAGACACCAGAGACATGCATCTGGTGCTGGAGGTAAGTAAACATTGCAGGTCAAGCTGACCGCATTCAGTAAGTTGTTTTAGCCCGGAATGGGCTCGGGCTGACCGCAAATGCGGTTATCTAGCAATGGAAAACACTATCTGGGCACATCACGAGCCTCTTCAAAATGTATAGGGAACACACATAATGGAAGACAAATATGGCTGAGCTAGGCCTCACACTTTATCCATGTAATAGGAATTGTTTTCATTAATCTGTTTAAATTGCTCTTCACTTTAGGCTGTTCACATAGAAATGATTAGCAAATACATTCCTCTTTGTCAAAAACAACTATTACGGCATTCTATCATTTAATGTGATGTATGTAATATGTGTAATTGGGGAGTTTTATGGCACATAAGACGAGATCCCAAGATGATGATTCCTACAATCTCTCGAGGTTAATGATACGTGTCAGTTGTCACTTGTCTGACAGCATGAGGTTAGCTGGCTGGATGCATCAAGTGTTAGACGCAACGGGAGACATGCTTGGGGAAGGGGAAACAATCGGCATTAGTCACATGTAAGCTGAAAAGAAATTTTTAGCAGATGCTCTGCAAAAAATTCTAATACCAACAAAATAATGACATTAATTGAAACATTATATTATGTATATTTCATACACTCAAATTCCAGCATTGCTTTGGTTTCAGATAGCACAGGGATGACATTTCTTTTGGATTGTGATGTAAACGAACAAGATGGAAGGTGAACCAACTTGCTTTGGTCTGAACTACATCCATCATCCTGAGCCATCCATGTTCTCATAAAATGGGAAAAAGTTGGTCTCTGAGGAGCTGAGATTCATATTTCAACAACTTAAAGTTAGTCATCCCCCACCAAACAAGGATAATAATTATGTATACTGGTGGGATAAAAAGCCCACTATAGAAGGAGTATGGTATTACAAGGAGTTGGTTACAGTAACCTCATTGAATATGCTCATAACTATCACTTAAGCTGGGCATAGATGGTTCGATTTGCTGGAGGTCAGCCGCCATGTGTGCCCGCGGAGGTCGATCTGCTGAGAAATCAGCTGCAAATTAAATGGGACCACATAAATAGGTTTTTTGTGGTGGCGACACCACCACGATTGCATGATGGTGACGGGCGAAGACCTTCATGTTAATGGAGGGATGTCAGTCTCCCAGCCCATTGATGACACTGGCAACGTGTACAGGGCTGGGGTAGGGCAGGAATTTTAAGAAGTACAGGCAGAATGCAAGGGAGGATAAACATGCTTAGATTACCTGTCAATCTCCCGGCAGATCAATCTAACAGATCGTAATGTATTATACCAATTTGGGGCCGATTTATGGGCAAATTTAATTTTGAGCATTAGATTTGCGGCCGATTTGACCTCAGATCATTCGCCGTGGAGGCTTACAGCGGTCTATCAGGAGCGAAATCAGACACAAATTGAAGCATGTATGGGGGGCTTTAGTAGTATGACATGCCTGCTATGTTTTGGAGAGAAACTTGATGATGTAGCCAATAGATTTCTTATAGATTTTCTAAGGGCCTGCTGGAGAGGAAGATTTGCCCAAGGTCCTCAGCTAGAAGGATGTCCCTGGTTTTGTTTGGCTTCAAAAGTTCTAGGTCATCTTTTAAGACTATTTAATCCTGAAAAAAACTTTCTTTAAGAAACAACCAAGTTCCTTCCTCCAAAAGTTGATCATAGTTTGATCAAGTCATAATAATCAATTAGAAACACCACCCAGTGGCTTCTTATGATATTGCACCCTGTGTTAACCCCCTGAAGCCTGGCAAATAAATATGGAATCTCTCATATAATTCAAGGAAACGGTCCTTATCTCTATCACTCATTATTACATCTGCCTCTGTTTTTGAAAAAGTTACAGAGGAAGAGAAAAGCTGATTCAGGAACCAGAACTTATAAAAATTATCCCGAATAATCTGAGCGTAAGCATCTAAATGGGCAAGTTAATGCAAGAGATTTTAGTGTGCCAAAATTATGAAAAAAATGGCTATTTCGGCACTTTTAGCAAAATTTAGCAACATAATCAAATTTGCGGAATGCCTGAATCTAGCCAAACCAACCTCCCCTTGCCATTTGAGGTTGGCACCGCATGATCATGGGTTTGGTGAGACCATTTAGATTATTTAGTAGGAGGGAGGCATGAGAGTTAATTTTTTTCCTTATCCAGGGCATGAGCTTTAAAATGCATACCATTTTTTAATAAGGAAAAGCAACAGGAAGTGACTTTATGGATGTCACATCCAATACTGGGAGTTTTACCTCCCCTCCCTCCTGGTTAGTAGCTGGCTAACTTAGGAGGAAGGGGGTGTTACTGTCCCTACTAACTTCCCACCCCGCACATCATCTGCACAAGCGGGTTGGGAACTTAGGAAGGAGAGTAACGCCCCCTACCTCCTAAGTTACGCCGATTTCAAAATCTCGGGAGCAAATTCAGGATTTATTGTATTTGGGATTTGGCTGGGAAAAAAATGTGGCTTTCCAGGCCAAAATGGGATGCTTGATAGGTATCTTTAAATGAACGACATGTTTCAACAACCATATATAGCTACAAACCAGATTCCAAAAAAGTTGGGACACTAAACGAATTGTGAGTAAAAACTGAATGCAATGATGTGGAGATGGCAAATGTCAATATTTTATTTGTAATAGAACGTAGATGACAGATCAAACGTTTAATCCGAGTAAATGTATCATTTTAAAGGAAAAATATGTTTATTCAAAATTTCACAGTGTCAACAAATCCCAAAAAAGTTGGGACAAGTAGCAACAAGAGACTGGAAAAAGTAAATTTGAATATAACGAAGAGCTGGAAAACCAATAACACTAATTAGGTCAATTGGCAACATGATTGGGTATAAAAAGAGCTTCTCAGAGTGGCAGTGTCTCTCAGACGCCAAGATGGGTAGAGGATCACCAATTCCCACAATGTTGCGCAGAAAGATAGTGCAGCAATATCAGAAAGGTGTTACCCAGCGAAAAATTGCAAAGACTTTGCATCTATCATCATCAATTGAACATAACATCATGCGAAGATTCAGAGAATCTGGAACAATGCGTAAGGGTTAAGGCCGTAAAACCATTCTGGATGCCCGTGACCTCCGGGCCCTTAAACGACACTGCACCACAAACAGGAATGCTACTGTAAAGGAAATCACAGAATGGGCTCAGGAATACTTCCAGAAACCGTTGTCAGTGAACACAATTCACCGTGCCATCCGCCGTTGCCAGCTGAAACTCTACAGTGCAAAGAAGAAGCCATTTCTAAGCAAGATCCACAAGCTCAGGTGTTTTCACTGGGCCAGGGATCATTTACAATGGAGTGTGGCAAAATGGAAGACTGTTCTGTGGTCAGATGAGTCACGATTCAAAGTTCTTTTTGGAAATCTGGGACGCCATGTCACCCGGACCAAAGAGGACAAGGACAACCCAAGTTGTTATCAACGCTCAGCTCAGAAGCCTGCATCTCTGATGGTATGGGGTTGCATGAGTGCGTGTGGCATGGGCAGCTTGCATGTCTGGAAAGGCATCATCAATGCAGAAAAATATATTCAGGTTCAAGAACAACATATGCTCCCATCCAGACGTCATCTCTTTCAGGGAAGACCCTACATCAACAAGATAATGCCAGACCACATTCTGCATCAATCACAACATCATGGCTGCGTAGGAGAAGGATCAGGGTACTGAAATGGCCAGTCTGCAGTCCAGATCTTTCACCTATGGAGAACATTTGGCATCGCATCATAAAGAGGAAGGTGCGACAAAGAAGGCCCAAGACGATTGGACAGTTAGAGGCCTGTATTAGGCAAGAATGGGAGAGCATTCCTATTTCTAAACTTGAGAAACTGGTCTCCTCGGTCCCCAGATGTCTGTTGAGTGTTGTAAGAAGAAGGGGAGATGCCACACAGTGGTGAAAATGGCCTTGCCCCAACTTTTTGGGATTTGTTGACACCATGAAATTCTGAATAATCATATTTTTCCCTTTAAAATGGTACATTTTCTCAGTTTAAATGTTTGTTCCGTGATTTATGTTCTATTCTGAATAAAATATTAGACGTTGGCACCTCCACATCATTGCATTCAGTTTTTATTCACGATTTGTATACGACTTTTTTGGAATCCGGTTTTTACAGTAACTACATAAAACTTGATGTTTTGCTCCCTAATACAACCAAAAGTATCCACACATCTCTTAAGGGGCATTCCCAGTGTATAGGACTACACAGGTAAACATTATTTTCACAATCATGTTATTAAATGTTAAGAGTACAATCACTTTGTATCCTATTGATTTTCATGTAGGCTGCTATACAAGAGATTCTCCTATACCGGTGAATAAGGCTAATCTTTCAACAACTGCTCATAGAGGACAATATCGTTTGATGTTTCCCGTACAAGTATTCCATTATAAGATTGATTCTGACACTAAACACTGTCCTGCAGTAGTGCTGGAAATCAATATTTGTACTAGGAGATTTACAATTCCCTTTTGCAGAACCAACATGTAAAGGTATCATAGATAAAGAACTATCCATGTAAGAGCAAATTCCCCAATATCGATGCTGTAGGCATTTTCTATGGTACTAAGGTATGGGGGTTACTCTTTGAGGAAGTAGCTTCTGGCCTGACAAATAGAGTCCCCAAAGAACATCTATACCTTTCTTAATAATACAGCATTTCACTGGAATAAAAAAAAAACTCCTCTTTAAGGTCATACAGTGGCTTGCAAACTTTTCCATATTTTGTCACATTACAGCCACAAACATGAATCATTTATATTGGAATTCCACCTGAAAGACCAATACAAAGTGGAGTACACGTGAGAAGTGGAACTAAAATCATACATGATTAAATTTTTTACAAAAAAATAACTGCAAAGTGGGGTGTGCATAATTATTCAGCCCCCCTGAGTCAATACTTTGTAGAAGCAAGGAGCATGTGTGAACATGCTGTCTCATGCTCCTTGGTTATTTAGTGTAATTTATACATGAACGTTTTTGTGCCCAAAGTTCAGCTTTAAACTTTCAATATTATTTCAATATTACAAGTGCAATTAAAAGGTAATATCACGCTTAATATTTATGCTTTCAAGCCCTATTTGTTAATAAAAATGGTTTTAATCACAGTGCTCTGCTACACAGCAAAATAGATGCGGTTAAGTGGAAAGTAAGTGATATTTATGAGAGTGTCATACTTCCTTTGTACTATGTAGAATTTCTGAATAAAAAATTAGAGTGCTTATATTCTTAATTACAATTAGGGATGTGTAGGGTAATATATTACCAGTTAAATAATAAGTGGGCTTGTTTTTTCATTAAATTGATTTATTTGTTCAGCTTTATGAGGCATACATGAGTGAAACACGGAGATACAGCATCAAAAGAAATATTATTATTTTTATAGCACCAATATATTATGTGGCTTTTTGCATAGGATATACTCATGTTGCTAACTGTTAGAGGAGCTCACAATCAAATATAAAAATTCAAAGTACACCTTGGAAACCTGTGATAATTAGTTTGCTAGTTGAACCCAAATAAAGCGGACCTACCACCAGAAATTAATAATTTCATGAATAGCAATAGAAGTGCCGTTAATAGGAAGGAATGCATTTAAAAAAAAAAACTATAAGGAGTTTGATCGAACAGATTGCGCCCGCCCCAGGCAGGGGCACCCGGAAGCGCCGCTCTGGCACGGATAGGGGCAACAGCTCTGAATACCGGCGTCACAGCGGTGATAGGGCTGCCCTAATTTTGGGCAGGAATTCACATGGATTTAAACAGGAACAAGGATCAGTAGGACAACAGATGGACCGGTAGACTGACTAGTGGATGTGGTAAACTACAGGACGGGACATAGCAAGTGGAGACCAGGTACAATGACGATCAGACGATTCAATCTCTTATACAGGGACAGTCCACCTCTATTATAAGGCTTAAAAAATCCCCTATTGACCCCATGTATGGCCCCCCTCCAGCACCCAACCTATACCCACTCACAAAAATATACATCTGAGAAAATAGACTTACTGATTGACTGATGACGACAACATAAAGAATCAACTCCTTTCCCCCTCAAATATTCAGTGTCTGTCCCATGACAATAACCAAACCCGGTATAAAGTTGACTGGCATGGATCCAGGCAGTGGCAGCAGGTGGACCCATGGATGCTGCCTCCGGATGGCCTCCCCCATCTGGGACAAGATTTTAAACCGGTAAGCCAAGACAACTTAAATAATAATTTTCCATGAGAACTCACTATGAAGGAATGTTATAACCATATACATGCAGTAGGATATCATATGCAGGTCATAAACAAGCAAATATTGGGGTAAAGATTTTTTGTATATAAAAGGACATGACCTCTCAAGACTAAAAGATATAAATGATGACATCAATTTTTAACAGCTAATCTTATGTATTTGTGTATACCAATGTATGAGACCAAACAAGTATTATTATTTTCAATAACCATTTAGGAAGTTCTTCAATATCCCTGAGGAAGTCCTGGCTCGGGACGAAACGCGTCAAAAACTGTTTTGAAGGAATTTTTGGACATATGAGTAACATTGTGGACTTTTCTACTTATTTATTAGTCTTCCCTATGGTGATGACATGTGATTATGTTGCAAGTTGAGACATTATACGTTAAACATTGTTGTTAAGTCTTCTGGGGCGATAATACCAGAACTGAGTCATGTCTCCTTTATACAACCCCTTGTTTATCCTGCATACTCATGTTTTAATAAAAATAAAAGTATGAATATCATTCCCATTGACTGGAACTCTTTAAGAACTCAGATTCACCTTTAAAGTCCACTTGGGGCTGGCCACCCCTCTTTGGGGTTTGTTCCCCCCCATACAAATTTAAACTATAAGGAGTTGTTTAAGAAGAACCCTCACAGCCCCTCCTCTTTCCCTTTGCTTGTGCTGCAACGCAGTCTGGAACTCACCGCAGAGATAGATGGGTAAATCTCTAATCTTGGCATTAAAACGAATAAGACGTACTTTCCCATAGAAAACAATTAGAACCCCCCAGTGGCTTCCCATGATATTGCCCCCTGTGTTAACCCCCTGAAGCCTGGCAAATAAATATGGAATCTCTCATATGATTTCAGGAAACAACAGGTAAGTTTATTTTTTAGGATTGTGGAGCACTATGCCACCATCTAACCTGCCCGGAGATAAGTCAAAATTACATTTTACATATATTTACATATATTTTTTAGATTTTGAGTTTACATAAAAAACTAAGGCCTAGACTCCATTGAGCCTTTTTGTCAACACTTGACGCACTTCTTTTAGACACACCTGAAACGCTGGCCATTATAATGAATTATAAAAAACACTTCTTCTACTTTTCAGGTGGCGCAGCACATCACAGACGTGCCCATAGACAATGTGTTTAAAAGCAAGTTCAAAGCACCCCTAGCATTTTGGAAGCATTTTTTAGATGCATGGGTGGGGGAAAAACTCTATGTAAAAATGCTATGTACAAGGTATGAAATCCTCAGACATTTCCCCTCACAATACGGTACGAGCAATCGCAGCAGTTTACAAAGTACACTGCATACAATTCCCGCCCTCCCCCCTGCCCAAATTGCCGGCGTTATTAATGACGCCGGCTGTGTAGGATGGAAAGTTGTGCCCCTCCATTAACATTAACCCCAGATTTAGACAATTGCTGCAGCTTTTAGCAGGTGTATCTGTGCAGCCGATGCCCGGTGACCTAGCAGTTGGGATGAAACCAAACACCGGACGAATTGGGTTTGTCTCAAATGCTAGGTAGATTAATTAAATTCTGTAGGGAGAAAAGTTAGTACACTAAACACTAGTGTTCTAAAAAAGTTTCAGTCACAATGCTTCCAACCTGTGTCAGTGGCTGTTGAAAAGATTACGGAGCCTTTAATATGTTTGTTATGGGAACACGTAATATATCTACATAATTTCATCCTTGGTACAAAAGATGGGGGTCCTTCTAAATACAGTCACGTTCAAATAAAGTAGGATGTTCCACAATATTAAAATGATCTATAAAGAAATGGATCTTTCTGCGACCAAAAAGTGTGAAAAAGTGTAAATTCTATGGACAAGGTATGAAAACTCAAAAACTTAAGCAATATTGTACAGGTAAAAGATTTGTGGCTGACTCAGAGCACACACATGGGTTTGTGCAGAAAACGCCAAAACGAGGAAGGTTTCTGCCAGACAAATAGATTGAGAGATTGAGTGAGCAACTGCCGAGATGCCATTACAAAGAGGTATTAAAGATGCAAGGTGCAAGATCCTCCAGTGGATTGCAGTTATGTATGAACCTTTTATTTTGCATCACACCAATGCCTCAAACCACTCTAGATGGATGGAATGATAGATGATTGGTGGTACACTGCACCATCTCATAAAAGCATAAAAGGAGAGACATTAATGGTATAACCTCCACGCTCGTGTGACCTGAATCCTGTGACCTCAATCCTATTGAGAACCTTTGGAGCATCCTCAAGGAAAAGATCTATTAGGGTGGGATGCAAGAATTGTAAGGATGCTATTAAATAAGGAGTCTTATGTTATTATGTAACTTGACTTGTTACAATATTTTTGCTTTAATTAGCTTTTATATTGAGTAAGTATCCTATGATTTGGGGCAAGGCTGGTAGGGAAAGTGGCCATAGTTAACCGATCTAACCCCCATAACATAAACCTTAAACTAAAAATAAGGACACAACTCAATGCTTGAGTTTAAGTGGAATTGTATTAACGCCACAGCATTACAAAACATACAAAAACACATTAGGCAGATAATTAAATAAATAACATTCCGTTAACGTAGGAATAACTTTAAACAACTGCGAAGGGCCCTGACAGTGCCCTTAATAATGACCAAGCTCCAAACCAACCTGTACCGTCCACCAACCTTAAGAGCTTGGTGGGTACTAAACTTCACCCTGACGCCTTCCAGACCAATCTTCTATTCGGTCATTGACCATTACATGCCCTCAGGGTTCTACCAAAAGTGACTGCCCCGTCATGAGGACGTCACCACACCGACTTTCACACATGTGTACCCCAAAGACACTGCCAAGGACCCGCCCGGTGTCATGTTGCACCTGTCGGAGAAACAAAGCATTAGGGCCATTAACCAGTGGATATACGAAGAGCAGTAAAACCGGATCCAGGGAGGCATAGTCTGGCCAAAAGGGGATCTTTCCCTTCTGCTGCCGCCTTAAATTTGAAAGAGGCTCTGCCCACGCGCACATCATAGATGTGTGATGTAGGTGAGCCTCTTCCACCCGAACTGCCCCAGTCAAGTGCCCTCCTCCTACGGGCACTCGGCTCTTGGCATTTCAATACTGCAAATTTAACAAAACGTTTTGAAATTCTGATGTACATTCAAATTTGGAACAATGCGTTTTTTGTTTTTATTTTTGAAAAAATACCATTATCATTTAGAGGTTTGCTCAGTAACATTGGAATTATACTATAGGGTTTCGATCCCAAGTGTGGATTTGAGTGACTGCTCTTGGTTATGAAAACACAATTGGGAAAACCGCCAGGTAGGTTAAACAAGCTATTAGAGGTAATCAGGAGGTGGACATTCTTATTGCCATGGCATAAGACAGTGTCAGTCTACAATCGTGAAGGTGGAGGCCCCTCTGAGAACAGATAAAACCATCTTCTGGCCACAAAGATCTAGCTTCTCTTGATAGACAAGATATTATTAGATTATAACATATAGACATACATCTGGAGGGGATTTAGAATGTAGTGTCCATATTATTGTGAAAGATAACTGTAAGCATTGCAGTGGGCCTCCCACTTTGGGAAGCAGATTTATATATTAAATAAATTCTGTAGGGGGAAACGTTAATACACTTACCACTACTGTACTAAAGGAGTTTCAGTCACACTGCTTTCCACCTGTTGTGCCAGTTGAAAAGATTAAGGGGCCTGTAATATGTTTGCTATGGGAACTATGGGAAGTAATATATCACCATTAATTCCATTGTCTTTTCATTCTCGGTACAGAAGATGCATGTCCTTCAAAATATTGCACTCCCATCTACAGTAGCTCTCCTGTCCTGACTTTTCCAGGGCCGCTGGGCAATAAACCATTTCTGGATGTTCCCTTCTTGTCAAATAGAAGAACAGCACTAAATCCTCCCTATTTTAATGTACATTTTATTTTACAAATAAGCAATACATATTTAGCACTTTGCCTTGAATTATCACGCGCTCAAGTATTCTCTTTAATTGTTCAACTTCTGTAGAAGACGGAAAAATTAAAGTTTACAGTTTTAAATAATTATAATTATTGAAGAGAAACATTATTGTCAATTTTATGCTGAATGAATCCTAAATTGCAGCATTAAGCTGTTTTTAAATCAACGTTCGGTTAATTCAGCTGAATTCAATCTCAAGTGACATCCATGCTGTGATTGTACCAACACGCTAAAACGGCTTTCCAACCCTCCAGACTGCTTGTAATTGCTCAGAAGTAGTGCAAGGATGGTGTCATTTGGATGAGGAGGACTTTCTTCAGTATAAGTCACTAGAAATACTTAGTAAAGCAACATTTACAACTGTTGCATCCCTAGTATTCAAATCTACTTCTTTATCCATATTTTATTCAATCTGTGTTTTGGGTATTTAAGAAAACCAGTAACATAAAAAGTTGGCAAAGTATATTTAACTTCCAAAGCCAATATATACAGGGAGTGCAGAATTATTAGGCAAATTAGTATTTTGACCACATTATCCTCTTTATGCATGTTGTCTTACTCCAAGCTGTATAGGCTCGAAAGCCTACTACCAATTAAGCATATTAGGTGATGTGCATCTCTGTAATGAGAAGGGGTGTGGTCTAATGACATCAACACCCTATATTAGGTGTGCATAATTATTAGGCAACTTCCTTTCCTTTGGCAAAATGGGTCAAAAGAAGGACTTGACAGACTTAGAAAAGTCAAAAATAGTGAGATATCTTGCAGAGGGATGCAGCACTCTTAAAATTGCAAAGCTTCTGAAGCGTGATCATCGAACAATCAAGCGTTTCATTCAAAATAGTCAACAGGGTCGCAAGAAGCGTGTGGAACAACAAAGGCGCAAAATAACTGCCCATGATCTGAGTAAAGTGAAGCGTGCAGTTGCCAAGATGCCACTTGCCACCAGTTTGGCCATATTTCAGAGCTGCAAC
>CM070032.1:26666604-26694081 GCA_036250615.1 Ptychadena robeensis
AGATAGATAGATAGATAGATAGATAGATAGATAGATAGATAGATAGATAGATAAAAGATAATATTCTTGTCAGTTCATTCCAAGTGACAAGGACTCCAAATTTCTGTCAAGGTAAACAGGTATATTCTGTTTTTAGCCTGAAATGTAGAAACAAATGCAGCCACCACATCATGCATACTGTAATATTTAAGGATTACCCCAAAGTTTGCTCCATATGATGCATTTTTCCCCAAAAAATTATGGGTAAAAACGTATAAGTGTCTGGAACCACAGGAGGCAGGGAAGCTGTTTGAGGCTGCCCATCTGACACACACAGTGGTGTCAAACTCTCTCATATGTGTGCCTGTAGTGTAGTCACCCTACCTGATTCTTGCGTTGTCCCGTTTAACTGGGTTTCTCATCAGGCCCTGGGAATTGAGAGGGATATAGCCATGTCCCAGGAAGGTAAGGGGCAGTCCAGAGGTGCGACTCCTGATGAGACGGCAGCAACTGGGCACACGACCGACTTCAGTAGATCTGCCCTCCAGCTTTCATCCCGGCGTGCAGGCAGCCACGGGACCCAATAGCCTGCACTAACTCTGTAAGACCCACATTTTTTGTTTTCTAAGAGTGAGCAAAAGTTAAAAAAAAGGCATAGAGACAAACCATTTAACACATACAGTTAAATTGATATTTAGGTATTCATACAGTAAGCACATGCTAGGCTTTCATAGTTATGCAATAATAATTACCATTTTCCAAATTCAAAATAATGGAATCTCTAAAGAAGGAAAACATTCTTGGATGTGTGCTGTATGTCCATAATAAAGAACATAGGCAAAACACTTTTAAACTTGCCCCCATCTGCTATTGGTTGACTATTCTGTGATGGTTTAGTGAGCAGCCTTATATGAGAAAGGTCAGAGAGCACAGTCCAGCAATTAATGTCATCTATAGGTCGTACTTTTATTTAAAAGAAAGCTAAGGAGAGGACTCTGCATATGACTGTATAGAAAATTTCCTTGACCAGTGAGTTAAGCTAAGGCTTTGTTTCCACTATACGTCGGGACCCCCTCCACTAAGCAAATTGCTTGGTGGGGATCCTGACGTAGCACATAGACATTACCCGATGCAGAGGCTAAACGTTCAGCCTTGCATCGGCAGAGGAGCTCGGAGCAGTGAAGACACAGCATCCGGCGAGCAGGTAAATAAATGTGCTCCGTCTGGAGCCAAGCAAAGCGCTTAGTGGAGGGGTCCCGACGTATAATGGAAACAGCCTTTGTTTGATAAAAAAAAATATATATAACTATATAAATAAAACTATATATATAAAAATATATATATATATAAAACAAACATCCACAAAAGATGTCTTTAGTTGGGCATATTATCGCAGAACTATATATCACTTCTTAATAAGCTAAAAAGGCAGCACTGGTCTATGTTAAAACAGATGTACACAGCATAACTAAAACATGTGATAACGTGTATTTCATTAACACAGCACAGCTGGATGAACATTTGAAGCACATCGTTTGGAAATATATTGTGCAATATACTAGATAGGGAGGACAATCCTCAGAAGAGAAAAAACATTCACACAAACACTCCTAATGTTTTTGTTCATTTGAGTTGTTTATTAGAATGTACTGACTCCCACACACTGCAGCTACCACTGGTTTACTAGGCTGCCCCAATATTCACAGGAAAGCTGCTTGTGTCCTTGTCTGTTACACAGGAGAAATGTAATATTAGGACATGAAGGTAACCATGTACAGGGACTTCTGATGACCATCAGTATTGTTACATAGCTATGCCATCTACAACCAGGACAGTTGTGCAAATAGCGACCATTCCCAGTATCGAGATACACAGAGCAGAGCATTTTTTTTCACAATGCACAATTTGTTTTTATATAAAAAAAAGTTTTTTCATAACATGCAAAAAAAAGCCCCAGAATAAAGCAAAAGTAATTGACAATAAGTTATGAATACAAAGCAAATAAATTCCAAGCAAGGAAAAAATGGAGAATAGGTCTAATGGAACCAGTGTGTCCATCCTTCAATTACCAGAGTATAGTAGCTAGAGATGAGCAGCATAGGCATTATTCGAATTCGCCATATTTGGCGAATTATTCTACTTATATTTTATTCGATATGCGCAATTTTGAACATTAATGAATATATTGTTGTCAATATTCGCAATGCATTCACATTTACCTTCAAAATGTAATGGTAACATGCTATATTTATTTTCCCAATGCATGGATGTAAAGCTTCCCAGTGCATAATATTGCGAATATTCGAGATTGCAAATATCCACGAACATATTAGCAAATTTAGTGGATTCTCAAATAGCCGACATTCGTTGAATATATTCGCAATTCAAATTTTCAAGCTCAACACTAATACTAACTGGCTTAACAAAGTTATATATTATAAGCATATATTCAGTCCTAAAGGACGACCCTAAACTTGTATAACTTTTATGTATGTACTGTATACAGTGGCAGTTTTAGATATAGGCAATGTGGGTGGTTGACCAGGATGGCATCACACTGGGGGGGCATACCCAGATGCCTCCCCCCAGTGCGCCAACCTATAAAGCGCGAGCTTTCCGGGATGTCACTGCACTCACAGATGTGCCTTGCCATGGTGCTGCATCATGAGAGACAGGGACAAGAGGGGCAGGGAGGAACATTCTTAATTTACTAATCACAGTTAAGTTGTTGTTTTAGGTAGGTCTGCTTTAAGGGTCTAGAATCCAATAGTGTTGAGAAAGAATATTCGAATATATTTAGCGAATATCCGGCATTCAAGAATTCGCAATATTTCGTAATGTGCACTCATATATTCGCAGTGGCAGATATTCGTCATATTATGCTTCAGCATTGTTTACCGGCATTGTTTATCCCGCGTATTTGTGCGCATTGCGAATGGATACGCGCAATACACACAGTGCTCGTACTGGCTAAGATCACTGAATGAAGAAGAGAAGCTGTAAAGCTGCATTCGTAATGATTCGCAATGGAAGGCAATAGAATAGTCTAATCGAATCGGGGGCTCAGAATTGGATCCGACAGAGAACCAACATGTTGGTTCTCTGTCGGATCCAATTCTGAGCCCCCGATTAATTGGATGCGATCACTCGGACAAGGTGGTATGCAGTGATCGGATCCTCTTAATTGGCTGATGGATTGCAGCTCCCATTCCCGCTGAGATCGCCGGAATCAATTGGGTGAGTGATCAATTGGCCATGGAATCCGACACGTGTATGGCCAGCTTAATAGATACTCTGTTACAGATCCCAGCAGGACTGGAGGATCTGTGTCTGCTGTAGCTGCTTCCAGCTCAAGGAACTGTCCTTAAACACCACAGGTTAAGTTTCCAGCTCTGGAGCTTCCTCTGCTGAATGCTGTGGTCCTGCATTACTCCTCAGTTACTCCTTTCTCCTGGTCTTTATCTGGAAAGATCAGTTGACAGGAAATCGCCTGAGCTTGGTCTCCTATGTGTTTGCTTTCTGCTTCTCGTATATCCTGCCTGACTTCCCGGTTCCTGACCCCCTGCTTGTTCCTCAGACTACCCCTATGTCTTAATCCTCAGCACTTCATCCCGGTATCTCTCCTGACTCCACAGCTTCTGACCCTAGGCTTGTTTATCGGACAGCCCTCACTCCTGAACATTTGGTACTGCGTATTGGTTCAGCAGCCATCTTGCATGGGTGCTTTCTAGGGACTGCAACCTGGGGATTACCTGCAGCCAAATCCAACTCCCTTCGCAGGGAGCTCTGGTGAATACCAGGTAATCCCTTAGACTCTGCACTGCGGATTGCACCCCTGCCAATCGTGCAAGTTGGTCCAGTGGGTCCACACCTTTGATTCACCGGTGTCAGTGCTGTTTTGGTGTCACCCGCCGTGACGTACTCATTGTTAGGAAAGTCCAAATATTATTTTTCTAGTATTCTGACCAATAAACCTGATTGTTCTCCTTCCAATTGTTTAGTCCTTACAAAATCTATTTCTGTATAGCTTTCAAGTATGTTTTATCTTATCCAACATTCATACAATGGCACCTTGATTAGTGAAGAAGGATTTAAGAAAAGTGCAATAAACTGTGAATGACTATTGGAAATAAAAATGCACTTGTGATTTGATGGCGTCTCACGGCTAGATTAGGTAGCCATGCAGAGCTATTTGAAAAGGCCTAAATGCAAGATGACACATATAATGTTCTAGATGACGTACAATAATGCATGCAACGGGAAAGAAATTGCTCAGACAATCATTTTTTGATCTTTTCTCCTGCTGATAACCTGTAATTGTCATTTGATTGGAAATAACAATCTTCCCTTTCTGGTTCTTTATTGTCTGACCCAAGAGCTCCAGTCATCCTTCCCAAAGGCATATAAAAAAAAAAGAGCTACCTCAATCAACAATGTGTGCGCTGCCAGCTTTTGAAGGGCCCTTCATAATCATCAGAAATCTGCTACCAAATGGAACTGGCCGCATTTAAATAGACTTTCTTTGAATATACTTTGTTCTGGTTTAAAGTTATATTTTCTGCTTTGGCCAATTTATTTGGAAAAGATGTAGAATTAAAGAAACCCTTCAATGTTCCCCATGCAAAAAAAAAAAGCTGCCTTAACCCAACCACCAATGCAGCAGACTAAGGATTCCACTGGTTCAGGGCCAATGTAGTGTCCGGTGTAACGCCTAAGCTAGTGGTACTGGATAGAGATGGTTGATTTGTTTTTCAAAAATTCGACCATTTCAACGATTTGAAGTTAAAGCCCCTGAACATGGTATCATCACCAAACTTGCTGGAGATGTACAGAAGGGTTGGGTGTATACTACAAAAAAGTATGTCTCTAACACAAATAGTTTTTGCACAAATAAGGGTCAAAGTCAAGTCAAAATTTCAAAAATCTGAATTTTAACTTTGTTTTTGAACTTAATGTATGCAAAAACTATATGTGCTAGAGCAAAACCTTTTTTTCCAATGTTGCCACAACCCTTTACTACATCTCCAGCAATTTTTGTGATGGTACCATTTTCAGAGGCTTTGCAAGCAGCTTACAAAGTTAGCAAGTTGAAAAAATCTCTTCTACTGGATGCTCCCCTGTGGTTGACCTGGTCTATCCTTTCCCCTATTCTGTGCACCCCGGCTGACATCTGGGGGCCTCTGACTTCCTGAGGTGTAGCTGTGGATTAAACTCTTGCTATATCTTTCCTGAAGATGCGAAACATATGTAATGTTTGAGCACTGGAACCCTAACCAATGTCGTTTACCTCTTTTTTTTGGATAGATTGAATATAGTGTCCCATGGACTGTTTAGGACCTCTAAATATAAGATAATTTTTTTGTCTATTAGGTACTTTATGCTAATGGTTTTATGGATTTGTTCTTTTATGTCGTAAATAAAATATGTTTTAACTTTTGGAAATTAGTTTGTTGATCATCATTGCATTTCAACAGTCACAGGAGGTTGACTGGAGGTTTGAGCTGCTTGGGGATGGTGAAATATTGGGGACTCTCGAATGTCCAATATTTGTCCAATATATTTGAATTTTGAATATTCTCGCTCTACACTTCTCATGAAAGGCTGGAGTTATGTTGATCCATGCCTAATGGGTATACATGAGTGCATCATACTGAGACTGAAACATGTGAATATTCATGAAGAAGCAACAAGAGGTTGAGAAACGCATCAAATATCATTTTTGCATGTTTCCAATAGACCTTACATAAGTGCACGGTAATATAGTTGATTTTAAGTTTGATAGCATTTTATGAACTTTGTTTAACAAAATCATTTTAGATCACTCTCCATGACTAGAGTGGATATAAAAAGTCTAAAATGTCAGGTTCCTGTGCTGTACAAAAATGAGACAGAGATAAATAATTTCAGATTTTTTTTCACTTTTAATGTGACCTATAAACTGTATCACTTAAATGAAAAACAAACTGAAATCAGCTATTCAAGGATGACCCCTTCCCAATTCAAAACCACCAGTAAAACAACACAACTCACAACATGAAATCAAAGCTGAAATTAAATAAATACATAAATCAAAAAATAGAGCAATAAAAATCTTTGTAAGCCATTCCAAAGCATTAACCCCCTATCCTACACTAACCGATAATTCATGCCACTAAAAACACACAAAGAGAAGACCTAGGTCAAATTGTTGAGACCTCTCCCGTGGGTTATAATCAATGTCCGTGCCACGGTGCCACACCCTTAAGACTTTGTAGTAAATAATCAGCAGGGTAACAACATGGGCTTTAAAGGCACGCATAGTAAGTAAGCTGACTGGAGATCTGATCAATTGCAAATCTTTATTAGGATAAGCGATACATAGGACTAGCTTCACCGTTCACGGTGGAGCCATTACCTAATTGCTCATATGAGAGACAGAAATACACACAAAAATAATGCAAAGACATGGCAACTGTCGATTGGTGTGTTCCAACGCGTTTCGCCTATGACAGGCTTCCTCAGGGACAATCGAAAGCGACACTCTAACAACAGAAAATGTATAATAGACAATGTAGAAGATGTATACATTTTCTGTTGTTAGAGTGTCGCTTTCGATTGTCTCTGAGGACGCCTGTCATAGGCGAAACGCGTTAGAACACCTTAGGGGTCAACCTTAGGGGTCAGGTACCGTCCCTGGACTGCTGAGTCCTCCCAACACACCAGCCCCTCTTATAGTCCCACCAGATGACCTACACCTGTGAAGGGAGGAGGGAAGGGACGGAAAGGGGTGGGGGTAGACAACGTCAATTAGCCAGTCGCTAGCCTCAGATGTATAGACACCCTTAGAAAACGCCCTTCCCAACTTCACTGGATGGCCACTCGTATCTCATGTGGGCACCTGGTGATCCTGCCAGTAAGCCTGCGTTGATGGAAAAACGGCGCTTCCCTGACCTGGGATCGCGTCGCGTGATGCAGGCTGATGAGGTACTTCCGGTTTGACCTGAAACCAGAAGTCAAGATGGAAGAGGCTTCTGTGAGTGACAGATAGCGGGACCTATAGAAAGAGGGCCCGGACCGGAAGGACGTCATCGGCAGTAGCGCCGGTAAACGCAAATGCGTGTCACCGGCGCTGTCACCGGCCCTTGTCATTTCGGAAATCCGTTGCTAAGCAACCGGAACCGAGGACTTTGAAATGTTGCTCCAGAGAGCAGACAATGCCAACACACAGCATAAGCTGTGAGTATGAGGGGGGCTCCCCGAGATGGAACGGAGAAAGTGCCCACTAGGGATACCCTACCCCAGGGGGGAGGGAACAAGAGGGGAATAAGAACAGCCTGGGGAAGAGAAAGTGCAAAAAACACTCCATCCCTACCCCGGGTCATCGGGATACTTCCCCACCTGGATCTCTGGCAAATCTGCATATATATATGTGTAGCATGCATATCTCATTAAAATAGAACATAATAAATACATATTTTGTGATGGATCAATGTATAGATACCTACACACGCATCAAAGTTGATTGGGACACATGTCCACATTCATGCTTAGACAGTTATATATAAGGGAGATAAGGGAGATAAACTTCCACTCGGGGAAAGAAAAGGTTTTTTAGAATTTAGATGGCATGGTATTGGTACTGTATAACCTCCTCTCCTAATTAGTCTAATCTCTGGGTAGAAATGGCTTAAAAGAGACAGCGTCATTGAGACCAGGGAAAGTAGTGGCCCCCAACTCAAAAATACATTTCTGTTCTCTTTGAAGAAGGATAGTATCTATGTCTCCTCCTCTCTCATTTGTTGGTATATGTGTTAGAACTTGGAAATAGATACCAGATGTATCGTAATGATAGTGAAAGGCCACATGTCTAGCCATCGGCTTAGTCAAAATGCCACTTCTCATATAGCCAGCATGGTTGCGTATCCGTAGCCTAAACTCACGTTTGGTCTTTCCCACGTAGAACACGCCGCAGCTGCACATCATCAGATATACAACTGCGGGTGTTCTACATGTGACAAAGGAGTGTATTTTAAATGATGATCCGTCCGGAAGGTAGGTCCTACTGCCCTCCTGGATCCAGTTACATTGGCCACAGGAGCCGCATTTACGCAGACCCCGAGATGTGGATAGGTTTTGTCCAGGTGTATAATGGCTATTGACGAGTTGATCACGTAGTGATCGAGCCCGTCTAAACGTTATCTCTGGGGTTTCTCCTATAAACTTACTGACTACTGTATCAGTGGCTAATAGGGGCCAGAATTTGGTAATGAGGTCCCTAATTGTTTGATGATGTCTGGAATAAGTCAGAATCACTCTGGTGTTTCCTGGAGTTTTAAATTTTTTAGGTTGAAACAACAAAGTTTCTCTATTTTGGGTTTTGGCTCAACTCCCACATTGGTAAGATGGCCCTCTATTTCTGTCTCATGCTTTTCCATCACCTGGGAGCTTTGTTTCCCATTTTTTTGCTTTTGTCTGTCACTCCTAGGCCTCCAATGTTGGTTGTTCTTCCAGCTAGGACCTAGCTTTCCATCCCTACCCCTGACCGGCTAACATCCATCCCAGCCTGTATATACCAATTCGATCCAATATGGTAGGTCCCCTTATATCTGGGCTGAGAGCCTAGATATTTAGGAGGGAGGATGGGGCCATGTCCTCTACCTGGGTTATTTTGGGGTCTCCCTTTTCTCACCAATACCCCCTTTCTTTAGATCCCCCACACCCAGGGGACATTTGTCCATCTGTGGGTTTGGAGGGGTGAAACACAGCTGGGTGAACACCTCCTCCTGAAGCAGGGACTACACTCGGGGCCATATACTCTCCCTCTTGGATTGACCGGCAGATCTGGATCGCGATATATATATACCCGGACAGCCCACAGATGCTCTGACCTATCAAAGTAAGACACCTTTTCGTCCCTTTTTGGAGTCTGATATATATATTGTATATATTTTAAATATGCATTCTTGCTGATGAGAATTTACCTTGTATACATTTATACATATGATGCCTGCTAGTTCCCAATGGGAGCACTATAATGTATATGTGTGTTTATATTGGGTGCTTTGAGACCACATTAAATGCATTTTTTATCAATGTAGATATGCATGGTTATACGTAAGCTATCGATCGAACTTTGAACGTATGACCACTTGTGGTTACTGATATATAGTATTATACTCAAGCTGTCCGATCCCTAATTCTTATATAATATATGTGTTTAGATTGCCTCTTCTTGGTACATCTCCCTGAGAAAGCCCAACTGGGCGAAACGCGTCGGAGATCGAGGAGGCATTTGTGTCACACTTTCAGCTGTTACCGGACCCTTTTAATATTTCTGTATTGCCTACCGTGTTTTTAAAGGAGTTTGTTAGAATATCTCCATTTGGACCACCCAATGGGTGTTCACCCTTGGATATATTAACTGTTTATAAAATGATTGTACACTAAGTCCAATATAATAAAGACTTTTTTATTCTTAATAATACAAATGATTTCCTGTCTGATCCATGTGCCCGCAATGCCGTATGTCTAGAAATTCAAATAGGCATGTGTCCATGTTTCTGCCTATTAGGGGTTATTTTTGTATACTAATTTTTCGGCTAGGGCACACACCTGTAAACACAGAGACTCTATTTCACCTTAGCTTTATTTCTGCTATATAACATAATCAACATAATCTGATCCATATATTCTTCATACCAGTCAAGTTTGGCTGTCTAAAAACTGGGGGACGTACAGGAAGTGAGGTCAGTGACATCACCTTTGGTATATGGATCGTAGTTCTTCCGCGTTCCACGTATTGGAAGTGACGTCACTGACGTCACTACAGACGTCTTCCAGTCTTTTAGCTGAGCGTTACTCTCCCTGCTTTCCACCCGCTTGTGCTGATAATGTGCGCGGCGCGGTGGGAGTAACGCCCTCTCCCTGCTAATCAGCTCGATTTCAAGAACCCAGGAAATATCCGGGATTTCTTGAAATCAGGATTTGGCCTGGAAAGCCACATAAAAACGTGACTTTCCCGGCCAAAACGGTAGACTTGACAGGTCTGATTGTTCTTTCCAATGACTGTCCATATGTAAATAACCTGGACCGATTTATTTCAACATGTAGTCATTCTTTTGGAATGATTACATTGCGAAATAAATATGTTATTGCCTCTCCCTGACTCTGTCTGAGCCGAACATGCAGCATTGGGTGCTATATAGCACACGATGACCTGTTTCGGCCAGCCAGTTACTGTAATGTCAGCACCTAACATGGCTATTGTCATTAAAGTAAGAGGGTCCTCTCTTACTGGCATTACAGTAAGAGAGGACAAGAGGTTAGAGATGGTCGATTTGTCGACTAGCTTTTTTTGTGAGCTGATTGCAAAGGCTCTGAAAAAGGAATCATCACCAAAATTGCTGGAGATGTAGAGAGGGGTTCTGGGAACATTTGAAATTTTTTTTTCCCTCAAGCATGTGTAGTTTTTGCATAAATTAAGTTCAAAGTTAAAGTCGAAACTGTGATTTTTGACATTTTGACTTGACTTTGAACTTCATTTATGCAAAAACTATTTGTGTTACAGCCCTTTTTTTAATAATAATGTCTTCTAGCTCTGCCTGCTGTCCTCTTTTTATTATAAAATGCTTATACAAGTCAGTATAGATTGAAAATGTTATGTGCGGCCCTTTAATGATGCCGAGGGCCATACTTATGGCCCTTCATATCAACTCAGTTGCCCACCACTGCCATAGATCTATGATTCAGCGATTGAAAGGTTGGATGTGGGTGGCTGTTATTTAATGTTTAATTTAATTTAATGTTAAATGAAAGTTTCACTTTTAACCAATCATATGGAGGTGCGGCAACGTTGCATGTGATGGAAGCTTGATCATACAGCCAACACCCATGCCACCAGGTGATTGTTCCTATAGAGGCAAAAAGGTATTGGAGGAGGAACTTAAAAAAAACAAGTGGCAAACAAACAATGACACCAGTGCTTAACGAACATATGATGAAGATCACGGCCTATGGAAAAATGTAGCAATTTGAGCACAAGCCTTGCATCCAGGACCTTCCCTTTCTGATCTGTCTTTGTTTAATTGTAAAGACCAAAAATAATCCCATTTTCATGGTTTAAGATGCATAAGATAACCTTGCTTTGAAAAATGGATTTAATGATGTGTCATTGAATACGAAGCTGCAGTATTTTGTGTCTTTTAATATCCGCCCGTACTTCAGCTTTAAGTGTGATTTCCTTGGAACAAACATTTTCACACCCCTGATAAATACTTCCAGTTTCTCTTTTTTCACTTTGCCTACATTCATTCCCCAAAGAGTGAATGTTTTTTTTCCTCCTATCTCTGCTAGAAGTTGGTAAGATGAAGAAATCAGAATGGGTATGCCATGATCTGATGCATTTTGACAAGACATGACTATCTCCCCTGTGGGAAAATGTACTTCCGGTTGATACAAGCTGACACAAAATCTTACAGGGCTTTGTGTAGCACATCACATCAGCGCTTAAAGTTTATATGCGTCACAGGACCAAATTAAGGACATACCACACACACACACATACATATAAACACAGTTAAAATGCATTAAAGGAAAACTGCAGGCAATACAAAAAAAATCCTAATCATAGCTTATTTCTTCTTTTCAGATGAACGGGCAGACCATCAATATGAAATGTTTATATATTTGTACTCATCCACAATAGTCCATTCAGCAAATACAGTCTACTACATAGACAAAAAGACTCAAGCACAATAAAGACAGATTACTTCTTCAAACAGCTAAATAACAATTTAATGGACAGAAATCAAATCAAAAAAGCATTGTAACCCCCCCTTTAAGCATAGGGTCTGGTATGCTCTGAACAAATGCGACCACAAACAGCATGGGCATAGCATATAAGTCCCCCTGCTGGCATAGGACCGCAAACAGAATGGAGTCCCCCCCAAAGCATACCAGAACCCTACTGGCATAGGGTCTGGTAAACTCTGGAAAAGGGGGTCCCCAAACAATTTGGGGTCCTCCTTCTCCAGAGCATACCAGAACCCTTTTGCCAAGCCTGGAAGGACAGGAGGGGGGGGGGGGCACCCCCTGTCCCACCAGGCTCCATGCCATACCTCAAAAGGAGGAAACCCCTTGCTAAGGTAAGGGTGTTGTTTCCCCACAACAATGCCTTAGCATTGTGGTGTGGGTTTGGGGGCTCATTGAGTATCCAGGGTTTCCCATTACAAGAGGACTATAGCAAGAGGATCCCGGATCCTGCTCCCCACCCTATTGAATGAATAGAGAGTTCCCAAGGACAGTTATATGCCCAATCCCACACAGTAGTTCCATAATAAATAAAATCCAATAAAGCATTTGTTTCCAAAAAAAAAAACATTGAAAAAAATCAAAGAAAAATAATCCACCTTCCATCCACTAAAATTCCCGCCCCTTCCCCTCCCCAAAGAAAAACAATCCACCTTCCATCATCCCAGAAAAAACATTGTCATCCACCCCAACAAAAAAAAACATTCCCCCCCCCAAAAAAACATTCCGAAAGCGCTAGCCCACAATAAATCCACATTCTTCCATTTGAGGCATTTCCATACAACAAAAAATATGGATAATGGATTTGTAAGGAGTAAAATGGTGGGTTTATATGACCTATTATTCCTTCCATGTTATTATCTGTTATCATACATTTTTATGATTACAGATAAATATATATGGCAGAGGAGGTAGATCCAGGAAAGGGAGCAGTATAGGTAATTAGGTGCCGGTCGGTCAATGTCCAATCCTTATTATTTTTAAATGGTGGTTTTTTGGAGTCGATCATTAAGGTGAGCAGCATAGAATTCCCGGACAATCAGACGACAGGCGACAACACACTCCTCTCTGTGTGTGTGTATAAATATAGAGACTCACAGCACCCCTTCCCCTATGGTTGAAAAAGTGCTTCAGCTTGAAACGCATCACATTGTTGCTTTTGAGCCCCCCAGCATCTGTAAGCAGGAAGTGATCTCATCAACAACCAGGAAGTGAGGTCCTCCTGGAAAACACATGGCCCTGAGAGATCAATCCTTGTAAACTTCTTTTAATGTGAGTATCTTGTCTGTTGTTTTGTTTCATTTTGTTTTATCTTATCCTATTCCACATGATTTAACCATGTGTTGTACTAGTTTGTGCGCTTCTGTCATTGTTCTTATTTGACTCATGCTGCTTGACTGTTGTAGATTATGTGCAGAAATTGATATGTCTTTGGGGGGCTTAAGACTTGGGCATAGGGGGATGTGTTAGACAGTGTCGACAAAGTTAGATAGTGCTTTGACATTGTGGCTCCGTAGAAGATAGGAGGAAACAGTACCTGGAAGCTGAGCTGGGTTTGTCTGTAAGATGGGGGGGGGGGGTGATTAGGTCAACAGGTGTTGGAAAAGCATGTGGAGAGTTCCAAAAAGTGTGGAAGAGAGATACTCCCACCCCTGGAAAGTGTTGAGTAGCACATACACGTTGGCTACTTGACCCCCACATTTTACAATATCTGCCTGGCGACTGACTACACAATATGTACAACTGCTGCACACAGTGGGACAGATGTGGCAACAGGGAGGCTGCCTAGCCAGCTGTGTGTATCTAACCTATCTGTTCTAGTGCTGTCCAACAATATGGAAAGCATGTCAGCGAAAGCATACAACCTAACCTTTCATGCACAGGAGAAAAATGAATTCCATCAGCAGATAATAATAATAATAAAATAAGAACAAGCAGAATTATTAGGCAAGTGGTATTTTTGAGGAATAATTTTATTATTGAACAACAACCTCAATGAACCCAAAAAACTAAACTAAAGTAGTTTTTTATTAGGTTTGTTTTCTAGCTTGTTACATTTTCTTAATTGTCTATGGGATCTCTGATGGTGTGTCTGCATGTGACTATTTATTCTGTGCACTAATTAGGTAGGACAACTTAACAAAAAATCTAATTTATAATATTATAACCCTTTCATTATTTATTTTACCAGTGAAAACCAATTATAACTCTACATTCACAATATACATTTCTGAAAACAACAAAAACAAATATCGTGACCATATACCCCTTTCTTTGAAGGACACTCAAAGCCTCCACCAGGATTCTGTCAGGTTTGATCTGTTCACATCAACATTGCGTGCAGCAGCAACCCAGCCTCCCAGACACTGTTCAGAGAGGTGTTACTGTTTTCCCTCCTTGTAAATCACACACTGAGTTTTTCGCCGACTATGCGTTCCCTCCTCGCCCTCTTGTTGATCTCCTACTCCGGTCCGTTCCGCGCCTCTTTCACGGCGTGCTCCGCCTTGTTCCCCTCTCTCCTTCTCAGCGCTTGGTGCTACCTTATCAATGTCCTCTCTACTTCCCCCAACTGTTCATCCTTTGCGTCTTGCCTGTACTCCTCCTGCACTCCTCCAAAAACCCTCCTCTGCCCCACTCATCATGCTTCCCAGTTTCCTCTTACTGACCCCCTTTACTCTCGTCTTTCTCTCCCCCAGTCCTGTACGCCGTTCGCCATTTTGCATTCGCTTTATGACTACCGCTCCCAAAAAAAAAAAAAAATCAAAAGACACATAAACAAAAATCAAAAAAGAAAAAAGAAAAAAAAAAAAGATTGTTCCTCTCCGAGAAAAAGAAAAGAAGATAAAAAAAAAATAAGAAATAAACAAAACCAGAAAAAAAAAAAAAAAAAAAAAACAAGAAAAAAAAGAAAAAAAGCAAGAAGAAAAAAAAAAAAAAAAAAATAAAAAAAAAAAAAAAATAAAGAAAAAGGAGTCCGATGGTGTCATTAGTTTTTCGGTTCTTCTGTGTATAACCCGGTCGGGCCACCATGCGGGGGTAACGGGACACGGGAGGGAGATTGTCCTGCTGAAAATCATGGGTTTCTTGAACGGAGCTGACTTTTGTGTACCACTCTGCGTGAAGTAATGTGTCGTCCAGAACGGCAGTAGGACGTGGGAGGTGAGCTTGACCCAGCCTCAACCCGAAAAGGCCCACAAGCTCATCTTTGATGATACAGCCCACCAGTACGCCACCTCCACCTTGGCTGGCGGTCTGAGTCGTACTGATCTCTCTGCCCTTTAACCAATCCAGCCACTTGCCCATCCATCTGGCCCATTCAAGACTCACGCTCTCATTTCATCATCCATAAAACCTTGAGACGATTTCTTGAGACATTTCTGGGCCCAGTCTTGGACGTTTCAGCTTGTGTGTCTGGTCAGTGGGGTCGTCTTTCATCCTTTCGTCTCGATTAGTTGCACACCTGTGCTTGTTGGGCACTCCAGTGATGTTGCAGCTCTGAAATATGGCCAAACTGGTGGCAAGTTGCATCTTGGCAGCTGTACACTTGACTTTTCTCATTCATGTCAGTTTATTTTGCACCTTGTTTGTTTCACACGCTTCTTGCGACCGTGGGCGTTGACTATTTTGAATGAAACGCTTGATTGTTCGATGATCACGCTTCAGAACTTTGGCAATTTTAAGAGTGCTTGCATCCCTCTGCAAGATATCTCATTATTTTTTACTTTCTAAGCCTGTCAAGTCCTTCTTTTGCCCTTTTTTGCCAAAGAAAGGAAGTTGCCTAATAATTATGCACACCTAAATAGGTGTTGATGTCATTAGACCACACCCCCTTCCCTCATTACAGAGATGAAACATCACCTATATGCTTAATTGTATTAGGCTTTCGGCCCTATACAGATTTGGAGGAAGACAACAATGCAGTAAAGAGGATGATGTGTCAAAATACTCATTTGCCTAATAATTCTGCACATCCCTGTACTGCCGCACAAAATAAAGGGAACTCTTGGAGTTACATTTTTCTGTGTAAGTTTTCCCTTTAATTTGTTTGGCGGGCAGTTAATATATATTGTGGGGGTTCAGCTTCAAATGGGGCTCCCAGTAAGGTGAATCTACACAGCGAGGTCTTTCTTTAGGGCTCCACATTTCTTAATAGCACCCAGTCCAAACAGAAAATCACCCTTGCAGGGGTTAATATCAGCAAAAAAAAAGTCCTTTGAAAATGTCAAGACTCCTGGCTTTGCACTATTCCAACAAATGATCTTCCCTCGTCCTTCAGGAAACTTTATTGGCCTGTCTCCTAGCAGTCTGGGCCACACACTCTCTGTGTGCCCTCTGTGTCTGCTAATACTTCTTTTGAGGAAATACACCCAGCTACCTTGCAGACCTGCAGCAGGTGTAACCTCTAGGGTGTGTGTACCTGGTACAGAATGGGAAGGCCCACCAGTTCCTTCTCTCCCATTCCAGAGTCCAGGACCCTGAAACAACAACTAAACAAAAGCCTAAAGTTGCTGTGCAAAAATATCCTGCACTCTCTGTGTGCCCTCTGTATCTGCTACTCCAACAGCCAGCACCATGTCTCCAACTTCCATTAGGAGCCCTGATACAATGGTCTATGCTTCTTTTGAGGAAACACACCCAGCTACCTTGCAGACCTGCAGCAGGTGTAACCTCTAGGGTGTGTGTACCTGGTATAGAATCGAAAGGCCCACCAGTTCCTTCCTTCCAATTCCAGAGTCCAGGACTCTGAAACAACAACTAAACAAAAACCTATCGTTGCTGTCCAAAAATATTCTGGACTCCTTCCAAGACACCACCTAAAAGTCTAATTACACTGAAACAGACAAATGGTCTGTCACAATATATATAGTATATAGTTAAGGAATTAACATGCAAATGTATGTAGACTGAAACTGCGCCAATCAAGTACAACAGTTTCAGTCTTCAAATAATTTGTGCGCTAATGTAAATTTCAGCATCTCATTGTCTCTCTAATATGTATATATTCCTTTGTCTCCCCTCCTAACAACGGAGTGCCATTAGAAGGAGCCATTCATACTTCTGTATGAGTATCTGTGTTATTTCAATATTAATTTCTGCAATGGACTTACTTTATAAAGTGATGAAGTCACTTTTTCTGTTAATCAGCACACAGCAGCAATTTTTTATTGAAATAAAGCCGTTTTGGTTGACGGCAGCATTTAATTTATAGCATGCCGGAATCTTCTAGGTTTATATAAAAATATTTCTCACTTGCACATTAGTATTGCTCCATTTTGTGCCGTCCTATATCTGTCTGTTGGGAGTTGACACTTTTTTATTTTATTATGTTTGCTTGCTACATTTACGTTGCTTAGACAAAAGGATGAGCAAAGTGATTCTGTTGAAATTGATTTCGCTGCAAAATGACTGATTTCACAGGTTCGGATATTTGCTGAAATGAAGTCTTGTTTATTTCACAAGTGAAATTTGCTTTCTTCTGAGTATATTCTGGGTGGTTTATTTAGTGCTCTTTTTCTGTGTTAATAAATAGATCATTTATAATGTTAATTATATTTTTTGCTAAATTAGTTGGATGGATAAATAGTTTTTTTTTTGTAAAATTTTAAGTAGCTGACTTTAGCCCCCCATACACCTTAAGATCGATCCATACAATCTCCATTAGATCTACCAACAACTGTGTAGTATAGTGGTCTCCCTGATAGAATACATAGTGATTGGAAGGATTAAAAAGGTCTTCATACTACATGGTTTTGGTAGAACAAAAGTTGGGTGTACAGAAATTGTATGAAAAGATTGCAAGGCGTATGGGGGCCTTTAGTGAGTTAGTTGCAAAGCACTTAAACATAGTATCATCACAACAAAATAAAATGTTTTAAAAGTTTTTTCATAATTGACTTTCAATGGGCAAAGTTGACATTTTTCTAATCAAAATGTTATTAGCGCTGAACTTAATTTATGCCGAAACTACATGTGCTAGAACGACCCTTCTCTATATCTCCACATGATGATACCATGATCAGGAGCTTTGCAAATAAGGCTATGTTTCCGTGATGTCAAAACCCCTCGGTTTGACGTACGTCAAATGAAGGGTTGTTGATGCATTACATTATAATCACTTAGCATGTTTCCACATGCATTGATGTAATGCGTTCGTTGCACTAAAATCGATGTAGCTTGCTACGCCGAAATTAACACAGTGGAGACATATGCAATTATGGGTGCGCTGACGCACCAATAGACAATAAATTTAATCTATTTCCAGCGGATAGGTATCCACTGGTAACGGAATGGTTTTCCATAAAAAAAAAAATACTTGCACAACATCACTTCTGGTCCTTCACAATCATCACTTCTAGGACCATGAAGGAGGATGTGTTAGAGGGAGGGATCTTGGTGGATTCACCGAGGAAATATAGCCTTACTCCCAAACTCACACCCTTAGAAATCAATAAAAATCACCTTTGTATAGTCTCTCCTTTTAACACTGATGTATAATAACATGGTATTCAAATGATTTTCAAGATATCAAAAACTCTCAGATCACTCATTCCTATTAGTGAATAGGGCAAACACTGCTCACACTGTGTACCCAACAAAATGTAAGGAAAAGGAAGATTAAAATTGGATTTGTATTTGTACATGATTAACTTATTCATTTGTATGTTCCTTTGCCATAACATTTGGATTGTATTATATGTAGTGATGAACAAATAAGCCTGGGTTTAGTTCTAATTATATTTAAGGAATAGTCTACATTTTTATTGAGCAACAACTCACTACCATGATTGTCAGGGGCCTTATCACCCCTAGTGAAAATCACTAACCAATTGAAAAGCTGCCTATGTTTTTGTTAGCCTGTAAAATACCAAATGTTTGGCTCAGTTATAGAAACATATCTATGATGGCTTGTTGAAGAACTTCTTTAAAAACAAGGCATCCCAAAAAAAAATGTCGTGGGGATCCCTTTCAGGTCACTATCTCTATCACAATCTGGCTAAAGAGGAGGAAGACCGCGCGTGTGTCTGTTCCCAGTTTTCCTGTGATCAGGAGCGTACGTGTGGCTCCTGAGTGGTACAACCCATGTCCGGAGTCTAGTGCTGTGTCGATTGCCTATTGGTTGCAGACGCAGTTGTTCCATAGAGAAGGGGGGGCCTCTTTCCGCCAGAGTGGAGGGCAGGTGGAGTGCCGGAAAGTTCCCAAGGTTACTGCAAAGGACTGTGTGCCCTTGGTTTGGGCTTTGGACTGTTCCAGTATCTTGGCTTGCTGCCTCTGCGCTGCAGCGTGGTGTGAACATTACAGACTGTGCCTCATTCTGACATTATTTCCGTTACAAGCTTTTGTGCTGTACGCTGAATAAAGTACAAGTTGCTAAACTGGTTCTTTGAGTGGTTTCTAGTTCACTACCTGACACCTGCTCGTCACAAGCACATTCAGGTAAAATGCATCTCAGCCCTCTTTTATTACATAACAGTCAGTGGTCTCATTGGCTGGTTGTTGATAAAAGCAGTATTGCTCATCATCAACAGGGTAAATGTTATCTTGGCTTCAAAGCTCATAGGGATATATGGAGTTTGAATTAAACCATTGTGTGGTTAAACATGAAGCTCATGGCTAGTTATGTGTAGGTGATATTTAATAAAAAAAAGTTAATCTAAAAATATACATTTAATCTGTAGCCTTTTGATGTTCATCTGTTACAATGGAGGCACAGGGGTCCTCTTAAGAAGATCATACATGTAAAATTATTTGATTCTATTTTAATTCCTAATGTGATGATATCGGAGTCGTGTGATTGTTCCATGCTGCGTACTCTGAAGCAATCAGCTTTATTGCGCTATGATGAGGGGATTTCTGTCTTTGCCATAGCAAGCAGGAGGTAATTGTTTTTGTTGCAATTGATGTATTTGCACATTATGAAATCACCTTTGTCTTTTTTTATTTCATTTTAAATAATGTTTTATTATTAACAGAAAGAAAATTTTTATGTTTTCTTATTATTATAGGTTTAAACTTCTGCTTTCATCAAATTTTTCTAATTGTCTTAATCCATAAATTGATTTTCTTATTTCTCATAACCAATACAAACTAGTAAGGGAGGCAGATTCCTTCTGCTCATCATAAATTAAATATTCCCAAAACTAAGAACTACAGTAACACCTGACACATTCTCCGCTTTTTGTAACAATAATAGAAAAATGGGAGAACAAGCATGCATACTTAACCAAGAGATTACATCTATATTAAACACAATATTTTACACAATATATAATTTTATATTATATATAGTAATATATTAAACATAATTCTTAGCTTTTTATTCATAAAAAGGAAACTATTCATGGTATTAACACTTTCATTACCAATATACCTCTCTCTCTCATAGATGGTTTTGAGGGTCTGGATGTAGGTGATTAACACTGACCCTTAACACTATGACCCCAACATTGAAGGTAAGTGTTGATCCTGATCTGGTATATCTGATATTTTTGCAGACATTCTGGTCAAGCAGAACTTGAATTGCTAGTATTCCCATTTTTTTTATCCTTTTAACTGCAAAAAAGTATTAGACCTGATAGTAATCTTGTCAGAAACCTGAACCAATTCTTCTAGAAAATGTCTGCCATAAGTTATACTTTTTTATTGTATATATTGTCAATACACAATACATGACAATGCACAATTCTAACAAAACAAAATTACGAACAACAACAAAATAATATTAACAAATATTCTAAACTAGAGATTGAAAAATTCAATATGAACTTTTTTAGACTTCTGCACAATGATTTAGACTTTTTCTGAAAGTGGAATTTTCAAAATTTCGACTTAAGAATATAAATTTTTATCTTTAATTATTAAAAAAATATTAAATATAAAAAGAATATAATCCCACACCCTATGCTTCCTCTGATCCCATTCCTAAAGTAACCTATTAAAAAAGAGCTGATGTCCCTTAAAGTCACATTCCTACACTGCTGCAAATGCCCACCATGTTTATACTGGTACCCGGTCACAGGTGAGCACAAGTGCTTCTGCTCAGCCCTGGCATGAGATGTGTAATACATCTGCCCAGAATGGATTTGGGATTTCAGCGGGGACATTGTTACAACTTTGCAGATAGGTCTGTTAAAAGGTCAGAATAAAAATATTTAAAAACCTTCTTTGAGGTGAGCAGTCATTGTCGAGGAGCTGGGTATTGGTTGGTTATTCGGGTGTGTGGAGCAGTGAATCGATCTGTTGTCACTATGAATACAAAGGCGCTTTCTTCTCAGCTCAAGGACAGTATCCCAATTACTGAACTGTCAACTCCATATGGGGGCTATGGAATGCAGGATACTCTGCGAACAGGGTTTACAAGTGCACAGAGTGAACTCTTACCAATATTTTTAGAAATTTTTGAAAAATCTAATTCTGCAGAATTTGCCAATATCTAAATTCTAAATTTCTGCAAATAAGTCTACTTTCTAACATTGAGAGAAACCACTGAGAGTTTCAGGTGACCAAGGAGACACAAATGTCTGGAATAGTTTGCTTCCTAGAACCATGGAAATGTTTTCAACTGGGAATGGAATGATATAATCCAGTGTTTTCCCAGAGCTCTGCCTGTAGCTATATGTCGCCACTTCTTGTGCTGGCTAAGGTTTCATCATGCAGGTTATCCTGAATTTTTAGGATGCAGCAGTAAGGTGAGCAGTGCTTTGAAACCTTATCACTGATCCCATGTAGTGATGAGCAGCACAGGCAATCTTCGTTTTTGCACAATATCACACATTTTTCACCTAATATTTTCCAAATTTGTAAATTCTGATCTTCAGTCATTATTACCTTGGTTGCGAAAATCTTTCACGAATCTTTTCATGAATTCTCGAATTTACAAATTTGTCGAGAATATTAGATGAATGTGTGATATTTAGCGAAAACGAATATTGCCTGTGCTGATCATAAAGTGTCAATATTCACAATATTTTTGCGATCAACACCATCACATGAAAACTAATAATTTTTTACATTTATTGCACAAATCGGCCATTGTATATGCACATATTGGGGACACAATGCATCTTAGTTCCAGGTACAGATGTAAAAAATCTTGAGTATTCGCAATTATGAAGCTATAGCACTGTATTCTAGACTTTGGCATATGTGATTTGTGTTAATTGCAAATTTTTATTTTGAATATCGGCACTTCCAGAATTTGCAAAAGAGGGGAACAGTCAAGACATCTGGAGTTAGGTCAAATGTGGCTGGATAACTGGCACGGCAACAGGTCCCAGCATGCCTAATAAGTGCTATGGCATTGAATAGCTAATGCTTTACAATAATAATGCCAGCTATGTGTGAAGGAAGAGATCTGCTCATGGTATAGTTAATTTGCATCTAGTAATAATAGTTCAGAGAATGTCAAGCTGGACACATTTTCCCCTCTTCAATTTTGACCCTCTTTGAAAAAAATTTGAACAACCTAGATTTAAGTAATAATGGAAAACATTGTCTGGGCATGTCATGAGGCACTTCATATTGATGAACACACAAAATGGAGGACTATAATATGGCTGGAGGAATATGACTGAACCAGACCTCACACTAAACTAAAAAAACTGGACACTGTGTAGGATACATAATCGTAAGCAACCATTATCACCCCACAATTTTGTTATGACATTGAAGGTCAGATTTGTAGTGTTGATTGTGAATATTGCAATCGCTAATTTTTATTGCGAATATCGCAATAAAATATTTTTTACATTAGTACCATTCACAATATGCACATGTACTGTTTTGCACAATGAAGGTAATAGTGACTGGAGATCACAAATTCTCGAATGTACTAATTTATTCCCAATATTAGACCAAAAATTTCGATATTTTGTGAACACGAATATTGCCTGTGCTGCTCATCACTACAACTTTGGTTCAAATAGCACTATATGCATATGTTCAAATAGAAAGGAGGTTTTACCATTAGCAATCAGCCTGTAATCTTTATTTTTTTACAGAATTATACAAAAATAGCAGTTACATGAATAACTATTCTCACAGCAACAGATTTTAGTAGTATTCTTTAAATATTTAGGTTGATCCTCATTCAGTGTGACAACTTATTTTAAAATTCAGTCTGTTTTCACTGAATAAAAATAAGACATTGAAGGATGTATGTATTTGCCTATGAACAGTTAGATAGATGTTAGATTCTTATAGATATATATCTACATATAGTACTTATTACATGTATGCAGATATAGGTGATCTGGTTATGTTGTCTAGGGATTTGGTGTATGCTAGGACTGAGGGAATGTCTCTGCTAGGAGTGAGAAGACGCATTGCAGGTCATATAAGTGTCAGTGTGGAGTGGCTGGTTACTAGAAAATCAAGTAGAAGAAAAATTTTGGAAATCTGCCTTGCCTTGTTGCTTAAACTGGGAATACAGTTAGCATGCAACTCTCTAGTACAATCCAATTCAAACATGTTATATTATAATAAGGTGTATGTGGAGTGTATCGTATTAGGCAATATGTGTAGAAGAGAAGAGTGGGCGGTATCACAGTGGGCAATGAGTGTAGAAGAAATGTGTAGATGGTATGATAGTGGGCAATATGTATAGGAGAGAAGTGTGGAGGGTATAGGGTATCACAGTGGGCAATGAGTATAAAAGAGAAGTGTAGAGGTTATCAAAGTGGGCAAGGTGTGTAGAAGAGTAGTGTGGAGGGTATGACAGTGGGCAACATGTGTAGAAGAGAAGTATAGATTATATCAAAGTGGGCAAGAGATTGGGAATAAAACCAACAATGCTAAAAACATTTCTAGAGGGCAACATATGGAGAAACATTAGAAAGGCTTCATAGAAAGCATTGTGTGTAGAAGAAAAGTGTAGAGGGTATCACAGAGGGCAATGAGTGTAGAAGAGAAGAGTGGAGGGCATCACAGTGGGCAATTTGTGTGTAAGAGAATTGTAGAGGGTATCACAGTGGGCAATATGTGTGTAAGAGAAGTGTAGAGGGTATCACAGTGGGCAATATGTGTGTAAGAGAATTGTAGAGGGTATCACAGTGGGCAATGAGTGTAGAAGAGAAGAGTGGAGGGTATCACAGTGGGCAATATGTGTGTAAGAGAATTGTAGAGGGTATCACAGTGGGCAATATGTGTGTAAGAGAAGTGTAGAGGGTATCACAGTGGGCAATGAGTGTAGAAGAGAAAAATGGAGGGTATCACAGTGGGCAATATTTATAGAAAGGAAGTGTGAGGTGTATCACAGTGCACAATATGTGTAGAAGAGGCATGTGGAGGGTATGACAGTGGGCAAAGTTTGTAGAAAAGAAGTGTGAAGGGTAACACAATGGACAATATGTGTAGAAGAGATGTGTGACGTATATGTATGCGCTAGATGTTTAATTTTTTTATTTATTGGTTAGGTTAAATTAGAATTATGGAATTATTTAGTATAAGGAAGAAAATTTCAAAAACAAAACTGAGATATTATTTTCTTATTTTTTGAATATCACATTTAAAGCCAACATTGAACCAGAACTTGCTACTTTAACTTTCATTAAGTTTGCAAAAGTATTATGGTGGTTGGTGGTAGGAAGGAGCTATTTGGGCTTACGTCAATAAGAAATGATGGTCTTGATGACTTTTCCTGCATCCCATTGAGACATAATGGAGCCATTTCATTCATTACTCATACAGAAGCTTTTTACTCACCAGCAGCCCATTTGGTTAAAGTAAAATGTGTTCCAGATCTTGTTCAAAATGCGCCATACAATATACAATACATACAGCATTCAACGTGAACTAACAGCAGGAAGTTTCATTCCACTTTCAGTGTGAATTCTCTATGAAAGCCCACGTTCTCAGAGTTCCTTTTTCTTAAATGTTTCTTTGCTTGTGTAAGTATTCTGCTTCTGAATAAATGTTTTTAGTAAGTTCAACACAATTAATATAACTATTTAGTCCCCCAACTGTTGGCTTCTGTCTTCTTTGTTTCATTCTTTTAGTAAAATACATGTGTTTTAAATAAAGTGTAAACAGATTTTTTTTAATCTGAGATCAGTAAATGATAAAAAGTTCCTCTTTCCCTTATGCAATATGGAATGCCTTTGCAATACATTATGGAAATAGGAATTACAGTGAAGCATTGACATGCAAACTTAATTTGTTCTCAAGGGATGGTTGTAAGTCAAGCTTGCTGTAAGGCGAGACTATTTTGTCTATAAAAAATAATGAAGATACCCATAATGTATTCTGAACCTCCCAAAGCCCCCCTTACCTAACCTTTAACATTGTATAATATGTGTAATTTCCATGAACACCAATAATTTTCCTGGTGTTCTCACTAAAATGTGTCTGGGATTATGGGTTGATGAAACCAAGGTTGAACTTTTTAGCCATAATTTCAAAAGATATGTTTGGTGCAAAAACAATACTGCACATCACTAAAAGAACACCATACCCACAGTGAAGCATGGTGGAGGCAGCATCATCCTTTGGGGCTGTTTTTCTTTTCTGGTGCTGTCTCTATCTTCATTTGAACCTATGAGAGAAGGCAATCTTCTTGGTTAGGGCTATAGTCGCAAATTAAGGTCTATTCTAATAACCATACCATTTTAGTCTGCTCCTGGGTCTAGTTTTGCCTCTAACCTAATTGTATATGTGACACTTATTTGTACTTCTGGAGCTGTGGGTTTTCCATTGTCATATAGCTGGGATACCAGAAACAAAAATTTTTAATCACCATTCAAGGTGACATGTTTGCCTTTCAGGAAGAGAGGATGAAATGCAAGGTGGTTATTGTTGGGAGTCCTCTTCCATAAAAACATCAGGAATCAGACTCTGGTGGCCTTCCTCTCCTTGGAAGTCCTCTCCTTGGAGTCTCATTGTAAATAAGCGATTGACCATATTTTTCAGACTATAAGACGCACCAGAACATAAGACGCACCCAGTTTTTAGAGCAGGAAAATGAGAAATATAAATATTTAATACGTTTTCACATCATAAGGATTGATGCAATGGATTAAATTAACGCAATATCAAATTCAGCCAGTAGATCGCAGCAGTAGTATAACAGCACAACGTCATCTTCCTCACTGACTGGGAGAAGGGGGACTGCGGATAGAACGCCTGCAGAGTCTCCTCTCCCTCTCTGGCTGTGCCTGTGTCCATGGAAGCTGCAGTTTCCACAGACGTGGAGAGAGGGATAGATGGCAGTTCATCTATCTCTCTTTTCATTGCTTATACGAGCAGGGCTCTGGGCTCTGTTGGCATAAGCAATACAGTTCAGATGGGAGATCCAGTGGTGGCCATGGCTGCATCTCTCATCCCTGGCTAATCTCCTTGCCAGGGGAGCTGGCGGGAAGCCAAGTCGCGCATTCGGACCAAAAAAAACGCAGGCACTTTTTTTCCCCTGATTTTGGGGGTGAAAAAGTATGTCTTATAGTCAGAAAAATACGGTATATAGATTCGTCCAAACTTCTTTTACTGCCCAATGAAGCCCTAAAATTGGACAATGTGTTGGATGTAGTGGAGCTAAGAAAAAGGTGGGGTTCACCATTACCCATCTAGAAGTTATCTGAATTGTATATTCAGATAACTTTTTTATGTTTAACTATAAAAGTAGTAAAAAAAATTTACTGTAGAGGTTTTTTTTAGCTACTTGTTTTGTAAAGATATTTTATTTAGAATTGAAGGTATTTTCTACCATGTGAACTTTTTCTCCTTGTAGCGTATCAATAATTAAAAGTCCTTATTTGCAAAAATGACAGAGATATACCCTCATGTCATAAATATTTAAAATGCCTTAAGGTAATAAATTATGCCCGTGCTTCTAAATTCTGTCACTTTTTTTTATTTTCGAGATAATTTAATCTTGATGCGCGGTATATAAATATGGCATGTTATTGTTTCAGTTTTTACACTTAATATTATAGTGTCATTCTTTTTTATTTGCAGAGGCTCAGGAGTGTCTGGACATTAATACAAAGCCACAAATGTCACCATTTTAAAAGTCATGTCTATTCAATTATGAGTATTTTGTAACATTTAGCCTCATGTGGCTTTCTTCTCCAATTTGGTCATAATTTGAAAATAACCATTAGAAAAAAAAAAAAATTGTCTCCATTTATCACAATTTTTTGGGGTGTCTGCTAAAAAGCAGTACAAGTTTATATTTACTTTGTTACAGTTAAAATTATACGATTCAATTGATAATTCATATAACTTTGGTTTGAACAGTATCACCTGAATGCTTGCTGTTGGAACTTAAGATATTGAGGTATTGTATTTCACATACAGTGGATATAAATGTCAGGTTCCTGTGCTGTACAAAAAGGAGACAAATAATAATTTCAGAACTTTTTTCACCTTTAATGTGATCTATAAACTGTACCGCTCAAATGAAAAATAAACTGAAATCTTTTAGGTGGAGGGAAGAACCCTTAAACTAATACTTTTTGAAACACCTTTTGATGCTACAGCACTCAGTCTTTCTGGGTATGAGTCAGCATGGCACATTTTAGGTATGAGTCTATCAGCATGGCACATTTTGGGTATGAGTCTATCATCATGGTACATTCTGGGTATGAGTCTCTCAGCATGGCACATTTTGGGTACAAGTCTATCAGCATGGTACTTTTTGGGTATGAGTCAGCATCAGCACGCCTGTTAGCCTAATCCCAGGGAGTTCGGGATGGAGTCTGATGAACCGACCACAGAGGGAGG
>CM070032.1:26701097-26712405 GCA_036250615.1 Ptychadena robeensis
GTATGGCTGTGGGGTCGTTCACCCCCCCCCCCCCCCCCAGGGCGTCGGAGTGTCTCCCCAGGTACTGGACTAACCTGTTGGATGTTGGGGAGACCCTGCATGGGGTACCCAGGGCTCATAGGGGCTCTGACGCTCCATGCGTGCAGAGCAATGGCGGCCGCGTGTAGGCGCTTCTGCGTCATGCGACGGTTCGGCGCTGCTAGGCGGGCGCGGCGCGCCGAGAAGTGCACGCATTTAAGGCACATACCCCTCCCTCTGAGGCACTTCCTGCAGAGGGAGGGATGATCAATCAGTAGTGTTCCATAAAAGCTGCAGCACAGCACCAAGTAGGTGCTGTTGAATTGCAGTTGCAAAGTAATCGTGAGTTAGATGTGTTTACCCTTTCCCCATTCTGATAGACCTCCCGTGCACCGACCTTGGATGTGTTTACTCGTTTACCCGACCTCGGAACCCTGACTCTAGCTCGTTACAAGATTACTCTATTGATTGCCGCCTGCCCCGACCATTTGCGTGAATTGACCATCCAGACCTCTCCAACCCTTTTGACTTTGGCTACGTTTGTTGACAATTCTATATACTAGTTTTGAGACCTCTGCATTGGGACAGTTTATCCTTAACGCCTCTGACCAGGGGTGACCGACCATTTTGGGAGAACCTGTCCTGCCTGCAGCAGAAAACACCACCGGTGCCCCCTCCTGGGACATCGGCCCATCTCCCAATAGGGGGGCTCTGGGTAGAAGACCAGGCTCCACGGATTAGACTCCTCCTCTTGTGGTCGTTTCATCAGACTCCATCCCGAACTCCCTGGGATTAGGCTAACAAAATTCAACAGCCTAAAATGACTGTCCTGGAGGCGATCCCGGATCGACATGCTGTGCCAGCAACTAGATGAATGAGAGTTCCATGGCGGGCATTCAAACAGAAACACAAGCACTAGTCGAACAATCTCAAGCGTCAGCAAGAACTCCTCCGTCTGTGGCTATTACAAGAGAACCAAAGATCCCGCTACCAGAAAAGTTCTCCGGTGTACCTAATACCTTCAGGACTTTCAAACATGCATGTGAACTGCATTTTTCATTACTTCCGCTCACTAACCTTCCGAACGTACTCGTGTAGGGGCAACCATTACCCTTCTACAGGGGAGGCACAGAGTGGGCTTTCCAGCTCATGGAGCATGAAGATCCATGTCTGGGCTCTCTCCTATGTTTTTCAAAAAGTTGTGGAGAAACTATATGCAGATCCGTTGTCAGGTGGATACCGCAGAAGAGGTCTTCATTCAATTAAGCAAGGAAAAGGACGGTAGAGGAATATATCCGAGAGTTCCGCCGCCACTCAGCAGATACCTCATGGAATGAGCCTGCCCTTAAGTCTGTTTTCAAACAGGGTCTCTCGGAGGCCTTAAAAGATGAGTTGGCGAGAGTTGGAGTTCCTGAATCTCTATCCGAACTTATATCTTTGGTTACCAGATTGATAGAACGCTTGAGGGAGCGAAGGGCGGGGACCGTCAAACTCCCCCTTTTAGACCCCTTCCCAGGACTCCAGGAGGTCCCCAAAGGTACCCAGCACGTACCTACCCGCGCTTAGCTCCTACGTTCACCAGTCTTTGGCTTTGGAGGCTCACCAGAGCCGATGCAACTTGGAGTGGCCAGACCCAGTCTTACAGCTCAGGAAAGGATTGAGACGATTTGCAGAAAACCTCTGCATTTACTGCGGCAATACTGGACATTTCTGAGATCCTGTCCTCTGAAACCATCAGGTAACATTACCTCTATCCACAGATAGCTCCGCCCATTTCTCTCCCTCAGGATTACTCATTTATCTATCCTTTGATATTACAGGTCCATGGAAACAACCATAAAATCCCGGCCATTATAGACTCTGGAGCCTGTACGTGTCTAATGGAAACATCTCTGGCCACACTCCCTAAACCTCGGTCAAACCTCTGAGTACCCCTCTGACCATTCACTTGCTGACGGTCACCTTTGAAATGGGACCTGTTCCTCAGAGGACCCTGCCGATACTACCTCCTTGCAGAATGGTCACTCAGAACACCTAAAGTTTGCCCTGATACACTCCCCTCGTTCCCATCATCCTGGGACTCCCGGTACGGATAATAATCCCCAAATCAAACTGGGTTTCTGGTGCTGTTAGTTTTTCCTTTCCTACTGTCGTTCATCTGGCTTCAGCACCCTTAACCTCGTTGACGTCCCTATCCCGGAGGATTTGAAAGATGTCCCCTCTGCATACAGGGATTTCCCGACGTCTTTGATCCTAAGGCCGTGGAACAGTAACTCCCCCCATCG
Source organism: Ptychadena robeensis (assembly GCA_036250615.1). Taxonomy (NCBI): domain Eukaryota; kingdom Metazoa; phylum Chordata; class Amphibia; order Anura; family Ptychadenidae; genus Ptychadena; species Ptychadena robeensis. The sequence goes on from CM070032.1 coordinate 26,703,401, forward strand.
CCCCTATGATTGCGCCATGCGATCTCCTCCCAGGGGCGAAAATTCCGTATGGTAGGACCTACCCATATCAGGTCCTGAACAAACCACCCTCAAAGAATATCTTGAAACAATTTACGTAAAGGCTTCATCAGCGTTCCACCTCCCTGCAGAGCAGGTTGTCTTCGTAGTCAATAAAGATAAAACCATTCGACCCATTGTGGGGATTACCGAAGCTCAACTTGATCACTATCAAGAACAGGTATCCGTTACCCCTGATGCCAGACTTGATGCAAAACTGACCAACGCCCAAGATCTTCACAAAACTAGATCTACGCGGAGCCTATAATCTCATACGCATAACGTCCGGAGACGAGTGGAAGACAGCCTTTCGTACCAACCTCGGGCATTACGAGTACCTTGTTCATGCCTTTGGACTTTGTAATGCTCCTGCCGTTTCCAGGCGTTTATTAATGATGTCTTCCGTGATTATCCTAGACCTGTTTGTGATCGTCTATCTTGATGACATCTTGATTTTCTCCCCGGATCTTACTTCACATCGGGACATGTCAGGATAGTATTAGACCGATCCGTACCCATTGTATTCGCAAAACCCTCAAAATGTGAATGGGAGAAAACCACCACAAATTCCTGGTTTAATCCTAAGTCCGGAAGGAGTTCTATGGACACAAAAAGTTAACCGCCGTCAAGGACTGGCCTGTGCCCTCTCACGAAAAGCGGTGCAAAGATTTTAGCTTCGCGAATTTTAACAGGAGATTTATCCGTGGTTTCCGAAGATCGTTCTTCCTCTCACCTCACTACTAGTACAAAAACTCAGTTCAAGTGGTCCCCTGCAGCACAAACCTCGTTTTGACCATCTAAAATCATTGTTCACTTCAGCTCCCATCCTGAAACATCCAGATCCCTCTCTGCCTTTTGTTTGGAGGTGGATGCATCTGAGAGCCAATTGGGCGATACTCTCTCAAAGAGTGGGCCCCAAGAATCTGTTACACCCCGTCTCTTTTTATTCTAGAAAAACGTACGGAGGCTGAACGACATTACGACGTCGGAGATAGGGAGTTATTGGCGATGAAAGTGCAATGGAGGAATGGAAGGCACCTCTTGTGGAAGGAGCAGAGCATCCGTTTACCGTGTTCAGGATCATAAAAATCTGGAGTATATACGAAAGCAAAAAGACTGAATCCAGACAAGCCAGGGTGGACCATTTTTTTCACGTTCAGATTTATGTCACATACAGGCCAGGGTCAAAGAACGGGAAGGCAGACGCCTTGTCGCGTATTCACCCCGGGACTCCAGAGAAGGCAAGTGGACCCCATCCTGCCTACAAACCATTTTCTTCTTCTTCCGGATTTGTCCCATATTTTGCAAGTTCTGAGACCTCTCCTCTTCCGGAAGACACTGTCGTAACGGACCTTACTGTGGAAAGAGACTGTCTATAGTACACCTCCGAACACGCCAGACCATCCTCAAAACCTGTCACGATTCCCCGTTGGGGGTCATTTTGGCTATGAGAGAACAAAGGATCTAATTCAAAGGCCCTCCCACTACCCAACCTCAACCCCCCTCCCCCTCCTCCCCTCCTTTCAGCTTTTCTCCCACCTCTTGTCCCCCTTTTCCTCCTTCCTTTACCCTCTTCCTCCCTCCCTAATCCCTCCTCCACTATTTGTCCCTTTTCCTTTTCCCCCCAACCCGCCCCCCCCCCCCCCCCTCCCCCCCAGTACGCTTACTCACCTCCTCCTCCCTTACCCCCCACTCCCCCTTCGCCCACCCCCCCCTGCCCTCACTCCCCCCCTACACACTCTTCCCTTCCCTTTACCCCCCATTTTTTATACTTCCGTCACCAAACCCCCCCACGCCCCCCCATCACCCCATCCTCCCTCCCCTCCCCCCCTCAGTCTCTTCCCCCCTACCCCACTAACAGACGCCCCACATCCCTTTTTCACATCCACCTCCCCCCCCCCCTCCACCCCCTACCCCTCCCCTCCTTTTCCCCACACCCCCAAACCCCCCTCCTCCACCCCCCTGACACCCTCCATCTGCTTTTTTCACTCTCTTCTTTCCTCCCCCCCCTACCCTTCTCTACCCCCTCCACCCCCCGACCCCCCAAGCCATCACTCCTCCCTCCTCACCCCCTCCCCCCCCTCACTCTTTTCCCTTATTCTCCCTCAGATCCCTCCAGTTTCCATGTTCCCACACCCTTACCTTCCCACCTCCCCCACTCTTACCCATTATTTTCCCCCCCTTCCCCCACCCTCACTCTCAGTTTTTTCCCCTCTTCACGCTTCTCTCCCCCCCCCCCCCCCTCAGACCCCTCCTCACCCTTTTACCCCCCCAATTCCTTAGTTCCCTTAGGCCCCCACCCCCCCCACCCTCATTTTTCTCAACAGCTTCTTTCCCCCCACCTCTTTCCCCTCTTATATAACAAGAACTCGTTATCCTCCCTATCCTCTTCACTCTTCTGGTGGGCACCCAAACTTGCGTCAGCGCTGCAAGTCAATATCTCGTCATGTTCAGTTTGCGGTCCGGGCCAAGTCGCCCCGAGCTCTCCGTATTGGTCCCTGCAACCTACCCCTGTGCCACTGAATTTGGAAAGCCAGGTGGCACTGGGATCTTCATATGACCTGCCCCATCTGACGGTTTCACAACGGTTATCATGCTTGGGTGTTGACGGCCTTCAAAAATGGCCCATTTCTCAATTTAAGTTCTCCCCGGCCTCGGAAAACAGCAGCAGGTTTTCGTTAGTTGACTTTTTGGTGGTGAGATTGCATTGGAGTTCCCTCCTCGGTAATGTATTCTGATCGGGGAACTCAGTGTTCACGTCTACCGGTTTCTGGACGAGATAGTAAGCGAGGAATTCTGTAGAGCTCCTAGGACCATGCCGAGAACCCATTCACGTCTGGGTACACCCTCAGACGACACCGGCCAAGGTGTGGGAACGGACTAACAAGACCTAGAGAAGAGATACTGGCCTTGGTTTTTCTTCCGTCCCTAGCTTCTCCGTATATGATTATTTTCCGTAGGCGGCCAGAAGAACGGTCCTACCCGCTCGCACCCCTTCCACCCCTTGTTGGGCTGGAGTTTAGCTTTCCACAACTCGGCAACTTCGTTCCAACCATAAAGGTTAGTCCGTTTTATTTTACGCCAAAACTTATCCGCGTCCACTTTCATACGGCCAGTGGAAGCACGGTCCAGTGCCATGTCTTCTCTAAGTTCAGCAAGTCTCGGAATAGGGACTGTAAGAGTGTTGACTGCAAACCTGGATGGCCCCCGCTCGCTAGGGTCGTTGGTAGGGTCCACACCAGGATCGGCCGATGACCCATGTACATGTTGATCAGGCTTCTTTTTTTCACCCCCCCCCAGGCGTCGGTTTATCCGTGTTCTTAGCCGCTACGAACCCTCCTTTACAACACCTTATCCGCTTGCCCCTGGTGGGGCGATCCCTGCACGGTTCTCGTGGTGTAATACACGCCACCTTTGACCACATGTTGAGAGTCCATGTCTAGGACAATTGACGCCGCGCCCCCGCCCGTTTTTTGGCTCCTTTTTCATCTGTGTGGAAAGGCATGCTGGTGGGTTCCAGCCGCGGTCCCGCCTTTTTGGGGTCTCAGGAAAACGAATCCTGGAGAGTGCACCCTGTTTTTCATTGTTTCCATGGTTTCACAACCGTTGCCACGTGTTGCACAGGTATTCTGCACTGCCACGTTTTAGCCCCCACCTGGTCAAGCCGCCCACCCCCGTGCCTTTTACGCTGTTTGTGCCGAGGGTTTTCTTTTTACGTCACGTTCGGAGTTTTTATTGTGCCCGTGCCTGCCTACCCGGCCAGTGTTTGGCATCCCGGGGTTACGCGGTCGGACTCCGACTTGGGGTTTGTCGGCGAGGGGTATCTTTGGAGGATGGATGTGGGAGCCGGCTGCGGGGCGGTTGGCCTCAGGGCTCCGGAGTGGTCTTCAGAGCTTTTCAGTCGAGCTATTATTCCCTGACACTTGATGTTCTTTTCCGGGGTGGCCTTTCTTCATTCTCCCTTCCCTCCCATTTCTTCCTTCCCCCTCCCCCCCGACTTTGACCGTGCTCGGTAGGATTCCGCTCTCCACGCTCACTTGAGTGGGCGGCGTTCTTTGGTGCTCTTTTTGTTACTATCCCCCGTTTACCCCCTTCCTGCATCAATGTGGCGATAATATGACGGCGCCACTCGGTTCCCCGGTACCACCCACGTATCGCTCACCGCCCGCGGGTACCTCCCCACGGGGCCTCTTCCCCCCCCGCTAGCCAGTGTGTACTCCCCCACAGGTATTATTTGAATCCAACCCCCCCCCCTCCCCACCCATGTTGGACTGTGGGGGCGGACCTACCAAATTTTGACCCCCCCACATGCCGATGTTGCTACCGGGGAGGGGGAGGGAGCACACAGGACACAGGGCTGCACGGTGAATCACTGTGATAGTGACATCACAGAGCAGAGGCAGAGCAGTGCATTATGGGGTCCCACACACAGCTGATGTTTTCCCAGCAGCCCTTTCAGCTCTAACAAGCGACCTCTGCGCCTAGGCGCAACGTCACAGCATGGGAGGTGCTACCTCGGAAAAACTTGTCTTTCCTGCTTTAAGATTTATTTTTTTTCTTTTTGGACAGTAATTGCCCTATCTATTGGCAGCCTGATGCCGATAGTGCAAAGTGACCTACAACGTGGTAGGTCCGCTTTAAGAAGACATTGGTGATCTGCTTTAAGATGCTACCCATTTTTTCCATGCTGTCAGAATATTTATAATGCTTCTGATTTACAGTCTATATGATTTATGTGAATAACTTAGAATCTGTATGGAAGGAGATTCTAAACTACTCACACAAATATCAAGCCATCAATAGTAGATGGTGAAGGCTGGATCAGCGAAGATGGTCTTCAAGATGAGTCCAAGATGAGTCCAAGAGGTCTCTGGGTTAGATAGTTGGATCCGTCTCTCCTCTCTCACCTCATGCGACCTTTTAAGCTAACTTTTCGCTGGGTGTGACCTGGTTAACCTATAACTTTTTCATCATGAATATACTAATGACGTCACGACATTATGCTGCCATCTTTCCATGCCCTATTTAATTTTGTCAGTAGATGGCAGTGGTCAACTATTAAACCATTTTAATTTTTAGGTAACATTGTTGTTCATATATAACCAAAAGTCATAAAAACAAACTTTCTAAAACAATGGTTTCCAAACATGTATGTTTACAATACTAACAGGGTTGTAGACACAAATGTCTGATACCTAGTTTCAACCATCCAAACAAATCTCTCACATTGTCTTTGAAAAGACACAAGGACATTTGGGAGCCTTTAGCTAAAACTTGGTCAATATCCTCCAAGGTTTTTACACTGAATAACTAACTCAGTGGTCAGCGAATTTCACAACACGTCCGAACATTTAAGGTTTTGTGAAACCAAATCATACTAAAATGGTTGCTATACATCCTAATTCATATATATACCTATTTATATTTATATTTCCACAATAATTCTGACAATGCTTAACATACACTTCATAATCCAATTAATAAAGTATATTCAGTGTCTGTCAACCATGTTGTCCAGTGATAGAGTTGTCATTGCTGTCAAGTCTCCCATTTTGGCTGGGAATGTACTGTATTTTACCCCTCTTTCCTGCTGGCAATCCAGGAGAGAGGGGGGGGGGTGTTTCCAATACCATGTGTGCTGTAGTCAAGTGGTTTTTACCCTTCAGTGTGTAAATTCTGTGTATATATGTATTCTGTGTGTGTGTGTGACACCACATCCCGTATTTCTATGTATATATACTTTCAAAGCGACATTGGTTTCACCCAAACACAAACATGGGAATTTCCGTGGCATAAACTAACTTCATAAAGTCTTTTAATTCAAATATATCGTATACAAAAACAAAACAAAGTCTCTTCAGACAAACTCAACGCGTTTCGCGGATTGTCTTCCGCTTCAGCAGGAGTATATTGCCTTATAGTGCGAGTGAAGACCCATATCGACAAACCATCATGGAAACCGTCATGCGTTGTCCCGGAGATTAACTATCGGGTGGGAGGGGTCCGGCCCGCGGGGGAACGAGGAAGAAGGAACGCACCCTAGAGCGCTTCCAATGGGTTGGGTCTTCAAAAACGTGAGCCTTAAATAAACGTCAAAGCCACCATATTCCAGGTAGGATCAGCAACCATATCAGGATCCAATGTCCACTGTTAACCTTGTGGAGGTATGGTGGTGGCTTAGACCTGTAGTCTCCTAGGGAACTCCTGATGAAGCTGAAGACAATCCGCGAAGCATTGAGTTCGCCTGAAGAGACTTTGTTTTGTTTTTGTATACGATATATTTGAATTAAAAGACTTTATGAAGTTAGTTTATGCCACGGAAAATCCCATGTTTGTGTTTGGGTGAAGCCAATGTCGCTTTGAAATTTTTGCTTTTTCGGGATGCTGGCACACTAACTAATACGCACTTACTTCGAATTACTTTATTGGTAATGTCCCCTAACTCTTTCTATTCTATGTATATATACCTTTAAGAATTTCTATTAGCAGCTGCTAGAGGATGCGGTAATGGTTGTTTTCCCGCTTTTTAGAGTTCGTTTTCTGCCCAGTAACTGTAATTCCCCTCCCTCTGGGCAGAGGTTATATATTTAACTGTAACTGTTCTCCCGCGTCTCCTGGGTTCCCTGCTTGTGAGCACAGCTTACCTTGGAGCAAGGTGCTCCCTTCTTTTTCTGCGTCCCCCACTGCTGTCCACAAAGCAGAGCGGTGGGCTAAGTGGCCATCCACAGTGAATGAAAGCAAAGTAGGTGCCGTATCTAGCCATAGCAAGAAGAACATAACTCCCACCTAGCCTCCAACTGGACCACCTGCTTTCTTTTATCTCTACTCTCAGCCTCTCCTCTACTCTCAGCAGCTGGTAGTGACTGTTTGGAACTCTAGACTAAGTGTGAACCCCATCCCTACCTTATGGGTGATGGTAAAAGATTGTAAATATTTGTTCCCTATAGTAAAAGTTAACACCCTACCAGCGGTGGGGACATTTACTTTCTGTGTGACTTGATTGAAACACAGGCATCCTCAAAATGCGAAAAGGACATGGCAGCCTCAGTGAGTTACCCTGGGCAACGCTACAGTGCTATGTCACTTGGAATGTGGATGTTATGGTCCTTATGGTGCAACACACGGCATCCATCCAAGGGAGGGATCATCATGACGTCACTTTCAGTTCCCCTATTTTCAAATGGAAAAATTGACAGGTATAAATCAGTCATTATATGAACTGAATTGGGCAGAAGCGCACTTTCTGCTATTGGATAAATATGGGATCATGCTCCCATCATCCATATTGTTATTTAAAGCAAATACCATCTAAATACGGAAAAGCAAGTACCACACACTTATAGGCTAACTTCAAAGGATGTAAAATTAGTTTTTCATTAGCTCTTTGTTTCAAATATCAATGATATAATCAAGAGTAAGATATTCAAAAAGCCGGATCCATTCAAATTGCTGATATCTATAACAATAGCTTCTAATTCCTTCCAAGCCATGATATAATAATCCTTTTTTAGCCCATGTCAAGGGAAATTGATGAATCTTTTCCGTATTTGACTTGTAAAATTATAACACAATAAATATTGTAGAGAAATATAAGTCTCTAAAACTTAAAGAAGCTTGTTTTTTCTTTTTGTCTGTCAGATATTTCTTCTCAGCTTCATGTTCTCTGCCAGCTGCCTGGCATGGCACAATATGTGTTCAGCTTGAAGTATTTACATATTAACACTTGGCTGTGTAGGAGGGTTCAGTACTACAACCTGCTCCCATCTAGACATATGACGATCAATTTCTTACCAGCCTTTCTTTCTACTTTCTAAATCCTAAAAATTTAGAGTATCACTTCTGTCAAGATAAATGTCCATAGAAAACTTGTATAACATCATGTTATATAAGCTAACTTTTTGGGCATGCTTTAGCTCTCAATGAAGGACATAAGTACATGTTATTTGGTTTGGTTTGAGATGATTATAAGATTTCGAAAATTTAACTTTTTGAAAATATAACTTTTTCTGTATAGCAGCTGCCTGGAGTTTTGAAGATGAGGTCATGGCTCTTTAGTTAGTTAGCTCTTTCTCTGGTCTTTTGGGCTTGATGTCACAGCTTACCTTGGAGCAAGATGCTCTCAACGCTCTGTGTCCCCCACCGCCTTCCACTCAGCATGTGCCGTTGGCTGACTCACCTTTTGGACCAGGGTAGCCCCTTCCTCATATTGTCTAAGTGGGTGCAGGCTACATGATTGAGGAACTACAGATACCATCTGCCTCCACTGGACCATCTGTCATCTTCAATGTTCTGGGTAAGAGAGCCTCAGCACTTCCAGCATCTGTTAGACTGTTTGCTTAGCTCCTATGCTTTGAATCCCATCTCTACATTATGGCTGATGGTGAACATAACTGTATATATTCCCATTAGTAAAAACGTAAAGCTGGGAATAGAGGGTACGATGCGTTTCTTTGCACTAGGAGCGGCATGATGACGTCATCACGACCGCCGGCTAGTGCCGAGAATCGGCCAGCACTCTTCATCTGCAGCTCATTAGTCGGCATTATCAGCCGTCCCTAGCCGAACTAATGGTGTTGGGCTAAAATTTACCATCCTGATGAATCTCTGTGCGATCCGACAGGACGGTGATGATTTAGCCCAATCCTCGTCAGTTGCAGCCTCCAATTTCTGCACAACCCGATCCTTAAGGGATGCAGGAGCGCTCACAGCATCGGATCAGGGATTGGATCGTGCAGGAATTGGTATGTGTATGCCCAGCTTAACCCCTTACCAGCTGTGTTGACAATCCCTTAATGTTTATAAGCTGTGTGTGATCTGAGCATAGGCCTCCTAAAATCTGAAACAAACCGGTTGCTCAGGCGCAGACACCCTGGGCTACCATACGGTAGTTTTCACATTAACCTCCCTGGCGGTTCACTGAGGTGCAGATTTCTGTACCAAAAGTGATA
>CM070032.1:26718478-26741095 GCA_036250615.1 Ptychadena robeensis
GGAAACCGACATCCTCCATTAACATAGAGGTCTATGGCATGGCACCCACCTCCCCTTCGGCATTAGAATGGGGTATGCAGGGTTCAAAAACAAACTCTGGATGAACTGGGCTTGTCAAGAAAGGTGGGATGGTTAATCCAAAACCCCTGCAAAGGGTTCCTGACCCTTTAAATGGTCTGTTAGACTGGTTCAGTAGAAGCTGTGCAGAAAACCATCACTGACACCTTTCATAAGGAGCAAAAGCCTCAAAAGGTAAATTGCAAAAGAAGTTGGGTGTTCCCAAAGTGCTGTATCAGGGCACAATTTAAAAAAGTTATGTGGAAGGTAAAACTGTGGAAAAAAAGATTCACAAGCAGCAGGGATGATCACAGCCTGGAGAGGATTGTCAGGAAAAGGCCATTTCAATGTGTTGTGCACTTTCAGAAAGAGTGGACTGAGGCTGGAGTTAATGCATCAAGAGCCACCACACACAGACAAATCCTAGACATGGGCTTCAAACAATGCTCCTGAACAACCAACAATGTCAGAAGTGCCTTACCTGGGCTAAAGAAAAAAAAGAGACAAATGTAACATCCGATTTGGAAACCAAGGAGCCAGAGTCTCGAGGAAGAATGGAGAGGACACAATACAAGATGTGTCCACTGTGAAGTTTCCACAGTCTGTGTTGATTTGGGGAGCCATGTCAACTGCTGGTGTTGGTCCCCTGTGCTTCATTAGGTCCAGAGTCCTTCCACAGACATAGAGCTTTAAAGAGATGCTGACTTAATTTTCCAGCAGGACTTGGCACCTGCCCACACTGCCAAAAGTACCAAAACCTGGTTCAATGACCCTGGACTTACTGTGCTTGATTTGCCAAACTAACCTGACCTGAACCCCATAGAGAATCTCTGGGGCATTGCCAAGAGAAAAATTAGAGACATGAGAGGGATCAACTAGTGATGAGCGGCATAGGCAATATTCAAATTCGTGATATTTCGTGAATAATTCTACCAATATTCGATTCTATATTCGGAAATTCGAATATTCGCGGTATGACCATGTATTGAAAAACGAAAATAATTTTCGCATCGCAAAAATCTTTAAAATGAATGGTCACATGCTATGTTTATTTTCGCAATGCGAATATTATTTTCGCAATACATGGCCGTATTGCGAATATTTGGAATTGCGAATATCCGCCGAAATATTCGAGATATTGGCGAATTCTCGAATTGCCGATATTCGCGAAAAATATTCTCCATTAGAATATTCGAGCTCAACACTAGGATCAACGCAGAAGAGCTGAAGGCCGCTAATGAATCACCCTGGTCTATAACATCACAGCAGTGCCACAGGCTGATACCCTACAAGCAACATTGATGCAAAAGGGGCCCAAACCAAGTACAGAGTTACATTGCAAATTAAAATCTTAATTTTATTGATTGTATGTCAGATAGGGAACACATGGGTGTAATTTCTCAGCCCCTAGACTGCTGAATGGACAGTGAAACAGCGGCAGCAGACAATTTGGCCATCCCTCTGCTCACTCAGTGAGCCTCTCATCACTATGTTTGGATGAAGCACACCTTATACCAGTACTGCTCCTCCTAATGTGTGATTGGCATTTAGAAGGAAAAAATGAAGATCTGTGTTCACTTGTACCTGTTCTATCAGCTCTGAGCAGCAGTGTATGCTGGGATATTTCCAGAAAGAAGTAATTCATTTTCCCACATGAAACATGTGAACGTAACGACCTGAGTGATCCTACGTCATGGCAGGGTAAAGCGCAGTGCGGCTCCTCCTATGTTCCTGCACATTTAACTGTTGCCCTACTAAGACAAAAGCAGCAGAGCGCACATAACCGCTGGCAGTCAGCTGGAAGTGAATTCAGATCACATCTGGCATGTTAGATACCACACATCAGTTTGTGTTTATCTGCCAAGATGCTGCTTCTGCAGCTGGTTTGCCTGAGCATTCTGCAGAGACATTTTTTATATTGTCCTCTTGTCTGGAAAAACATTATTTGAAATAGAGTTCCATCTATAATTAAATATTAAACTGAAATTCAACACAGGGGCCTTCCAGCTTCTAATGAAGATTATCCTATAGATCCATTTCATTGGATTACCATGAGGTTAATAGAATATATATAGCATCAGAGACTGATATCCTCCACTCCCTATGAATGGATGCATTTAATGACATCACAATGGCAAAAAGCCAGACACAGGTGGCCTGTTTTATTTGGGCCGACCACATGTCTGGCTTCTGGCAAGTTTTTCCAGCCCAGGCTGACCTCCTAGGAGGTTAATACAGTTGTCTTTTCTCTTGTAGTGAAATTTCCATTGCACTGCACTCTGTGAGCTTCCCACAGTGAACATTACAAACTTAGAGTAGAGACCACTCCACAAGGTCTTCTTCACTTATAACTTCTTCACATGCAGAGCTTTAAGACTTCTCTAGGGCTATCCCAACTATCAACCCCTCAACCCATTGGATCTGTTCTCCCTTTTAATACATTCAAACATTGGAACCTCTTCAGTCTTGGTTAGACTTCCTACTTTCTTCCTTTGAAACATCTACAGTTACCAACAGTTCCATCTTCTCTTCCTGTTGACTTCCTCCTGTAGATTGTGTAGGGTCTTCTTCTTCTCCTGTCTCAAAGTCTGTATTTGTATATAAACCTGTTCTTCTTTCAAATACCATATTTAATACACAGTGATGCAAAATAACTTGGAGCTTTAGAGGAAAAGTAAATAACAACAATCAAGTTCTTTCCTAGATGTCTAGGGCTCACCTACTTTTATTAGATGACATTACCTAGAGCAGTCTACATTCAAATACAGCTTGCCTAGTAATGCCTTCTTCTCCAGATATTCACTGGTGATGGTGTTTTATTTTTAGTTTTTTTTTTTGTTTTATCTGTGTAATTCCTCTCAAGAACCCAAGACCAAGAGTAATCAGAAATGAGGTCTCATGGGAGAAGTACTGAGGCAGGGTCCTGTGATTCTAACCTTTAGCTATGCAGTTATGTATGATCCCTACTGGCTCTCCCCACCAGGCATGAACTGCCCACATTGCTGAAAAGATATCCAATTACTTTGCTGGGTGTAAACTAAGATATCTAAAGGGAATGATCTCTACCATAGACAATTTTTATGCCACATCCCAGTAATAATTTCTAGAAAAAAGTCTCAAAGTGGGTTTTTTTCCAATAAAACTTTATTGATTTCCAGAGAAATTTTAACAATACAATATATGGCAAGGGTGGTCAGGGGACATCCCACAACTGCTGCATAAAATTACAAAATACAAAAACACACAAACCTAGGAGGAAGGGAGGGTTGGGGAAAGGGAGGTAATAAGTAGAGATGGTCGAATTTTGGCCAAAGATGATTTTGAGTTAATTGCAAAGCCCATGAACATGGTATCATCACCAAACTTGCTGGAGATGTAGGGAAGGGTTTGATACTACAAAAAAGAAAGTATGTCTCTAACACAAGTTCAAAGTCAAGTCAAAATTTCGAAAATTGGACATGTGCTAGAGCAAAACTTTTTTTTCAAATGTTCCCCCAACCCTCCTCTACATCTCCAGCAATTTTGGTGATGATACCATTTTCAGAGGCTTTGCAATCAGCTCACAAAGTTAGCAAGTCGAAAAATTCGACCATCTCTAGTAATAAGGGTTAAATAAGTGGGTACAGCAATAAGTACAGTTACAAATAACTGGTGAAATGGTCAGGTATAGTGCAAAAGCTTACAAGTCCTTTATAAACAGCTAGGTGGGTGAATATGTGCGATGGTGGGTAACATCTCGTAACCCCCTAGGGTCACTGGGCCAAAAACTCAGGGCTTGCGCATTTAAATATATTTGGCTTTCAAGAGCCAGAGACCCCACATCTTGGTTAAGTGTTTAAGGGTATACTTTGTAGTGTGTAAAAGCTCCTCCATGTGGCATACATGCAAAACCTGGGCCTTCTATTTCCTAATGCAAGGGGTATCAACCTTCTTCCAATATCTAGGGACAAGGGTTCATCATCGGAGTCAGATACATAGTGCAGCAAGAACACTTCAGGAACAAGGCGTATCTGCAGGTGTAGTTTGGTAGTAAGTATGTCATGGGTGGCTGTCCAGAAGGGTTGAATGGATGGACAGAACCACAGAATGTGTGCTAAGGATCCCCTATCTTTATGACCTCTCCAGCAGTCTGCACTAACATTGAAGGTATTATAGTATCTCTAGCATCTGATACCAGTGTGATATAATCTTGTAGTCTGTCTTCTTCAGCGTCTGAGAACTGTGTGGTTAGTGCCAGTTCCCATTTTGATTTTAAGTGCAATGTGGGTTGAGCAGCTGTCTCAAGTAACTGTCTGTACAGCCAGGAGATGCCTGGTGGGCCCTCTCCCCGTGCATGCATTTTCAAAGTCAGTAAGGGATCTGCCGTAATGTCGGGATGTCTGGGAATTGGTTAAGAAATGTTGTAGTTGGAGGTAAATCCACCACGGTGAGGAGTTCTCTTTTGTGAGCATGGAGATATTGGTCCTCTGTCCAAAACCATCGGCCAAAAAGAATGTGTGTGCATGTAAAGGATCATCCTTTCTCCAGTGTTGCAAAAATTCCCTCATGTCTCCCAGGGGAAAGTCTGGGTTGTGTCTGACAGGCGTGAGGGGGCCCGGAAAGGAGGAGAGCATGTTTGCCTTACACAGGTGAAAGAAGACAGAGAGCAAGTTCTCCGAAAAGGGTTTAGTCTGCATCACTGCTTTCGCAATCTGAATTTGCAGCCATAGAAGAGATGACAGGCATACACTGGTTTCCTGAGATTCTAGGGTTTCGTGGTGGAATCAATGTGTCAATAATTTGTGTCAAGTGTGCAGTCTGATAGTATGGGAGGAGATTAATCTTAAAGATGTTGTTTCTGCCCATTTATGAGAATATGCCAGTCCCCCATTTGCGTAGGTCGTCTGCTATGGTTGTCAATAATAATGCAAAATTCAGAGCGTATAGGCAGGACAGATCGCTGGGGAGGGAGATGCCTAAGTATGTCAGCTTCCCATCCACCCATTGAAAGGGTAGTTGGGGTTTCAGGAATAGGGAGGTGTTGTGTAATCTATAGTTTGTGCTGGCATTACAGAATCCCCACGTGGAGCTTCCAGTTTTGCCATCACACTCAGCTCAGGACAGCTCCTATTGCACTATTGCACAAGATCTTCGCAAATTCTTGAAGTGCCAAAATTTGCAATTAGAATATTAGCATTCAGCATTTTGTAACGTCGAGTTATCTGAAAGTTGCAGTTGAGTCCAACATATTTGACATCATTGCACAGACATCACCTCCCCTTCCCTGGCTGCCAATACTGAGAGAGACATAAGGTCTTGTGCTGACCACCAATCAAAGGCAGAGACAGCATGCACGCAGGTCAGGGCATGCACAAAGAGATACGATCTTGGTCTTCTCTCTCTATGTTCACCGACCAGCATGAATAGAGAAAGGCGACTAGTCAACTCTTTTCAGGAGTGGTCAACTTTGCCTCCAAAGATGACTAGTCAATTTATGTCCTAAAACAAATATATATAACTGCATGCAGTTTCAAAAACAGTATTCAACTCTTTAAAGCCAATTGTGTTTGCATTCATTATTACTCTCTTTTTCCCCCAATCTGCATTCCATTGGGTGATATTTTTTCCTTTACTCCCTGCAATGAAGACACAACAGAAACTGATAAATTCAATAAGCAATTTTTCGGATATCTCAAATTTAGAGTGTGTAAAAATGAAAAACTTGGACAAAGCTGTGGGTCACTTTTAATATGTTTTGAAGTTTCTTCTCATTTTATATGTAAAATATAAGACACATCTGTGGCATTCATTTGCCCCTGGAACAAGTTTCTTGCTTGGAAGATTAAAATTTACTCCTATATATATATGAATACAAATGGTTATCACGTATTCGGCTTGTTTTTTACCTGCTCTTGCAGCCATTACCCATTCCCAGCGACACCTGGGGTACCTATGCCTGTAATACAATACATACAAATGGCAGGGGCACCCTCTACCTACCCTGTGTTTTCTCACTCTTGAGGGATCCAGGAAAAAGCCCCAGAGTGCCGGTGCTGCAGGACAGAGCAGACACAGTTGGATCAGATAAGCATTCCTGAGTGTGGCTTGAGGCAATAAATTTGAGTAATGAAAATCTACTATGAGCCACACTATTGAATATTGCTAGGGATATTGCTACAATATTGACCACAATAGACACAAATCACACATGCAGCAAAGTGACTAAAGACTCTAGTTACCAGGAATGACCAAAATGTTTTTCATATTACACTTACAAAGCTTAAGACAGCAAAACTAAATACAATTTTCCATTATTACCATAACTTGTTGTTTGAGAAATTAGCAATTTATGCAGATTGTTAATTGCCAGCAGCGTCATTAATGAATGTGAAAATATTCACTGTAAATAAGATCACTTTCACCTAATCTGAGCTGACACATCCCCCAGATGAAAGCACACAAAGAAAATATTTTCCATAGCAAGATGATAAAATGTGTATATTTTACTAAGAATTTGCAAAATTGCCTAACGATGGTCACATGGCCAGCTACCAAAAGTTCAGCATTATTTGTATTTGAGAGCATTTGTAAATATGACATTTTAGTATTAAATAAAGCACCAATGATACCAATATACAATTTTTTTTTCAAGAATATGTGATATTATCAGTGTGCTATTGAGGGTCTCCAAGGGATCACCGGTCTACAGTGCAGGTCAAATAGCCCAATCCCAAGCATCACTGGGTTTGCATCCTGACAAGTGTTGAAACTTTAACAGGTATCTATACACTAGCAGCACCCATTCTCAGAACCCACTGACTTATGGTGAGACATTTTACAATGTGGCCCTAACAACTTACCCATGAGCGCATATTTACATATGGCAGTAGAGATAAGTCTATAGCACCTGATTTTTTTATTCCAATGCAGAATGTTTCTTGTGCTATCTCTATAGCCTCAATTCACTTAGCTGGTTGGTCAGTGTGTTCAGAGAATGGGTGCTGCTAGTGCTAATACATCTAAAGCTAGCCATACACGTGTCAGATTCCATGGCCAATTGATCACTCACCCAATTGATTCCGGCGATCTCAGCGGGAATGGGAGCTGCAATCAATCAGCCACTTAAGAGGATCCGATCGCTGCATACCACCTTGTCCGAGTGATCGCGTCCAATTGATCGGGAGCTCAGAATTGGATCAGAATTGGATCCGACAGAGAACCAACATGTTGGTTCTCTGTCGGATCCAATTCTGAGCCCCCGATCAATTGGACGCGATCACTCGGACAAGGTGGTATGCAGCGATCGGATCCTCTTAAGTGGCTGATTGATTGCAGCTCCCATTCCCGCTGAGATCACCGGAATCAATTGGGTGAGTGATCAATTGGCCATGGAATCCGACACGTGTATGGCTAGCTTAAGATTTCTCAGTTGGCAGTGACCTTTTGGCTTGGCTTGATGGACTGGAACAGATTCCAGTCTCCTGGGATGTAGAGTTATTGCTCCCAGGATGTTTGGGACTAAAGAAAAAAAATATATTCTTGTTTTTTTTTCAATATTTGAACCATAAGGCGCACAGACATTTTCCCATTGATATTATTGGGGAAAAATCTATAGTATTAATAATTTTAGTGGGTGTAGTTCTGCTTTAAAGTATATCTGAACTCATTAATCTTTTGCAAACCAAACAATAATATTCTACTCTTCCACACACTTAGCAAGCCAACATCCCAAAACAATAAAGTATAGAAGAAGATCAGGGTGATAAGATAGACCTATCATCACAGATCTAAAAATTCCCCCTGTATTCCAGGGGCGAGGGGACTTTACAGGCTTGGTGAGTGAAATCCAATAACACATCGGTGTTTTACGTAAAACATTAGTCATTTTGGTCAACAATGGTAAAGACAAAATCAAAGCAAAACAGAAAGTCTCTGAATAGGTCATTACAGCCATGTATCTCAAGATTCATCAAGAAACCTATAACTGAGATTCCCTTACAAAGACACATCTTTAGTTTTGCACATTTCAAGTTGATTTCAGAAACAAATTTTATAATTTGATAAAAATATATGAAAGTCATATTGACAGCAA
Organism: Ptychadena robeensis; assembly: GCA_036250615.1. Taxonomy (NCBI): domain Eukaryota; kingdom Metazoa; phylum Chordata; class Amphibia; order Anura; family Ptychadenidae; genus Ptychadena; species Ptychadena robeensis. The sequence goes on from CM070032.1 coordinate 26,726,607, forward strand.
TGTTTTACTCATTACAATGAAATGTAACACTGAAGATAAAGGGTAATAACCCTCTAGCGGTTGAGAGGAATCCAGTTTGTCCGCAGTTTGGGTTCGTCCCGAGCACTTCAGGAGTGGTGATCGGGAGAACGTTATATACCCCCCTATCTACATCACTTTAGCATTTACGGTGTTCCGGAACGGCTCCTACGGCGACATCGGTGATGCCAAGGGGGGGGGGGGCATAGACCTTTATGTTAATGGAGGGGTGTTGGTCTCCCAAAAGAAATGGTCAAACTTTTTTTTATTTCAAATTGATGACTGTGAGTTAATTGTAACCCTGCACCCAGATCACTCCCCCCAGCTGAACATGGTATCTTCACAATGCGGAGGCATTGTTGGGGGGGGGGCACACCTAGGGGGGCAGCAGATGTGGCACTCTCTCACCCTCTGTGTGTGAAGCGCAGCCAGCAAAGAGGCAGAGAGAGGGGAAATAAAGAAATGCAGCACTCAGTTGACTTTTGGCTCTCCCCACTGTTCTCTTTTACCTATGGGGGAAAGTGCTGTATAAAGTATGCATATTGTATGTAATGTGTGTGTGTGCGTGCATGTGTGTGAGATGCATGTCTCTTCAGCTTTTATAATACAATGTTCAAGAGCTTTGCAGCTAACTCCCAAATTGACATTTCGTGACCATACTTACCAATAAAACCCCTTTTATTCCAGTCAATGGGGAGCAGGTAAACATTGGTCCATGTAATGATACAAATAGGAGAAGACCAGATGTTGGCATGTATCAGCTGTTAATTCTTTGTACTGTGTGTACAATAGCAACATCTAAAAGGATTTATGGTGGAGAGCCTAGTCAACTTTCCAATATGCACTGGTTAATATACAGAAGCTTAACATAATCCATTACATTAAAATCTTCATATGTGGGATATCCCCCTGACAGCTACATAATCTATACACATATCATTTACATAAAATGTAATCTAACAGCAGTCCAAGGTGCCCTGGTTCACAATGATGTGTGGCTACTGTAGCTCAAGTACAATAAAACTTTTTGCTTAATTTAAGAAGCAAATGACAAAGGGACTGGCGATGCCAATCACAGTTAAATATAACTGAAAAAAGGTATATTTAAAGAAGCAATAAATGATGAATGTAGGGCGCTGAATTAAGCAGACGTAACGCAATAAATCATCCATAAAAAGCCTGGGCTGGTTTCCTAGCCCTGTAATAAAGTGTAATATTATTCAATAAATAGTAATAAATTGCATTAAAGTCATCACAGGAACTCGGGATTAATGGGTCGCCTGGAGAGACCTTCCTTTGTTGCTGAAAATGGAAGGCAGCCATCCAGGTGAAAAAATAAAATATTAAGCGATATAAAATACATTGAGAGGGAAAAAGGTGATAAAAAGCAATAGGCAGAACACAAGTGGCTGGAAGGGAGGTGAAGTGGTAATAGAAGGAGAAGACAGGATCAGAGGTATACACTGTATTTCATCTCATTTCTAAGCTGGAAAAGACAAATGAAAGGGGGGAATTACAATAAAATGACTCCTTCAATTTTCAATATCCTATGCAGAGCAAATATTCCACAGTTCACTCGGCAGAGCAATTTGCATTATCAGGCCAATAGTTCTATTTTCAGTAAGCTGCTTTAAATTCAAATATACAAATACATGGCATGCTATTTAAAGCCAGTAGTTAATGTACAGCTTTTATGTGCATTGTATGCCATACAGAAGTTTCATTTTCAAAATTGACTAAGGGCCTTTTCACACTAGCCACGGTAGCAATAACATTAGGTACACACTGTCACACTGGCCCCAGCATTGCGTTATGTATTAATGCGCAACACAGCATGTTAATGCCTACACCCTGCAGCATGGCTTTCATTGCCCACAGCATAAGCCTCTCCCATACATTTGTATTGTAGAATACACAGGATGTGGTAACATGGGGTTTTACTACTGGCATTGCATCCGTTGCCATTAAAACAACCAAACCATGGCAAGGCTAGTGTGAAGTGACACCCAAGCTTTCATTGCATTTCATTATATCAGCTCCACTGCACAGGCTACAAAAGTTTTGACTCATGGGCCACAATGGCATTTTAAATTTGCCAGAGGAGCCAGACAGAGAACCTGTAAGGGCTGCCTGGTCCCAAATTTTCCATACCACAAAAAAAATACTGCCAGGGAGGTTACAGGTTATAGGCAAAGTATGACCATAATCAATCATCCTCTAGACATCCTCCACTTTTTTTAGTGAATGAACGGAGGGGAACCAGAGTGTCTTGGCACCAGATAAAAAGGCTAAATGGGCCAGATATGGCCTGTGGGCTGTAGTTTGTTCTTTTGTATCTGGAGGTTAAGATGAATAGCTTTAGATGAACTTGCATTCCTTTGGAGTATCCTTCTCTTCTAAACTGGCTTTTAACTTTTTTTAGGTACCCTTAACTATCCAGGTCTAAAGCAATGGTGTCATCTTCTCCAATGTACAGCTCTTAGCTATACTTTGCAAAGGGAGAATGCTGGAAACCCCCACCCCTTCGACGTCTGGAACCCTGGAAGTGATGCAGCAATATAGAGAACCTCCAAAGCTTTCTGGTGGTGTATCCGATTTTCCCGCTACCCGCTCCATTATTGGTTGGGACTAACCCAAACAGCGGACAAACTGGGGTTAGGGAGGGAGTTAAAGAGAGAAATACTTTGCTCGTTTGGCCTCATCTCTTTACATTAACCTGATACTCATGGACATACAAGCTGGTAAGTAAAACACAAGCCTCAATTCAGCCAGTTTTTACACAGCTATTTACATATGGGAGGAGTCACATTATCACAACAGACTCACAACAGTAATAGCTGAGTAAATTGATGTTATTTTGATAGCTTGAGTTTTGAATTTGTATTAATATTCTGCATTGCAGTAAAATAGTTATATTACACAGACTCATCTCTCATTCCATATGAAAAATAGCAATATATTCAAGATGTGAATTCTCGAAGAGCTGATATTCAAAATTCCAATTTGTGATAAGAATATTTGCCATCAACACTATTAATGGGTAGATTGCCAGATTGGAAAAAGTGTGTCTCAATGAGTTGGTCAGTGTGTTCAGAGGAGGGGTACTTCGAGTGGAATAAGTCACATATCAAACCAAACAAACAAAGCAACTGGGTGGATAAGTAGGTTAGTAGGTTAGTCAATTGCTTCTCGGCCTTTTGGCTAAGATCAAGTGTAGTATCTGTTCTTATCAGTTCCCTGGGGAATGCTTCGGCGTTCCTTTCCGGCAGACAGATGTGTTCTGAGGTAACTCATACATCTTTGGAACCGGCATGGCCTGCGGTACGGGGCAGCGCAGACGGTAGATCTGGCTGTTGGATGACTGCCGCCATGTGGGGTAATTGGTGGTGGGAGTGGGAAACCGTGTCCTCTTCAGAGGATGTGGCTCAGTACCGCCCACCGGGCCTTCTGAGACGGACAGCTCTGTTGCATTTGTAACTGGCCTGGGGTCGAGGTTGAGCCTCGGAGACTTAGTGCCTCTGGTTGGGACCCAGAGGTGCCATAAAATCACTGGTGGGGGGACACCTTTTATGGCACATTTGACACTGGTCACCAAAGCACATCCTTTGTAGCAACCACTTCCTGGGGGCGGCCTTTTGGCCTTTTATAGCCGGCTGCTAAGGTCCGTCCCGTGCTGGTCACGAGACACTTATTTATTTATTTATTTTGTGTGACTCCTTCCCCCCACTCCCCTTGTTCACTAGTACGGGTTGACTAGTCCTTTTGGATTGCCCCGGAACATAGTGGGGAGAGGCTGCTTACGGCTGTGGCCCAGCAGTCTCTCCATGTTCTCGACCCCCAACTACTTGGGAGACTCTGCTTCGGCTGGGTCACCTTGAGGAAAGGGGCTCTCGGATCCTAGTACCCGGGGGACTTGGCTTTCCGGTCGAGACACCCTGGGGAACAGGTCATTCGAGGGACGTGTGGTTTTGGCTGCCGTCCCACTAGCCACCCCCCCCCTCCCCGGGGGTACCAGTCCTGCAGCTCCTTTTGGAGCAGGGATATTAGAGCAATCCGTGCTTGCTTGGAGTGTTGTTCACTTTTGTGCACTCACTTTTTTGTTTGCACTGGTTGCACGAGTTTTCGTATGGGTGCTTGCACTCTCCGAGGCTCAATAAAAGAAAAAAAAAGTAGGTAAGTCAATAGTTTATTTAAGACAGTCCACCAGGGCCACCATCAGGGGGGGACAGGGAGGAGTCTTGTCCTGGCTAATGAAAGCTTGGGGCCCCGGCTGCCGCCTGATCGGGGTCCCCATACTTACCACAGCAGCCTCGAGCAGAGAGCCGGGGGAAGGGGGTTGGTGCCACTAGTAGATCGAAATTTCCGCCCCCCCCCCATCTCAACAACTACAGTTTGGAGTCACCAAGTCGGCCAGAATATCTTTGGGAGGATACCTCCCTGCTCAACAACTTCAGGAGGGCCCGGAAAATTTCCTAGTATGGGGCCCCATGAATGCTAATTCCACTATGTGAATTCATATACTTTAAATCAATCACCTAATTGTATGTAAATGATGTATTCTGTAATTGTTCAATCCAAAACATTTCTCTTCAACTACAGACAATATATTTTAGTCTTCTTATCCTAACTTCATGGGAATTGGGGGCCGGCTAATAGGAAATCTGTCCAGTTTAAACATTTTCAAAGTTACAATTTATGCAAAACGTTCATTAGCTGAAGCATTTCAAAAGCATACCATGACTGCATGAAATCTGCAATTTATAATTAGACATCTTTTCGTGGCTGATTTAAGTAAAAATAAAAGTGCTGTAGATAGTACGAGGCATTGAAGGACTCAAAGCCAGTGACTATCCAGTATATAGTTACATATACTGTACTACTCTTCCTGTCCTAAATACTTTTTGTAAAATTATATTTTTATATTATTATAATTTTTTGGTGGTAACAGTGTCACTTTACACATATTTAAAATGGCCATTTGTCATTAGTAAGCATCTTGCCAACATCCCAAATCGAACGTTTACATATATAGGGATGTTAAACAAATGCACTAGCACTTTATGGACTTTTTGCACAACAGACATGGATTCCTTGATCTTCTGAAGAAGCCCATATATTGGGTGAAATGCATTGTGAGACAATCATGAAACCCACTACAGACTTATGACTTTGTACAGGCAAGAATATGCTTGCCATTCTATAGACAGTGATTATGTGCAATTGGTAGTGCTTTTCTCTCAACCTTTGGTTGTTTTGGAACATGGTTTTCAACCTACTAATGTTTTAAAATAAAATTGTCCTCAATTCAAAAATGTATAGAATCCAATCTTCTTTCCAGGAACGTGCCTGAGGTTAGCCACCTCTTGTTGGTTCTGTTTCTCCAACGTATTTTGTATTATGTAAAATTGTCACTTCAGGATTAGGGTTTAGTTTTAGGGAAGGGAACTAAGTGTTAACCTCTCTAGCACACTGCTGAGGTCCATATTTCTGCACCAAAAGTGCACCATAGACTTAGTCTATACAAGGGTCTAGTAGACATCCTGAATATAACAATGTTTGAAACACAAAATATATGTTCAAAAATAAAATAAATAAATAAAAGGTATGATAAAATTTCTAAAATATTTTTTTGTATAAAAGATTTAAAAAAACTGTATTTATATTTATATTTTGTTTATAATACAATTTTTATGTCATTGGAAATGTGTTTGTGTTTTTTTTTTACTTTGAATTGTATAAGACACAGTCATCACTGTAACCAGAAAAATTCCCTTTGGCATACTCTCTCCTCTGGTGTGATTACCACACCAGTGGAGAAAGAGTTAACTGCAAAGGGCACATATGGGGAATCAAACTTCTTCTGGATGAGATGATGCCGTCAGCGTAATTGATAAGAGCAGATTTTCATACTTTAACGCTGGTCTTATTAACACTATTGGGATCAATCCCAATGGCGACTGAATCAATGTCAGCTTTGGACCTCACAAGTGCTCTTTTAGCTTAATGCTAATGAATTGCCCAATTTGTTTAGCAAAGGAGAGCAGAGACTATTGTAGCTAAAATATAGTTGTAAAGCTGGGAATAGACGTACGATTTACCGTCGATTCCTTATCTGATTCTATGCACTAGCAGGCAGCGTGATGACTTTTTTTTTTTCTCTCCAACATTTTTTTTTTCTACCACATTTTTTTTTTTTCCAACATTTTTTTTTTCCTCGCCAAAATTGTTTTTTCTCAATTTTTTTTTCTCTCCAACATTTTTTTTTTTTCTCTCCAACATTTTTTTTTTCCTTTAACATTTTTTTTTTTTTTTCTCTCCAACATTTTCCTACACTTATTTACCTCAATATTTTTTTCTGCCACATGACCCCTAGGGGGCTCCGTACTGCTGAATAGAGGTGGTCACATTTTTTTTTTACATTTCGACTAGCTGACTTTAGGTGTTAATTGAAAAGCCCCCATATCATCGCCAATTGCTGTAAATGTAGAGAAGGGTTTTGTGAACAATACAAATAAGAAGTTCAAATTGATAATTTATGCAAAAAGTACATGTGCCTGAACAATAACTGTTTTTTGTAATGTTCCAACACATTACTTACACACTCTACACCCCCAGTACTTTTGGTGATGACACCTTGTTCATCTTCGCAATTGACTCCCAAATAAAGTAGTCGAAATTTCGCAGCCATCTTTACCCCTGACCATTACTTTGCAGTGCCACATGTATCTGCCGTCTTCTACTTAATGTTTTTTTACAGTACCGGGATCAACCAACAATAGTAGGCAGGCATACTGCAACACTAACTTATTTAATCAATTAATACAACTTGCGAAACCTATACTCATGTAATGAGGGAAAGAAATCAGTCTGCTTAGCAAAGAATGCAACAGTTCAACCTGTCCCTAGAAGGCAGCAGGTCCCCAATAGTCTTTCTGCCCACGGGTCATGCCACTCCACTTGAATTGGGTGTCCAGGATGATGCCAACATGTGCCGTACTGCAGGCAACTGGGTCTCATCCACACATACATGCATACTATTGAGTCCACTGGCTGCCCGCACACCGGTATAAACGGTGGAGTGTAAATATCCTTGAAACAAGGCTTTAGCCCAGTTGCTGCTGTCTCCTCATAACTGACTCCTCCAAACTTTCCCTCCTTTTCCTGGGCCTCAGCTTAATACCCTTCCTGCCCCTGGGTCTTATGAGATGCAGAGTTAAAGGGGACAGCACCTGCCCTTGTTTACACTACAGTTGCTGTACCAAGGATCTTCTATATAAAGGCTGATATACTAGATAGGCTTGCAATGTCAATTATCATTCTGCGTATAAGCTTTGTCAAAGCTATGTTGAAATCAGTCATGCAATCATATGCAAGAATTGTTTTTCCACTGAAAAGCAGGGCATATGACCCATTGTATTTTTAGGTTTTGATCAATTTAAAGCAGTAGAAGCTGAGTAAGCAGGTCTGTGTGGTATGGACACAGCTGATTTTGTCATTTTGTAATTCAAGTGTAACGTTTATTAAAATGTTACATCAATGTTCTGACTTGATTTAAAAGACAAAAAAAAAAAATCATACCCATTCATCTTAAACCCATCACCCAACCCATTTATAATGGTTCTCCATTTTGCATGTTCAGTCTCTGTTTTAAAATGGCTCACTACATTACCATACATTGCTTTCCATTGCAACCACAGACAGGTCCTATTAGATCTATGCTATATATAACCTTTAACTGAAATAAACATCATCATTGGCTGTAAAGGTTAACATAGGCAAAATCATGCAGCATATATAAATGGAAACCATTGCCCTAAGCCTTCTTCTCCATATCGTGGTGTATCGTGCTGTAGGCTTCTGTGATCAGAATGTAAAGCCCCCCATACACCTTCAGATTCCTCCATACAACTTTCATGAGACCTACCAACAACTATGTAGTATAGTGACCTCCCTGATAGAATACATAGTGATTGGAAGGTGTAGAAAGGTCCTCATATTACATGGTTTTGGTAGAAGAAAAGTTGGTTGTACAGAAGTTGCATGGTAGTTGTATGTGGTGTATGGGGGGCTTTAAAATCAATCAGGATGATTAACCAAGTGCCAAGCAGTCTCCCACCTCAGGTTTGATGATGGATGACCCTATCCAACATCAAGCTTGAGATGGGAGACTACTTGGCACAGGGTTGATCATCCTGATTGATTGTCAATTCAGATCACAGAAGCCACAGGTCCTATAGCCACCATCCGCCACCAGAGCTGATTGTACTTGTTGTTATTCTATACAGATGGTTTCTGTAATTGTTGTAGTCATATGCTGGTTTTATGTAATAAAAGACACAATTTCTGTCAACCCTTGGTGTCTCCTAATGCTATATGCCTGACCCACAATACATTTTGTGTGTAGATACACTAACCTGAAACCCTCATCCTAGACATTTACTAGTGAAAGGGGATGCTGATCACCACTAAGCAAACCCCACATACCCAACCTTCAACGTCCAACCATGTTGACATCATTCCTGTTCCCAATTTAGAAAGTTCCCCACTCTGGACAGATAATATGAAGTGTTTACATCCCACAGCTAGTGATATAGACAACAAGAAAAGAAGAGCTATTCACTGCAGTATCATGAACTTGGTTATTTTTAATGACAGTTATTAGTTAGAAAGGGTGCACTTTATCCTTGAGATCAACTTTAATTTACATTAGTATTTCTAGGGTATCTCCAAAATCCTATCACCCTTTTAGTCCCTAAGGGGTTGGCCACCTCTATTTTAGGGTTGAGTCCCCCCAAGATACTCTAGAAATACAAACTGATTTGTGGGATATGGTGATATTATTACTGGTATTTGGGACCCCCCCCCCTTTTATTTACTATACTCTTTAATTTAATTTACATTATTTTTCCTAAGATGCAGTTCCCCTCTGCTCTACATGAATAAGAGCCTTGTGTAGCTGCATCAAATCCTAGCAATCACCATCCAGGATCATTCTTCTTATTTGTTCCCCCAATTCAAAATGTTATTATATTTAACACTTTATAAATACAGAAATATTGGCATTTCCAAAACAATAATAATAATATAATAAATATATAATAAACAATAATATTCTCACTTCACAAGGACTTTCTTTCAAATCAACCCACAATTTTTTATGTTCCCTTTCAGGCTCCGTCAAATAAGTTATGATAGCTGGTGCTGGATCATCAGCAGGCCTGTCTTTAGCCTTTTGAATTGTACCCAAACAAAGAAAGATGAGAACCGCACTCTGGGATACATGAAATCTATAACACAAACTTAATTTTCAAATCCACAGCGAAGACATACAGCAAAACGAAGCAAAATGTGTCACCCCTTTTACAAAGGGTGCACCTCTCTGACCATAGCAAAAGCAAAGCATTAAGCAATTGAAAACGTGAAGGAAAGTGATTGCCAGGTTTGGCTTAGGGTATCTGTGAGGGGAGTGTTTGTGGACGAGTAACATAGAGAACTTTCAGGCATGACTCACTGTTAGGATGGATAAATAAATGCATCCAAAACAAAGTGTGCAACAGATGTTCCAGCAAGGTATGCAGAGTTAATAGGTGCGTAAAAAAGTGGTAAAACTGGGTATTAGGATCCCATAGTGAGGCTCCATAGTATAGAGCCAGATCTAGGTTTCCATATAGGTCGAGTTACCTTGTTAGCTATAGAATAGCTGTGGAGATCATCCATGGTGTAGCACTAGTTGAAAAAGGTAAACTAATGATGGGGGTATGTCGTCCTATATAGCTCCCCCCGGGGGGGGCGGGGGCCCGGGCACCCCCCAGATTAGGCAGGCGCGTGCACCCCCGCTCCCCCGTACGGGCGCGTTCACTCCCAACCTCGGTCAGGGTCAGAGGGTACCCTCTGCCTCGTCACGGGAACCGCGTCCCGTGGCTGGCTTGGGGGCGGCACCTCTTTACCCTTGGGATCACGCTCCCCTAGGGGGGAGGAGCGCCCTAAGTCCACCCACCGCTCCAAGTAAGGATTCCTGGGTGGGGCCTGGGCTCAGGCGCCCATGAGCCCGCCCCCCTAAGTGGAGAGCAGGCACTTCGCGCCCGTAACAGGCGCGATAGAATAGGTCATCTCATAATTGAGTGCATCTAGGTGATACAAAGGTAGAAAGAGAGAGTTATGGCAATATTTAATCGCCTGAATTCGGTAGCGTAAATCAAAATTAATTAACCCTTTGGGGATATTTGGGCAAAGCACATCACTTGGGTAATGTTCATCAGAATCTGATTGTGTAGGTAGTAATCCTACTGTCACAATCCTCGGGGTGGCCTTATTTAGTCCCCTCAAGTGATTAAAAATAAATACATAACGTTTGTCATAAAAAAACAATCATAAGATGGAAAAAAATAAATCTTAAGAGCAGAAAGGGTAACTGTGTGTGCATTGATCATGATGTACGGAGATAGCCTTATATCTAACGGGGCGAGCCATTCCTATAAAGAAATGCTTAGAAGGATACACATCAAGTCCAGAGTAAGAATATTAGTAATAATATACAACTTTCTGGAATTAGATGTAAATAGACGCTAAAACTTTTACCAAACATTTAAACTTTTAGGTTTAAAGAATCAGTGCAATATTCTTTTTCTGTCCTGTAGTTGACATACGGTATGTTCCACAGTATAATTTGAGGTGAGTTCTACAAAAGCAGAAATCAAATATGTGCATGATTTGTTATATAGTAATGTGCAAGTAATATTTGATTTCAATAAATAATTTCAATAATCAGTAGGGTCCTCCAAAGTAAAATCTAGTTATATAAACCGTTTCCACACCCCACAACATCCACATCAGTAGTATATCCCTATGGGGGACAAATATTCCCACCTGTAAAGCTAAACAGGGCTTTAACAGCAACAGCTATATCTGGACTATAGTATACCGTATATACTAGAATATAAGCCAAAGTTTTCAGCACCTGAAATGTGCTCAAAAAATTTAATTTGGCTCAGGAACTGAAAATCAAATCAAGTCGAAGTTTTTAGGTTGACTTAATTTGAACGTATTTTGTATTGTATTTTGTATTACTCTAGCATATGACCCTTAATCCCGTCTCTACATCTACCATTGTGGTGATGATATCATGTTTAGGGGCTTTGTAATTAATTTAAAAATCTGCTGAATTATATAATAACATCTCCTAACAAAAGCACAATTGCTGTGTGTTTCTGAGCCTTAGCGGCTGCATTTCCCATCGGGCTTATACTCAAGTCATTCAGTTTTTCCTGAATTTTTTCCTAAAATAAGGTACCTCTGCTTATATTTGGGTTGGCTTATACTCAAGTATATACTGTCAGTATATTCACGCAAAGAATTAACCTCCCTAGCGGTTAAGATGAACCCAGCTTGTTCGCTCTGGACGTGCAAAAAGTGCACTAAAATGAACTGGGTTCGTCCGCCCCTGAGAGGTTCCTTGCAGTGCTGGCTTACATGATCCGGTGTCACTCCACTGCTGCAGGCTTCTGGGAGTGAAGAAGATCCCTCTCCAAACCCCCCCCCTCCCTTTGTCACGTCCTTCCGTTCATGACCGGGGGGGGCAGGGGAAGAGGCATCTGTGGCGCGCTCTTTACCTTTAACACCACTTTGAACACAGTATTCTATTTAGAATCTGTGTTCAGAGTGGTTGGATTGAGAAATCTCAGTTTGCTCTGAGATCGCAGCAGAAATCTCTCCCCCCAGCCGGTGTCACATCACTATCTGGACTACATCTCAGAAGAACAGACTGTTTTTACAATTCAATCGTTCTGATCACAGTTTCTAAATAAGGAGTGTGATCAAGTAATTCAAGTATGGAAACTGTTTCTTCTGAGATCGGAGAGAGCCCCCCCCCCTCCCCCCTGGAATCCAGGGAGTAGTGCTGTGACCACCAGAAAGGGAGAAGAGAGAGAGGAGGACTCAGCTATCTCCGATCTGGAAGCAAACACAGTAATTTCACAATCCAACCAGTCTGTTAGAGGGGTTTGAGTTTTAAAACTTACTGCTTTCAAATCAGGACTGAATACGCTTTCTGCATAGAAGCTGTATTCATTTGAATAAAAAAATCACACTGAAATAAGTCCCCCCCAAGACCCCCCCCCCCCTCTGTCATTTAACTCTCTCACCCCCAGTGTGATGGTCCTGATGATTACACTGGGGGGTGGAGGAGCCAATTCTTAAGAGACTTGTACTGTAGTCAATTGAATTAAACTTTTATTATAAACAAATTTAAATACCTACTGTTTTGGAATCGTCTCAATACTAAAGAAGTATTTTGGAGATTTCATCACCAATTGATACCTTTTATTAAATTGTTTTAAATTACATTAAAAATTTTTATTTTTTTTACAGAATTGTTCGTTTCACACATTAAAAAAAAAAAAAAACATAAAAAAAATGTGGTTAAAGTCTATGGTGCGCTTTTGGTACAGAAATCTGAACCATAGCAGTGCGCTAGGGAGGTTAATGACAATTTGTATATGGACTTTACTGTGTTTACAGACTTTTTTTGTCATGTATAGTTGATTGCCCCGACGGGTTTGGCCTTCAATAAAGCTTCTTCAGGGAGACACACAACTGTCTAAAGATCAAGGCATATAGTGATTGGAATATCCTGTGGAGCATTTAATAAAAAGTACAAAAGTTGTGGCATCCAAATCATTTTTATCAAAAAAATTTTTCCTATTAGTGTCATGTGTATCCTATTCCAAATTTTTAATTGCTCTTTAAATTTATTTATCAGTGGAAGAATATTCAGTGTACAAAATTCTGAGAGATCCATGCTTATTTTGACTCCCAGATATTCTAATTGTGATACTAATTGAATTTGACATATAGAATCCCCGCTAATTGTGTATGCCCCAAACACCATCAAAATATTTGACTTTGCCTTATTGATTTGCAAAACCCGACCTAATACCAAATTGTTGCCATGTTTCAAGTACCTTTGGGACTGTATACTCAACATCTGTAATGAACATCAAAGAGTCGTCCGCATATAGTGAGATTTTAATTTCTATTTCTCCCCATTCCTTTTCATTCCTCTTCATTCCTTTAATATCGGTTGCCTGCCTAATTTTAGCTGCCAACGGCTCTATCGCCAAGGCAAAAAGCAGGGGCGACAATGAGCATCCATGCCTCGTGCCTCGACGCAACACAAATGACTCCGAGATAATCCCATTAACCAACATGGAGGCTCTTGGCTTTAGATATAACAATTTAATCCATTCAATTAACCTCTCTCCAAATCCCATTCTTACTAACACACCCCATACATAGTTCCATTCCACACTATCAAAGGCCCTGGACACATATATCACTATATTTAGGAAAATATCAGGAGTTTTTAGGGATTTATTGTGGGGACACAAAATTTCTAGAGTTAGTTTGACCACATTACAGAGAGAAAGGGATGAAGGTGGACTTGCTACACCATGTCCCTGGATTTATTATTTAGCGGCACAGTTTTCACATATGAAGGGATGGGCTACACTAAGTGGGAAAAGGGCGTCACAAGAAATTATATCCTTCCTATTGCAAGGAAGGGACCCGCTAACAGAATTAGAAACTGCCAGATTTCAAAATTTAGCGAAAAAATACACAACATTAGTATTAATTAATAAAACATGGGCAAGAGTCAAAGGTTTATTAGATATAGGGATATATGCCAAAATAACACCGTTATGGGGAAATAAAAAACTAACAGAAATATATAAATTGGGGCACTTTAAAAAATGGAAAGAAGCAGGAGTGAAGAACGTAGTAGATTGTTACAATCAGACAAACTTCAAATCCTTTAAAGAATTTCAAGAGGAGTATGAAATCCCCCGGATAGGCAGTTCCAGTACTGTCAAATAAGACACTCCTGTAAAGAACAAAGTAAAAAAATGAATATTTTTTAAAGAGAATTTAAGGTAATAGAAGAGGTTTGGGAAGGGAAGGTGGCTAAAGGGATCATGTCAGACCTATACAGGGGTCTAATAGATAAGCACTTACAGAAATTTCCCCTTCAAACCAAGAAAAGATGGGAGAAAGATGTAGGCCCTATTTCCGAAGACAACTAGGGAGAAATTTTGTCCCATATAGAGAGGGTGTCAATGTCACATTCAGATAGAACTTCACAATTTTTTATAGTTCACAGATTGTACTATACACCTGAGCGAATAAATCGGATGTATGGAAGGAAAATAGATAAATGTCCTAAGTGTCAGGGTCCCCATGGAGATCTTGTACATATGCTGTGGAAATGCCCTAAGTTATATCGTTATTGGACTGATGTGATAGATACAATCGAACGTATATTTGAAGTAAATTTAAACAATTATATTTTTACGTGTATATTGGGATGTATAGGCAAAAATAGAAAAAATAGAATAGAAAATAGAATAGAAAAAATAGAAAAATATCTGGCCATCACTAGATCGATATATGGGGCAAAAAAAGTACTGGTACGTAAA
>CM070032.1:26741195-26772168 GCA_036250615.1 Ptychadena robeensis
GTGAAGCTTGATCTTTTATAGAGCATTTATAAGATAATATCTGAGCCAAAAAAAAAAAAAAAAGATCAAGGCATAACCATGTATGGACATAAGATTTATTTGATCAATCATTACAGAATATTTTACTTTTTCTGTAATGATTGATCAAATAAATCTGATATTAATATATGTGTGTCTCCCTGAAGAAGCCTTATTGAAGTCGAAACGCGTTGGCACAGTCAATTACACATACCAAAAAAACAGTAAAGTTCATAACCAAGTTGTCAATAATTCTCTGCTGTGTACAGAGAATGCGTTTTTTATGTGAAGATTTTTATCTGAAATTTTCTTTACATTTTATAAATGTAAATATACTTATGTACAATTAGTCCAGATCTAAATAAAAACTTTATAAATCAGTTAACGACATATTGTTGCTGTTAAAGCCTAGTTTAGCTTTATGGGTGGGAATATTTGACCCCCCCGCCCCCAGGGATATAGTACTTGATTTCATTTTCCTGTGATACTCTACAATTAAATAGTGGATGATTGTTTAAATGGTAGCTTTGTTTGCGGGTTAGCGATGATAAAACCGTTGTTGTTTGAGATGAACTGATCCTCGGCAAGCGGTAATCCCTGGCATTGCTCTGGGATCATACAACACTGGCAAATGACATTAATTACCTGCATGATGAGCAGTACACAAAGAACACTGTCACACCTCCCACTGCAGGAAGGGAAATCATTGTGGAAGGTTTTCTATGCGTATTGTGCTGCAGATTCCTGCATATGGATAATAAAGACATAGTCATAAAGTCAGATGATTAATTTAGTACATGTTGCAGAGTACAAGAAGATCTGGAAGATAATGATACAGGATGCAAATCATGCCCTGGCAGGAGTAACCTGGTGGGATAATGGAGGCTTGCAAACAGCGGGAATTCACCCTCTACATTATATGGTTTTTACATGTCTATAGCAATGTGACAAAAACCCATGGCTAAAATACACATAGCCTATAGGTGCCACCATGGCTGTGGGTATGGACTTGTGTAGATGACCACAGGTGGAGTACCACAATCCTGTTTACTTTCAGTGATTTGCTGATATATTCTAGTGACTATAGGCAACAAATATAAGGCTTTCCGATCCAAAAATGGATCTCTTTAAATGTCAACAATCGAAGGGTATGGACTGGGAAAAAAATCTTTTGGACAGAGTAGGAAATGTTTGTAAAGACAAATTTTTTTATCTATTGTAGATTAACAGTTCTGAGATGTGGTGGCTGCATTGGTTAATTTTCAAATGCCAAGAACATTTTGAATTACAAACAATATGTGTTGATGTTGATGATATGCCCAGAAATGCGATGTTCTTGTCATTTTAATGTGAGCAAAAAGTGTATCTAAAGCAAATATCTAAACTGGAATAAATGAATGTCCAGTAGATGTTGGTGGGAACGTTTAAGGAGTGTTTTCATTGTTCATAATTCCATGTATCCATTTATGCCTCTAGGTGGGGGGGGTTCTGATGATGATTTAGGGATGTTTCTGGATACCATACGGTTCCCGTGCCTGACGCCGGATCAGAGGGAGGCTCTGGAAGCCCCTCTGTCGGCGATGGAGCTTGAGGAAGCGTTGAAACTTTTTGCTCGCACTAAGTCGCCAGGTACAGAAGGCCTTCCGATTGAATTCTACTCAACGTATGGGGAGGTACTGGTGCCACATCTCCTGAAGGTTGATAATGTCGCGTTTGAAGTAGCCCAATTGCCTCCTTCTATGTGTGAGGCCCTTATAGTTCTGATTCCAAAGCCTGGTAAAGTTCCTCATGAGATGGATTCTTTTAGACCAATTTCCTTGCTGCAGGTGGATGTGAAAATTCTGGCTAAGGTGCTGGCTAAGAGGCTTAACGGGGTGACAGCATCTTTGATTCATGCAGATCAGACGGGTTTTATGCCTGGGAAAAACACAACCTTTAATACCCGACGGCTCTTTATGAACCTGCAGACGGGACATGACGACCTGGGCACGAGAGTGGTGGTCTCCTTGGACGTGGCTAAGGCATTTGATGCTGTTGAGTGGCCCTTTTTGTGGGAGTGTATGTCTCGCTATGGCTTTGGTCCCTGATTTATTCAGTGGCTTCGGCTGCTGTATACGGGCCCCCGGGCTAGTGTCATCGCTAATGGTTGGGTGTCTGACCGGTTTTCTTTATATGAGGTACCAGGCAGGGTTGTCCGCTGTC
Organism: Ptychadena robeensis; assembly: GCA_036250615.1. Lineage (NCBI taxonomy): Eukaryota > Metazoa > Chordata > Amphibia > Anura > Ptychadenidae > Ptychadena > Ptychadena robeensis. The sequence continues at coordinate 26,743,416 of CM070032.1, forward strand.
CCTGACCCTTTTTGCCCTTGCCATTGAACCCCTGGCTGTGTTAATCAGGGGGGATCCTGAGATAGTGGGTCTGCGAGTGGGATCTTTTGTGGAGAAGATTGGATTGTACGCTGATGACATGTTGCTGTATTTGGCTGATCCTGATAGATCTCTATCTAGAGCTCTTCAAGTCATTGGTGAGTTTGGACGTTATTCGGGTCTTAGTATTAACTGGACAAAATCTCAAGTGTTGCCGATGGATAGTTTTCCTATGACTGAGACCATGGCGAGCTCTGGCTTACAGAGTGTGGCTCAGTTTAAATATCTTGGCATTCTGGTTACTAGGCGGATTCGGGACTTCTTGCCTCTGAACTTTGATCCCCTGTTGACTCATATCAAACATAAACTTCAAGTATGGGCCAGATTACCCTTGGGAGTTGCTGGACGGATTAATTTAATCAAGATGATCCTGCTCCCTAAAGTGTAAAGCTAGCCATACACGTGTCGATCGATCACCCATCCGATCGTTTCCAGTGAAGCCACAGGCGTCGATCGATCGCCCAATCAAGTCTGTGCCTACCACCTTAGGCCACCGATTCCTGGACGATTCTGTTCCCGATCGATCGCTTCACAAATGTCAACTCCCCTTGATGTGTGCTCAATTGATCAGAAAAGACCAACAGGTTGGTTCTCTGGCCGATCCGATTTGGGGGCCAAGTCGATCGGGTGGGGTCGATCGGTCAAGGTGGGCTGCACTCGATTCCTCGTCGATCGATCGGCGTGCACGCGCCTGGTGATCGATCGGCCAGGAATCGTGTGGGAAATCGACCCTTGTATGGCTACCTTTATATGTGATTTGGCATTCCCCAGTTTATATACCATTGAAATACTTTAAACGGTTGGAATCTCTGCTGAAACCCTTTGTGTGGGGCAAGTCCCGGCATAAACTGGCCTGGAAGACTCTAACGCTCCCGGCAGATGCAGGGGGTATGGCTCTTCCGGACTTTAACTTGTACTATTTGGCGGCCCAGCTGTCCCATTGGCATCATGTGTTTGTTGCGGACTCTGCGAGGTTCCGTGCCCTTACGGTTTTGGATCCAGACAGCCTTCTGTACGATCCTTCCTTGGTGATGTTCAGGGGAAGCCGTGGTTTGGTACCAGGTAAGATGCGTAGCCCTGTGGTGGTGTTACCCTTATTGAAATGTTGGGAGCTAGTGTTGTCTAAACTGGAGTGTCCTTCTATACATACCCATACTCCCTTATGGGACAATGCGCTCCTCCCCGAGTTTGCTAAGATTCCAGATGGTGTGTTGTGGGCGTCCAGGGGGATGACCCTGCTCTCCCATGTTTATACTGAGACTGGCCTAAGACCTTTTGACGACTTGAAGACGATTTTTGATCTGCCCAACAACATGTTTTTCCGATACCTCCAACTGCGTCATGCGGCTCAGGTTCAATTCCGGGACAGGTTGGCCCCGTTCCGGGAACCACCTGAGGCGCTGTACCTTATGGCCCCTGAGTCGTCCAGACATATTTCAGTGATTTATGGTGACTTATTGCGCAAATCCCCTGAGTCTAGTATGTTAAGTCTACAACACTCTTGGGAGACTGATGTGTGTACTCTAACAAATGATGATTGGCTGGAGGCGCTTGAGGCTCCTGTTCTGGTTTCCCCGAAACTTTCACACCGCTTGACGCAACTGTACATCTTGCACAGGAGCTATTTAACGCCAATACGCATTGCTAGGTTCAAGCCGGATGGATTCGCTATAGTTTTCTTAAAGACGTTTTTCCTAGTCATCCAACCGGCACTCTGATTCAGAATTGAAAATGCCAGTTGGGTGACTACCAAAACATCTTCAGGAAAACTTAATTTACTACCACAGATAAGTATGGTTACTCTTTCACCAGCCAAGTAAATTATAAAGTTCTGCAGCCAAAGCTAGGCCAAGCCATCTTCCAACTTTCCTAGTCATATCTCTTCACAGTGGATTAGTGTGTGCCCTATGGCCATAATTGTTTATTTTGGGATGTTTGGAGGAGGAAGAACAAGGCCTATGAAGAAAAGAACACCTTGCCTACTGTGAAGCATGGCTGGGGGGCCAATCATTCTTTGGGGCTGATTTGCTTCTGCAGGTACAAGAAAGCGTGTGCAAGGTACCATGAATTCTCTTCAGTACCAGGAGATATTGGAAGGAAATGTGATGCAGTCCGTCACAAACCTAAAGCTTGGGAGATGTTGGACCTTTCAACAGGACAATGATCCCAAGCATACCTCCAAGTCCACTAGAGCATGGTTGCAGATTACAGGCTGGAACATTTGGGAGTGGCCATCACCACCAGTTTCAAATCTGATTGAGAACCTCTGGTGGGACTTGAAGAAAGCATTTACAGCACGCAAGCCTAAAAATGTGACTGAACTGGAGGCTTTTGCCCATGAAGAATGGGCTAAGATACCCGTAGATCGCTGCAAGACACTTGTCAAGCTTTGCTTCACGTTTAAAAGCTGTTATAACTGGAAAAGGATGTTGTACTAAGTACGAGGGGTTGAATAAAACGAGGGGATGAATACAAATGATAATGAATGATGAGCACAGAAAAGACATTTGTGGTTATTTCATTATTAATGTTATGTTATATTTGTTTGACTTACAAGCGTCGCTTTCATTTCATTGTAAACAAGATGACTGAAATGATCAAAATGAATGTCAAAATGGCTAAAACACTCAATTTCAGTGGGGGTTGAATAATTTTGAACACAACTGTATATGGTGCTTTATCGGGCGCAGGCAGGAAGTGACGTCCGACCAACGCCACTTTCGGTTTAGGAACAAGGAACTGTGCGTTCCATATACCGGAAGTGACATCGCTGATGTCACTTTCAGTATAGCTCAGATTCGAATTTCCCAACAAACAGGCGGACATCGGACTTTTGTGAAAGTCCGATCCGGCTGCTTGCAGGCAGACACAGATGATGATCGTCCATCACTATTTAGAAGTAAGGAATCTTAAAAAGCATCCTTACCAGGTCTAAAGATATGGCTTTCCCTGACCCCCTCCTTTATCGTGCGGCGATACACTTAAGTCATTGATCAGGATAAAAGCAATCTGGAGATTTTGGTCTTGGTGCATGGTAAGCTCAGGTATGACTACAGTACGCTGTTTCATTCATTTTGGTCATAGTTGAGCTTACCATGCACCAAGACCAACATTTCCAGATTGTTTTTATCTAGATGAAGTGACTGGGTGTCATGAAATGCCTTGTACAATTAGTGTTGATTGCCTCTACTTACCGGATAAAAGGGATTCAATCTGAGCCTTATTTTAAGTGGGTACATCCCAGAAAACCATTTTCACCACCGGAAGCACAGATCCAGCAGCCTATGCCTACCAGTTCCCCACAGGCCTAACATAATGTGACCAGGATCTCCCTCAGCAACCACTGCATTGGGACAGTGGAATAAAGTTCTCCACTGACCTACTGTTCTGTTCTCCTTTTGTCTTAGGGTACATATCTAGACAGACAGATAAACCCTATCTCAGCAATGAGGTGACAATTGAATAACTTCCAACTTGTCTTTATTGCAAAGATGTGCAGTATGGTAAAACAGCGATGCTGCTGTGGGCTTAAATATAAGGAGTGACTCCAGACATGTGCTGCCTTCTCCAAGGATGTGTGCCGAATGTTAAAATGGCTGCTGGAGTGAGCTGATGATGTCACTGAGTTCAGGGGTTAGAACTATGGAAGCTGACATGAATCAAACTTCCCTAAATTGCATAGCTGGCCTGTATATGGGAAGGCCACTAGAGGGTGCTATTGTACAACTAACCTTAGATAAGGCAGAACAATACGTTAGCTATATAATAGACTTGTAAAGTCCAGTTTAACTTTGCTGAAGGCATGACACCTACATACATTAAAAGTTGTCCTCAGTGACCATTTTTTCTCTACCATACTTACCTTACTGTGGCCAATGATTAACATTGCAATTTTATGACCATAGATACTATTGGCTATTACACTACCAATACATTGAATCTCCAAGTGTGCTCCCCGTTCCCCAACAACCTGGGCACCTGGCAGGCCGAGGACCCAACCTCCAGCCGGTGAAACAGCAGGTACATCCACCTTACAAGCTACCATGGATTCTGGCAATTTAACCTTCTGGGCATTTCAATTTTTTATGGCACGAAAAGCTGTTTCCCTCGCAATCGGGGCGGAGTACACTGTACACTCTACTCTGCCGCGATTGCCAGCTCTCTGCTCAGCCCTCCACACCCCGCTGCCCCCTTCAGCGTCACAGACACTTCATATACAGACACTTCATATCTACATACATTAAAGGTTTCTGTGCTCAGTTGCCCTCTCTATTCAGAGAACCATTGACCAGCAACCCAAAACATAACTGAGGGGTATAATTATGATTGTCCAATATATCCACCTTGGCACGTATCACATGCTCTTAGTATTTCGCTCCTTTTCGTGCTCCTAACCCATTCTAATCTTGTTTTTGTCCTTGGGGACATGTTTTTTGGAGAGACCCCCACACAGCTCTCGTTCATTGTTCTAAATGAAGTCATAGTTTTCATTTCTATGTAGTTGAAGAATCTACTATGAGCAAAGTTCTGTGCTCACTACAACTGAATAAATTGCTGTGTCTTTTTTTATCTGTACATTTTCTTTAATATTCCCAGGAGAACTAAATATATCTAGAATTTTGTTGTCCTCAGCAGTTTGCTATTCTTGCACTCAGCCCGTATAAGACCCATAATATCTAATGCAAGCTGACTGCCTGGTTTAAATACTCTTCATGGCTACTGGCTGAATAGTGTAAGGGTATAGCATACTTTCCAGTATATACAGCATTAAGCAGCCCATACACGGGACAGATTTTCAATCAATCAACTTAAAACGATAAATTTTTAAGTCGGTATAAAATTGTATGTCGATTGTATCATGGGCCATATGTAATACAAGATTTTTGATAGATTTTTTTTTTCAATCCACAAAACAATCGATCCAAAATAGTCCGATTAAAATTTCAATCAGAAGTGAGGTAGAATAGGTAGAAAAAATTCGATCAAAAATTGGTTGGCCACACTTGGTTCTCAAAATACCGAACCAATTTTCAATCAACCGATCAAAATTTACCATCCAGTCCGATCAAAAAACGACAGAATTTTCACTCAATTTTAACCAGGTGGGCAAAACTCAATCTCAATCAATCGACTAAAAAATTGATCGTTTTAAGTCGATTGATTGAAAATCTGACCCGTGTATGGGCTGCTTTAGGGTTATTACAAGTACATCCATCTAAACTTTTCAGTCTCCGATGAGTGCCTCAGGGTACAGGAAGGAGTGAGAGTAATTTATTCACCAGCTAGCCTCCATGTTTATATAAAGAAAAATATGATTGTATTAAGTGTATGTAGTTTTAAATATTTTACAATTTATAATCATTTTTTATCAATGAAAAAAGATTCCTCTATTTATATAGATTTTGTAAAGAGAAAGCACTACAGATGTTCTTTTGAGTCGCTGAGACTGAGACATTTAGGAAAAATTTACACTGTCGTTATTTGAACCACACGTTTACAAGCTTCTCTAGCTTTAAAGCCTGAAAAACATCCGGGGGCGGGGTGTGGATGAGTGTTCAAGTAGCCGCAGGAGGTCACCTGACCCTGCCTGGAAAGGAGGGATAGCCACTCCCAGGTCCTAATTGACTTCCATTTTTTTTCAGGTGACGACCCTGCCTGGAAAGGTGGGATAGCTTCTCTCAGGTCCTAATTGACTTCCATTTTTAACTTAAAGCAAGGTCGTTTTCTGGTTGCCCAAAAGAAAAAAGAAAATAACCTTGCAAACAACCTTGCAAATTTACACTAAGAAGGATGAGTGTATGAGTCTGTAAGCAATAGGAGAATTACTTGCTAGAAAGAAGCCAGTAACCATAAACAAAGAATAGAAAAGTACATTAATATACAGTCATTTCATGGTTTGAACTGTTCATTCATCCTGTCAAGTTGTGTAGACCCTTTTATTTGCCCTTATATATTTAGTTGATAATAATCATTGCTGATCACACAGGTCAAATCCTATTGTTTGTGGCCAGCATTAGATGTGGTTGGTAGTCTACTTTTTGTCTGATAATATGATTGGCTGACAAAGGGCACATTCTATTGAAGTGGATGTACCGTATTTTTCAGAATATAAGACACACCGGACCATAAGACGCACCCAGTTTTTAGGGCAGGAAAACCTGAAAAAAAAGATTTCATAAGTTTTCACATCAGTTGGGTTAATGCAATGAATTCAGTGATTGCAATATTAGCAATACTAGCAGCTGTACACTCTCAGCAGAACACGTCATTCTCCACACTGATCTGCAGGAAGGGGAGGGGGGTGGCGTTCTGTCTCCTACTCTCCTTTCTGTGCCTGTGTCCGTGGGGGCTGCGGAGTGATTGCAGTTCCCACTGACAGGAGAGAGAGGTATAGATGTCAGTTCATCTAGCTCTCTCTTCATTGCCTATGGCAGGAGGGCTTTGATTTCTGCTGGCATAGGCATTTACACAGTTCACATCTGACAGCTCCCCGGCTAATCTCTGTGCCGGGAGAGCTGGCGGGAAGCCAAGGTGCGACCACCGGCGGCCGAGGGGTTGCACATTCGGACCATAAGACGCATGCACTTTTTGCCCAAAAATTCGGGGTGAAAATGTGCATATTATGGTCCAAAAAATACAGTATATTCAAAATCTAAAAATATATATATGTAACATTACCATTTACATTGACTTACATTAGTGCTGTTCCCTGGAATCAAATGAGAGATTCCATCTTTATTTTTCAGGCTTCTGGGGGTAAAACCAGGGTGGAATATGGCGAGTGGCCACTGGGGGCATTTTGAATGGTTTTCTATGAAAAAGGGAGTTTACATACCATCAAACAATAAAACATTAAATTATTAACCCTATGATAACCCTATGATAAGCGTTAGAGTTTATTCATCATAGTCACCAACCTATTTATAAATCTCATGCAAGACACCATTAGCAAGTTAAATTGACCTGTTAGGAGAAATATAAGGTTATGTTATACAAAATTGCCAGGCATCAATATACTAAGTACAAACAAACATCAATATAACCCTACTTGGAAAAAAATCCCTCACTGCAAAATACTTGATACTGAAGTATATGTTGATACTGATATGTTGAAACAGACTATATGAAACATTAAAATGCACCAAAGTACTAATAGCTGATTTCTGGGTCACTGTCAGGGTGGTACAGGGGGCCTTCCTGGCCTGGGTCCGACATCCAGAGAGGCCCCAATGGTCTACTGCCCAGTCGTTGCCAGTTGTTGTTGGGGCGTTGTCCTTGATGCTGCTGTTCGGATGTGCTGCCTACATCCTAGGCATCAGATGGGGTGGGTGGGGGGGGGGGGTTAGGGCTAGGGGCAGATTGTATATAAGAGAGGCTACTAAGATTATTACAACACAGAAACATTACCCTCCTGGGTAGTTAGCCAAAGTTAACTCACCCTGAACTAACATTGGGTATACTCACCTGTTTGATGGCGGCCCTGGGAGTGCAGGTGAATGTCAGGTATTATGATTTTTAGTCTTGTTTCAGCTAACACAGGAAGCAGAGCTACGACATGATTAAAGGACACTGTCCAGCGAATCAGAGAAGACTTTTCAATAAGTTCTCTTAGAGCACTATTTCCCATGTCTTCAGGACTAGTGGCAAAGAGATGTACCACCACAACACCAAAAATGAATGAACCAAGGAATTCTGTTCTCCTTAATAAGTCTACATCATGTTCATGTATTTTGCAGTATGCAATGCTGTAGTGCCAGCGATATTACACCCTTTTGGGAAGTCAGCATGTGAAGGCATTCGCATTTCTATAACAAATACTGACATGTTTCCAGTTTCTTCCAATGCGATGTGACCCATCAGCCTCTCCCTTACATTATGAAAACAGTTCATTAATCACATGTGGAATGGGAAGAGCAGAGTGCGTACTGGACTGGAATGAGCATTCACATACAGAAATACAATAGTCCTACATTAAATGACATATTTCAAAAACACTTCTGTCAATAGATGTTTACTGACACATCTTCACAGACTTGCTGACTCTAATAATTATTTCAAAATAAAAATATCACTAATGAAATATGTTCTCTGCCTACAGGACACCATTAATTGTTTGTATTCATTAATGCTAAGTCAACTGTACAGAAATTACTCTCAGAGGCACTCCGATAGATCTAAATGTAGAACTATGCCCTTCCATTAGAAAATGTATGGTGCACCACTTAACTCAGTGCTTATGTACTTTTCTTTTAGTATTTTGCCTGCAAAGCCACACAAGTCAAGTTATTTTGTTAGGAGCACCAAAAAAGTGGAGGTCCTAGGAAAAACCCCCAAAATATAAAGATTAAATATTAGGAACTAATTTAGGAGTGGTCAGTGACAGTAAATAGGTGAATGGTAAGTTTGTGTATCCTAAGATTAGAAAGTAGATGGGTATTTAACTTACCGTATTTTCGGACTATAAGATGCAATTCTTGCCTGCATCTTATGGTCCAAATGGTCACGCCTTGGCTCCCCAGCAGCTCTCCCGGCAAGAAGATTAGCCGGGGAGCTGGTGAAGCTGTCAGATGAGCGATCCACCCATGACCGGATTTCACATCTGAACTGTTTTGCTTATGCCAGCAGAGCCCAGAGCCCTGCTGTTATAAGCAATGAAGAGAGAGATAGATGAACTCCTATCTATCTCTCTCTCCGTATCTGTGGAAGTTGCAATCACTCTGGACACAGCCAGAGAGAGAGAGGAGAGACCCTGCAGCCGTCCCCCCCGCGGCCCCCCTCCTCCCGATCAGTGAGCAGGATGACGTATGTGCCATGATAGTACTGCTGCTAGTGACATCTAGTGGCAGAAAGTTGGTATTGCATTGATTTAATTCATAGCATTGATCTAATTCATGTAAACACTTCAAATAGTTATTTTTCTGGTTACCCTGTTTTAAAAACTAGGTGCGTCTTATGGTCCCTTCAAAAGGGTGGAGCCTATGTAGAACTTTTGTCTCCACTCAGTGGGGTTGGGTCTGTGTAGCCTGTAAATGACTAGGACAGTGACCTTTTAGATACTAAGTGCCAAAACTGGAACCCAAAACTCAATTATTTATTGCAAAAGTGCAACTTAACCTGCATTACAAAAACAAATCATATACACACATAAATCATGTAAGCATACACACTCTACCTCTCATTATCTCTAATATAAATATTACAAAATAATATCTGAGTCATATATGATTTGCTTCAGTAAATTTGTATCTGTAACATTTATTGCGACAACAAAAAGTACCATTCCCCCGCATTTTATCCCTTATGTACCTCTGAGCTGCCGATCTCCTCCGGCCTCTTTTCAGCCACTTTCTGTTCTCATGAGCTGACTGCCTGACATTACATAGAAAGGAGCCGCCTGTGTAATCTGTAAAGAAATGGCCATTTGTAATCGTCATTAAAATCCTTGTGTGACACAGGAGGAGAATAACTAGGAAACAGGAACAGTGTTGTCACCCTATGTAAATAAGTTGCTGAAGGAAAATAAATGGCAGGATCATCAGTGTTTTTTTTACATTTATTTTACCATCTTTTGAAAGGTGACAATCTGCCCTGTTCCCTGACCTCCATCGAGGACAGCTTGTAATGACAGCAGTTATAATTCAGGGTGCAGGTGTTCATGGGGGATCATGGTTACAGGCTGTTCTGCAAAGTGAAAGGCAAAGTGAGAACTTACTGTGCTTCGAAACTACAACTTCAAGAATTCCCTTCTGACAGTTGATGAAGAACTACACTATCCAGCACACCCTGCTGCCATTTCTAGCTGCTGTACAACTACAACATCTAACTTGCTCTGCTACAATTCCTTCTGCCTCCTCTTATTATTCTGTCTTCTACTCTCTCTTAGTGTTGAGCTCGAATATTCGATTTTCGAATATTTAGCTAGAATATCGCTATTTTGCCATTTCGCAATATTCACGAATATATCATCGGATATCCGACGCGATCACGATTTTTCGCGATTTATTGCACTTTTATAATCGCGATCCATTGCAATGAATGGGATCGGGATTAAATAATCGCAATGTGATTTTTTAAAACGGAAATGACGGATATTCTCCCAGTTGAATATCTGAGCTCCATTGACTTGCATGCATCGCGCATATTGGATCGCTTTTGCGCTTTCTCGGATAATCGCAATTTCGGATTCCGCCATTCTCCATTGACTTCAATGTATTGCGCATATTTGGTCGCATTGCGCTTTCTCGGATAATCGCGATTTCGGATTCCGCCATTCTCCATTGACTTGCATGCATTGCGCATATTGGATCACAATTGCGATTTATAGATCGCAATTCATGTCGTAAGTGTGGATATTCGAGATTACAAATATGGAATCGAATATTATGGCGGATATTCGCGAAATTACGCGAATTTGAATATTGCCTAGTCGCTCATCACTACTCTCTCTCTCTCTTTCTTACCTTTTCCTCGGATTACCCCTTGTCCCTCCCACAGCTTCTGATTGGCTGCCAGTGCTAGGGGAGGATATAGGGCGCTGTGTGGAATCACAAGAGACGGGAAAAGAACTAAAAGGATTTTTACGTTTCATTTTATATTTGTCAAATTTACAAATATTCACTAATTTTGTGAATCACTTACTCAAGATAAAATTATATGGTTGGTCTCTCTTCCACTTATTTGTGAAAATGAGGGGTGGACCATGGTACACTGCCAAATAAAAGGTTTGCATTGATCCTACTAGTGAAGTTCCCTTTTGCGATGGTTTGCAATGATGCTGGGCTGCTCTTGACTTTACAGAAGAGTCACCACTCCCATTGGTTGTACCTGCTTGCTCAATAAATTATAACAAAACAAGTGACTGTGACCATTAGCATCACCACTTCTGATTCGCAGCATTACTTCTGTTGTTGAATCTCTACCACAAACTCTACACCGCTTCTTAGATATAGGTAAAGCAGGATACCGTTGCATGATGGAAGGTAAAGAGGCTAGCTCATCCATGACAGTCACTGAAGTCATAATTGGTGATGAGCAACATAGGCAATATTTATATTCAGAAAAAAAAGAGAATTTGTGATCTCCAGTCATTATTACCTTTATTGCGCAAATCGGCACTTGTACATGCGCAAATTGCGAACTAAATGCATGGTACTTTCCACAGATTACACTTATTGCCCAAATCGGTACTTGTACATGCGCCTATTGCGTGATTGCTGTGATTTCCCGCCCTCCCTCCTCCTCCCTTCACATCCCATGTGACATTGATAATGCAGGGGATGTGTGGAGGAAAATGGGCAATGCCCGATCAACATGGAGGTGAATGGTGCCGTCCTCATCCGCCTCTTTGGCAGAACCTAAATAATTGTGGATCACCTGGGACAGGTAAGTAACCCCAACTGTAGCTGTGGTTGAGTTTGATTCGTAACAACAAAGGGACCGTTAGGGAGATCATACTCTGAATTTATGCGTAGCACTTTTCTATTAGGTCTGGCAAGAGTGGTACTTAAGACCCCCATATGTGCAGCGATGGTTGCGGGATTTTCGGGAGACCAATTGCAGCGTGAAGACATTATCACGCTGCAGCCGGTCGCCCAGAGGATAAGCAGGCACCCTTTGTGTGCCAACCAGTACTTTGGATGGTGACTCCGTTTCCCATTCTAAGTAATGGGATCGGCCAGAGAAATACGGACATGTCCATTCTCTGGGTGATTGAGATTTTGGGCGACATGGATGTGTTGCACCATGTGGGATTGCTGCATGTATGAGCTATGTACTTTTGACTTTTATGTACTTTTGACACATCTACAAGAAAATAGGGTTGTGCTTGGAGGAGTGTTATCACTATATCATTATATGACAGGAAAACAAGGGCATTTACCTATTCATGGATTATGACTGGAGCTGTGAAAAACTTATATCAGCAAAAAGAACAGCTGGGACTGTGAAAAGAGCCTAAAGCCCTGGCATATCCCACTGGAACATGGAAACATCTTAACCTACTACATGACTGGTCCACTTTACACATTCAGAAGCACAGAGTAATTTTTAATGACTGGTTGGTGATGGCTAACAGACTAGATACAATACTAGGAAGACAGTTTCTCTCTTATTGAATGTGACACGTTTTTCTTTTCTTTTAAATGAACCACACTCCTTGTTTTCATTAACTCCATTACTTCCCCATGTCCTGCTTGATAAATGATGTGTATGTTAGAATTACATGGAATGCATTAAACAGAGGATACAAGATAAATATATCCGGTGTGGGTATTTAGGGCAAACTGCAATACTTGACAGGCTGTTCACCTAAAGGATTCTATAGGCTATTGTTAGATAACATGACCTACATAAAAATCTTTATGTATGTTTTATATTTATACTAGATAATAATGGAGTTCAAATGGAGGAAATGCAGTAAATGTTTGTAAAATACTATGCAGAGACTGTTGGATTAATTGTTATCTATCTATCTATCTATCTATCTATCTATCTATCTATCTATCTATCTATCTATCTATCTATCTATCTATCTATCTATCTATCTATCTATCTATCTATCTATCTATCTATCTATCTATCTATCTATCTATCTATCTATCTATCTATCTATCATCTATCTATCTATCTATCTATCTATCTATCTATCTATCTATCTATCTATCTATCTGCTATCCTTTATTATTCATTAAAGAATTGCCCATGTCAATCAATTGTTTAGTGACAGAATAGGCTTTGCTGCAATGTCAACTTTCAATCCAGAGATTATTATATTATATGGATATGGATCCAACATATAATGCAGGATTTGACAAAATATGGAGTCATAACTCTATCTGTCAGAGGAGCTCACATCTTATGTCACTAATACAGTCATATGTCATTAACACTGTAGTGGATGAAGAAGTGATGAGAGCAACATTGGCAATATTCATATTTGTGGCTTGCTTAAGTTTTGCTAGAGTTCATTCGTATGTGTTTTGCTGTTGTTTACAGAATTCAATAGCTCAAGGTCTGATTATCCATACTTTCAAACACTGAATGAGACTTGGGAGTGCCAAAACATTCAGGTTCTTTTCTGCTTACACCATGCCTGTTTTATACCTGTCAAGCAACCAGTTTTGGCTGGGAAAGTCACGTTTTTAATCAGGATTGTGAAATCGGGTTAACTCAGGATGGAGGGGATATTACTTAGGAGGGAGTAACGCCCTACTCCCTCCTAAGTTAGTCAGCTAATAGGAGGGAAGGGAGGAAAACCTCCCAATACCATAAGTGATGTCTGTGATGTCACTTCCTGTATTTGGAACATGGAAGAAGTTCTCCACTTTTTCTCCACAATTTTTTAAGTGACTTCTGTGACACCACATGATCCAAACACACTCCAAGCTCAAGCTCAATAAAGATGGACTACTGCAAGGTGTAAAACTTTCCAGTATCCTGTCCAGAGTTATAAACTAAAGGGCCATTAGGCTTGTGATAAGCACACACAAAAGAAAGCACAGTGTGCTGTGAGTAGAGTGCCGATCTGGAAGGCAGTATTCATGATAAGTTATATGTATAGGCGCTAGAACAACACATGCTGCCATCAAGATTTTGTAAGGCCTTTCTATTTTTTAAGCAAGACAAGGCCAGTCACCCCTATTCTCTTATTATTACCAAAGTTTTACTCTATGTGTTGTCAAATTAAGAGGAGATGTAATATATTGGTATACACTACCCTGTCCAAACTTTTTCAAACTGTGTTTCTGACATCAAATCTATTTTTAATGGGCTGTTCTTCTTGGCCAACTGACTGCACAGCATGATTGTGGAAAAGGAAATGGCTGAACAGGGCCGGAAGACATATACCAGCACATAGATGTAAAAATGTCACCATGCTATTATTCCCATGTCTTTAGCAATGTTAATGGAATCCAGTAAGGGTTTAGATCTACTTGAAATAAATCTATTCATTCTCTTTATACAAAGTCCTTCTATAAAATGCTACTTTCTAATCAATATGCATATTGCTATCAACACGGACAGGAGCAATGCATAGAACAAGGGTATGGAAAGGAGAAGAGAATACCTATGCCCAACAGGTTAGATCGGAATTCAATCTGTAACAACAGATGACAGAAGCTGACAAAAGTGACAGCAATGAAACATTTTCTCTGTGCTGTAAAATCTCTTCAAGGTAATACATTTGGAGAATTCCCACCTAAATTTTTCAATATTTCCAAATATAAGCACGAACACAACAGCTGAACCTAAAAACGCCAATAACCTTAAACTGCTATTTTATTGAATATGACAACATCATAATGTTACAGTATAGATTTGTAATAATTGTTCTGTGGGCTGCAGCTAAGGCACTTTAAGTGGAATAATCACAAAATAATTGTCAACTTTATGAACTTTATGAGTGTTTCCTGAATATTTTCGTTTTGAATCAGAAGCAAAAATATGGCTAAGACAGGAAGTGAAAATGAAAGTATTGATTTTTATGAAATGCTTCCACAATATCTAAATATTAATGTATTTTATGTACTCTGACTGGTATGCTTATTCACTAACATGCTTCCAATATTACATCATTTGTAAGTTTTACTTTAAGTTTACCTAGTAGATCTTTCTTCAGCAGTGACATCACACTTCAACCATCTCTCACTCTCTTTTCAAAAATTGTTCTTTCTCCATTAAGATTCCACCCTCAGCACACAACATAAAACATGGGGTACCCAAAATCTACCACAGAAGGATGATTTTATACATATTAGTTCCTGCTCTGTCCCATATTACTTCCCTATGTCTCAGAGGACTAAGTTTTCAGCAGAAGGGCTCCCTCTGCTGGAAGATAGCTGTATTCCCTACCTAGTCTGGTGCCCCTCCCTCTAGCCCAATCTCAAGCAACAGGAAGTTGCTTGAGCAAAAAGATCGGATTGTCAGTGTCTCCACCCTAGTGCTCTGACACAGCAGTCGTCAGCTTCTAACTGCAAGGTTGCAACCAAGGTCCGCAACTTAGGAATCGTCCGCAGCACATTACTGCTTGTGGGTGTGCTCTGGTGAACACCAGGTGGTTCCTTAGACTCTGCGCCTCGAATTGCCCCTTTGCCAACTGTACGATTAGTCCAGTGGGTCAAATCCTTTATATCATTGGTGTCACCAGCCATGTCACTCCTGCTCTCGTGTCAACTGTCAGTTGACGTGACAGTTCCCATCTCTAGAATACAGACTGGTCTTTATTTTTTTACTATCTCCACAACACACATACTGGTCTTTGCTTATTAAGTTCTCATCTCTAGAATACACATTGGTCTTTGCTTTTTGGTTTCCCATCTCCAGAATACACATTGATCTTTCCTTATTAGCTTCAAATCTCCAGAATTTGAAATTGACCGCTTCCTATTGAGTTTCCATTTCAGAATACACATTGGTCTTTCCTAATTGGGTTTACATCTCCAGAATTTATATTTGTAATTTCTCATTAAGTTCTCCATCTCAAGAATTTACATTGGTCATTTCTCACTGAGTTCCCATCTACAGAATACACATAGGTCTTTCTTAATTAAGTTTTCATCTGGTCTTTCCCCTTTCAATGTTCCTACCCCTGGCATAAAAAGTAATTTTTCTAAGTCAGATCCCCCTCTCCAACATATAGGTCTTTCACCAGCACTATTTTGGTGGGCAGTATCTACAATCCAAGTAAATCATTAAATTATAAAATTTCATGTCCCACACATTTTCCTAGTAACATGATACTGCACATTATGTGCAGTACCCACAATCCATTATACAAATCATATATTAAACAGTGTCCATTTCTTTCCCAACACACATTTCTCAATAAGCACTCTAAAGCAAACACAATCGTCTCATCTTTTAGTACGCTAATTTTTTGGTTTCTGTTTGTCACAATCTGTCAGGTTATACTTTGTCACTGGGGTATTTAAACTGTTTGACATATTACAAATACTGTATTACACTGGCCACCTAGTACATGAGCATAAGAACCATAACATCTTTAAGACCTTGGCAGTCAACTGTTTCTGCAGATAATCACAATGATAAGAATATTCTGAACAGTTGCTCCATAAAATGCATGTCAAGCAAAATAAAAATAAAAATAAATGATAAAAAAGATGGCTTATTACATATGTAATTATAATGCTGACTTTTAATTTAAGACCAAACCTGTCAATTACCGATTAAGGGAAAATGACTGGAAGTGACATCACCGGTATAGGGAACAAGGAAGTACTGAGGTGGAGTGTTATACTTCTGCATTCCAAGTACTTCCTATATAGTAGCAGGCTAACTTGGGGAGGGGGTGTTACTCTTTCTTCTAAGTTTCCACCCCGCACATAATCTGCACTAGGTAGAAGAGCAACACCCCTCCCTCCTAAATTAACCTGATTTCAAAATCCCAGGAACAATCTGTGATTTATTGAAATCTGGATTTGGCTGGAAAAGTCACATAGAACATGATACTAGATGTATGGTTAAGACTTCTGGACTCATCTGTATGCTTTCTGTACTTTTGGCAGTTTGGCAGATTCTTCTTGGAAGAATTCAATCAGCTGATTATTAATACTTCCCTAATTGGTTAATCTGTTAAAGCATACAATAGACATGAGACATGATAAAATGATCCTGACCAATGAATTAGAGAAGATCAATCTGATCATCCCAGGAAGATCCTTTACGACTAAAAGCTGCCTTTCCACAAACATTTTGAAAGTTATTTAAAAGTACAGAAGGTAATATAGAGGTCTAGCAATATGGGGTTTAACCCGACCACCCAGTCTACACTATAGCTGGCCATACACCTTTAGATCTCTCTGTCAGATATCCTTTAGATCTATCAACAACTATGTAGTGCCGGGTCCTCTGCAATTGAACACAGGTAGACTTGATGGCTTAGAAAGTCCCACGTATTACATGGTTTTGGTAAAACAAAAGGAGATCTAAAGGAAATCTAAAGGTGTATGGGGACCCTATCAGAGTCTGTTTATGAATTATGCAAGTGCAGGTTAATCTGCTCAACCTGTATGTGTGATCCATGTCAGTATCTCTAAAATTTGTAGAAAAATATTACATACAAGTCAGCTTTTCTAAAATTTGCACTTTAAAATTCTCCTTATCACTTTGAGGTCATTTCTCTTCCCCAGAACGACACTGACTTTTATTTTTTGGAGAAGTGATTAGAAGCGTTTTGAATGTTTTTGAATTCAGTTTCTCTCGCTCTGCACGTTTCTCTCGCTCGGCAGAGACAGCACGCTTCATCATTCCATTAGCCCGTCCAGGATTTAAAAGGGGTTGGATCTCTTCATTATAATTATGCTTTGCTAGTTGGCAGTGATTATTATGTCTGAATATAAGAAAACAAAAGCAGTTATCTAAATGCGCTCATGAAGATGAACATTTTTTTTTCCTCAAACATTTACAGAGGAATTTTTTTCAGGTCGAGTTCATTTTGTAGTCACTGTTCAGATGCGCAGTGAACCAATGGTGACCTCTTTTACAGAGTAAATGACATTATATTGCTAACTTAGGGGCTTCCGCCTAGAGAATCTCATCTCATTTGGGCTAAAAACGAGCAGCTGACTGGGACACAAAGCATGCAATAAAATGGGATACGCAGGAGATGCTGCGGGGGAATACAATATTGTTTATTCAGATTAAAGGGGATTTCAGCCTGTTATTGTTAAACAAGCAGAAAGCAGTCGTGCCAAACACTAGCTGGAGTTTATATTGTCATTATAATCTAATGTTATAATGCACCTGATAGTGTACCTAAACCACAAAAATAAAAATTTAACATATTGCATCAAATCATAGATGTTGTTTTTTGGATTCGTTTTTTTCTTATTTGTTTCTGGATTCGTTTTTTTCTCAATTATATATTTAAGCTTGGGGTGGCTACATTCAATCAACTGTATATTGGAGGAGATTTTTCCGTATTTTTCAGACCATAAGACACACTTTGTGACGCCCAAAATCAGGGGGAAATACTGCCTGCGTCATATGGTCCAAATGTGCGACCCCTGCGGCCAAACTGTCAGATGAGATGCGGCCACAGCCACATCATTCATCTGCACTGTAATGCTTCTACCACCAGAGCGCTGCTAATAGAAGAAGTACAGCAGAGAGACACACATCAAAGCGGCCAGCTGGCAGCTTCCATGTCTGCCTGTCAGCTACGATCTCCATGCAGCTCACAGCTGACAAGAAGGGAGAGAAGAGTTCAGGATCCACCACGCCCCCTCCCCTTCTGCCTGAAGTGTGCTCTCTAGTGACACCCTTGTTAAGGCTGAAATTGGGTACTGCAGGACCTTTTTTTTCCAACTGAGAACATTTCAAATTTTTCTATCTGTGTTCACTGGAAACATCCAATCATGTCATAGCAACAACTGAGGATCCCATGCTTACCGGCATTCTTTAGATCAAAAAAAAAACCATCTAGATTAGCTGTCAGTTAAAATATACAAATCTATTAATTCATCAACACACTGAATTATACATACATTAAATTGGGACACACACACTTAAATGACATCCCATTGTTACTCCATAGGCTTTAACCAAAGGCAAACCTCCCTTTATGGTTTGCCTGAACAGGAAGAGTTTGTATATAAAACAGTCTGGGATTGGGCACATTCACCTATGCTCGGCAAGCCCACCACAATTCAGCATTGCGGAGGGCCCGCCGATCGCTCCTATAGACCTTATCAATGATGTTGGTGATGTGTAGAGGAAAGGAGGGAGGGTGGGGATTAATGGCAGAGTACAGTGTGTGTGATGCTGGCATACCGCCAGGGAGGTTAATGGGGTCTTGGCTCTCCCTTGGCAGCTACAAGATCTCCTACTGTTTTGCAAAAGCCTTTTATAGGGTTTAGAAAAGTTTATGGGACACTGATGTTGAAAGAGGTCTGGTTTACACTTTTAATTCACCACAAAGGTGTACTGTTAGGTTGAGGTAAGGCAAATCAAATTCCTGCCCACCAAATTTGCTCATCCATGTTATTATGGACCTTGCTTGTGCATGGGTGCAAAGTCACGTTGGAGCATGAATGAGTAACTTCTATATTGTTCCCACAAAGACTATTAAACAAAATATTGTTTAAATTCCTTTTACTGAAATAAAGTTCCCAGCCCAACTCCTGAAAAATTACCAGACACCATAACCCCCCCCCCCCCCTCCACCAAATGTTACATGTGGTATGGTAAGAGTTGTACCCCTGGCAGCTTCCAAACCCAGACAGAGAAGGGTTAAAGCTGAAAACAGTCAATCTCTGTAAGTTAGTGACTGCCATGCACCAGCTATACAAAAGATCTGATAATTCCTAATCTTTCATCAGGCTCTATTCCATTCTGGACCATTTATAATCAGCAGGCTAAAGCTTTGTTGAAACCGACAGAAGGTCAAGGGAAACATGCTGCGTCACTTAAAGTAATGAAGGATTTAAGTAGATCATGTTGAACAATTAATTAAACAAATATTTGGGCTGGGACCGTCTACTCTGTTATGTCTGTCGGGGTGGTGTTACACCTCTAAGAACTTGTCTTTAGAGAGAGGGAAGCGTGTGCTGGCGCTAAGGGGGGAGGCATGGAGATCAGTGCAACCAGAGAAATATAATCCTCTTATGTGACTTGTGATTAGTAATGTCTGTGTTGTGTATAACTCTCCAGCTACCCAAGAGTATAAAAAAAGAAAGTCAAGTAAAAAAAAAAAGGAACTGGCAAAGCTTAGATCTTAGCTTCTTAGCTTCAGGAAAGCTACACTAAATACACAGATGATGTACCTATAAAGGGGATTCTTTCACCAGATTGCTGCAATTTTACAGCTCAGTCTTTCTAGATAAAATGGTTACCAGGCATTAGACTTCATCTCTTGTTTATGTATAGTCCAAAAAAATCTATTGGTCTATGAATACACCCCCCCCCCCCCCCCCCCCCCCCCCCCCACACACACACAATGGCAATACTGCATTCCAAGGATGGCTTCATTCCTTCTCCATGGGTTTAGTTACCCTTAAACCTCCCTGCCATTATGGAGTTTTCATGCAAGTTTTACAGGCCATTTTTACACTTCACTCTGCCGTGATTCCCCATCCATTTACATCGGCAGCAGCATAGAGCCATAAGGGCTAGAAAAAGCGGCACCCCTCCGTTAACATGGAGGTCTATGGCGCCGCCTTGCCCCTTCGGCACCACTGATGATGCAAAGTCACCTATGATGATCAGGCAGAAGCAATTAGCATGTCTGCAGCGGAGCCTGCTGCAGGCATGTTGATTGGTTCTGCCCGATCGTCATAGGTTACTTCGCACAGCAAAGGCCTGGGCACAGTCTGTTTTATAAACAAACTGCATGTACAGGATTCGGGCATGATACACAGGAGGGCAATAACATACATTCATTTTTATTGGTCAACTAACAATAGGGAGTATTTCCTGGTAATGTTCTGTAAATAAAAGTCCTGGCTCAACTAGCTTTGCATGAAGTTGTAAGAACAAGAGCTCCCTGCTTTCTCCTTTCTCGGTTTCTAATCGTATACTTGAGGAGCTGGAAAGGTAGAGACTGTGAGTCACAGACATTATGTAATACTAGTGATCTGTCAGAGCAGTAGAAATATCAGACATGAGTAATAATGTTTGTCTTCCCATAAAACTCATGTATAATATGTGACCCATGCTATCCGGATTGCCCATGATGATTTTATAGTTCACAATTCCTGAGAGATTGTATATTCTTAATCGTACCTGTCTTTTGTCCTAAATGGCTAGCCAAGCAGAAAAATAAAATATGATTGTGCCTCCAGAAGGCAGTCATTGTGTAAGATTCACTTCTTTGACATTTCGCTCTTGTCTGTAGTGTGAATTAATTAAAAACAAATTAATCATTAAAAAGTTCAAGACTGAGGATGAAATATTGTGACTCCATTTAACAGCATCACTGCTTTTGTGAGGGTTATGTTATTTATGTGAGGAGAGCTGGCAGGGGGTCATGGTCTACTTATATCTATATGCGTAGTAATTAATGAGTGTAAAAGCTGAGCTTTAAATCAGAATCCCCTCACTGAAAAAAATACTGTGATCATTGACTCTATGAGCCTAGGAAGAACATATAAACAGGTATGGTTAACTTTCTCTAACCAAATAGTCAGATGTTTACATACCAGCCCTCCACCTCTATACAATGGTTCCTTCAATCACTACAGAAAGTGTGAAATACTTTCAGCTTCCAGAGC
Source organism: Ptychadena robeensis (assembly GCA_036250615.1). Taxonomy (NCBI): domain Eukaryota; kingdom Metazoa; phylum Chordata; class Amphibia; order Anura; family Ptychadenidae; genus Ptychadena; species Ptychadena robeensis. The sequence goes on from CM070032.1 coordinate 26,764,721, forward strand.
AGTGAAGTAGAGGTGTTCCAAGACACAGACCATTGGAAAAGTAAGTACAGATGGGGTTCTGTTGTTGTTTGCTCAGTTATTTTCTGAAAACAAGCTTACAACCTCAGGCCAAATTTTTTGAAATGGAAGTTTGGAAAACTTTAACCCTTTTTAACTCAATGCATTTCAATTCAATATTTAGGGATCTAAAAAAGGAACAATGGCTGAGAAACTGCAGAGTGTGCAGTCTTTTGAGGTCTAGGAAGAAGGAGCAATGTTGCACCTAAAGGTAGCCATACACAGGCCGATTTGCACCCAATTTTCTGGCCAATTGACCGCCGTGCGTGCTCAGCCAACGGTCGCTTGGACGAAAATTGGGTGGCCCCACCTGGTGAGATAGACAAGGAATCTGCCACATTTTGGATCGCACGGTGGTCCGACATGCCGGGTAGATTGGGGAAGGTAGTACTATTCAAAGTAATGGCAGGAACACAAAGGGTGCCTGCCGATCAGCTGAGAGGCAGGCTGAAGTCGATCTCTCATCTGTTGAGGCAGAATCGCATAGTCTATGACTACCTTAAGATCAGGACCGGGACAAGGCTGAGCTGAGGCAGAGGCTGAGCTGCCCAAGTGCCCCCCCCCCCCACCCCTCTCCAGCCGTCAGAGTGGGGGGGGGGGCGACCCATCGCGATCCCACATCTCCCCGTCCCCGTCGCATCATACCAATCCCCCCCCCCCCCCCCCCCCAGCTCTCACCGCTAGATCTCACTCACCCCCCTCCAGCCGGTCAAGCGGGGGGGGGGAGAGCGCACGGGGGGAGACATGTGGGATCGGCGAGGGCGACAAGGGGAGATATGCGTTAACACGTCCGTTTCTACTCTGCTCAGGGGGAGTTTAACCCCCTAAGCAGCGCCCAGATTCAGCAGCGCTCATAGGCACGTGCCTCTTCTGCCTCTGCCTTGTCCCGGCCCTGCTTAAGATGATGTAGAAAATTAGATATGGTAATGTAGGTTTAGGGAATCCATGCCCCCATAAGAGTAAAAATGTCCTATTGTCACAGAAAGCAACAGGCAAGGCAAGAGTTAGACAGAATTTTACGCTGGCATTGGTCCTCGAGGTCTATGGTAAATCTCTGACACATGCAAGCTAAACCCAAGTAGAATCATTCCTGGGCATTTTTTTGTCTGTGTAGTTTAGATGAGCACATCCCTTTATCTGACTATAGAGCTCCGCCACTCAGCTTCTTATAGCATCCACTATGGGTTGTAGTTTTATTTGTTCTAAAGGCAGTCATCTTTGTCTTTGATATTTTTTTCCTCCCTCACAAACTTTTGAATTTGTCTTTGCCCTACTCCTCAAAATAATTTTGGTATTAGGCTTTTCTCAAGCTTAGCATACACCATGGATCTCTTCCAGATGTCTGTTCTAGTAATGGTTTCTTCACATGGCGGGTGAACTCCTACCTTACAGAAGCGCTAATGCTGTATTATAACAATTTTACCCCAGTTAAATCTCATGATCAGTCCCTCATACAGCAATTGGAATGTCTTAGGAAATACAGCTGAATGCAGGAATTCAAGAACCCCACCACTGTCACTCTGTATGTATAGATATGGAGATAAATAAGAATGTTTGGGAGGCACAAGGGTGCAGGCCAGGAAAAAGAGACCTAATGTTGTTTATGGGAATATTTGAACCATCTACTTAAAAAAAGAAGCATATTTATACTACAGGATGCTTGAATTAAATACATGTAAATTTGCATTCTGTTCACCTATTTACCTATATTAGAGTTAGAAAGATCATGTGATATACTTTTATTAGGACATGCATTCCTGTTGGTATGATCCTTTACTTTTTGGAAACATCTTCTAACTAAGAGTAAATTTGTCTTTCTACAGCTGTCTCCTGGCTGGTTGAACCATATCCAGTTATAATGACAACTGTCTGTAATCCAGTATTAAGTGATAAAGAAGAACAGACTACAATACTCACCTTAAATTTAAAGCATTGTCATATCCCAGTGAACTGCACATTATAACTTACAATATACCAGCATGTAGACCCTCAGGGGGAAGAGGGTTATTGGGGAGATCAAGTCTGTCTTATCTCCCAGTATTTCATCCTTTATAATTATATTGATATAATTGAACCTTACTTCCAACTGTTTCCTGCTGAGTTAAACATAGCACAAAATATGAAAGCTATTTGTTTTACTAATAAATTCCACTCGGACGGAGCGATAAAAATCATTTCAGCGCAGGTTACAAAGTAAGTATAGCAGATGACACTTTTTATGGTATTGTACTTGGGATACATTAATTTGTATCCCCAAGGCGCATGATGACTGTCAAATTTATACCGGGAAGAGGCATTAAATTATCTCTTTATTTTCCCTACTTTTGGTGGAAGAAATATATGGAACTCCAGGCAACTCAATTTCTACCTAGTTTGTCACCTTGTGTTTTTAAAACCCCAAATGGCATCAAGTAGCAGAAGTCAGGCCATTGTATGATGTTTAGGTTAATGTCTTTATGTGGATCACCAAGAAACTATGTCAATTAATAAAAAGCTTCCAGAGGCATTCCCTTGATTAACTTGAATTAACTCCATCAATGGAAAAATTTCTTCTCAACTTTATAAAATATGGTGGTTACTTAAGTAAAGCTCATCTATATTTACAAGTCTATTAACACTATGCTATCAACAGGCAGACTATACTGGTGTCAAAGTCTGTCTACATTTATCCTCCATTGACACAGTGTGGTGTATCACGCAGCATCACACGTTACAGTAAATGCAAATGCTTGGCAAGTGTCCATAGAGTACCTGTGTACCTTGTGTTAATGCTAGCTGCGATGGGTTGCAGAAATGCCACACAAACGTGGCTAGTGGGAAAGAGCCCATAAACAATGAAAACCAAATGCAATGAACAACATCTTAAGGTGGGTTTACACATGTAGATTTTTTGTTCGTTCAACTGCCGATTCGATATTTTGATTTCGTTTTTCGTCTATCGGACGAAAAAATCTAGACGTGTAAACCCACCTTTAGGACTGGTAGGCTGCACTATATTACACTTTTGTTCTCGGCTAGACTTCAAAACCTATACTGAGTGAAACGCATAATTCATTAAACCTTAACTTACCTCTGACCTGGCAATGGTGGAGACACATTCAATAACCCTTAAAAACACTAATAACTATATACAACTTCCACATTAAGCAAGGGTGCCCATCCCCAGTGGTTCTACAAAACAAACCAAAAAACTACCATCACATGGGGACTTTAAATTGTCACTCTCTTACTTTCACGTAATGTTGTTAGCCAAGTAATTAAAGCTTATATGTTAGAATAATTAAACTTTATTATAAATGAAATTGAGTTAAAACAAGGTATTTCATTAAAAGTACACAATACATGATTCATCGCGATTTGTTTTGTCAGAGTGTCAACATGTTTCGCCCACATCTGGGTTTCTTCAGGTCAGACAAAGAATCTATAAAATAAATGGTATTGCGTGTGTAGACCGACCCTTCTGCATCCAGCAATGGGTGCACACAGGTAGGAGGGGGGAGGAAGAGCTGAAAATGCCAGACGTCCAATGGAACATTCCTATTTCTGGTCATGCAGTTGTACTATGTACAGACTGTGCAGCTCTATAAGGTCCGGTGCTTATTTGTTGGTTCTAATGTCCATCAGGTGAAAAATAGTTGTATTTCTATTCCATTTCCATTTCTAGGAATGGTACTTTTGCAGATCCTTCTTTAACACCTCTTCCTGCGATACTGGGAATGATTACTAGATGCGGTAGGTAATTGTCTTCAAAGCTGAAAACATCTCCGAAAACTAACTAATGAAGCGGCATTATGGCAGTGACGTTTCCCTTCTTAAGCCTCTCTGTGCCTGACAGAAGAGGAACTGCCACCACCACGGTAGCACGGAGGTGAAGGTACGACAGGGTACTATTGGGAAATACAGGTACGGTTTTCACAGATTGTTCAAGAAATGGCGATGACTGCAATGGACATAGGTAGATTAGGTGGTGTTCTTTTGGTTTTAGGTCTGCTTTGAACATTATAAAGGAGATTCATCATTCTTGGCTAAGAACTTATATCTTGTGGAACTGTGCTCTGCAGGAAAAATATAAATGAGAAAAAGATCCCCGAAGGAAGTCCTGTTTGTCCATTAGTGGTTAATAAAAGAGTATAGCTGTGTTCTTTTATAATTGAGATTAATAATTTGAGATCCCAATATTGTAACAGGTGATCCCAGTAGATCACTACATCCTTCGCATTCCTCTCATTATTGTTGTTAAAGATATAAATTGGAATTGTATCCCCGCTGCATACAGTTAAATCTGAGCCACCTACTCTTTATGAGGGATTGAAGTGTTTAAGTGACTCTCATATTGGCCTTTTCAAACCTCTGCAGAAATTACGGCAGAAAGGTTAGTTCTATTTACAAGATTTTTTTTACTAGCCTACATGCTCAGCTGTCGTCAGTGCTGTACGTAGTCATTTAAGCTAATTAAATCATATACTACATTTAGAATGCTACATGAGTAACCATGGAAACTATGTTTGCCTAGGCACAGTTCACAATGTAGGTAGCTCCGCTACAGTTTATGTAAGGGAATTCAAATTTATTTCTCTGAATTTTTTTTTCATCTTTTATTACAGATTAAATTTCTATATCTGAGAAGTTAAATGTTTAAGGAATAATATAACACATAGATGATGGATCCCTACTGTTTACTTTTGTTATTTATTTAATTTAGTATGTTTTGTTTTCTTTTATTTTTGTGCTTTTAAAATGATCTGATTTATGTGGAGAAGCTATGGATTATCAATAAAAAAATTGAAGTATACTAGCAGTCAATATATGTGGCAGTGGCACAAGGTCTACAGAGCTATAGGTTCAGATATGTGCATTCCTTTACTTATAAATAGTTTTGATATGTTTCAATTCAGACATATACAATAGATTATATAAGTTATGAATTAATATTTAGCCCAAAAAGTAAATAGCCTAATAAATAGGGCAAGAATCTATCGGGTTAAAGCTGAAGTTTGTTAATAATGGTAATAAGGTAATTACTAGTTTCCTGGATACCTTAACTTTTGTATTGTTCCTCAACCTATTGGATTGGGAGCTCCATTGGATAGGATCCTTCCTCTTCTCCTTCTGTGTCATAGTTTGTACCTGTATGTTGGCTTGTGTTGCCTTTCAACCATTTTTTAATGTACAGGGCAGCATAATATGTTAGCGCTTTATAAATAAAAGATAATAATAATAATAATAATAACAGGTCCTGGCTATAGATTTAAAAAATCAAACTGGAAGTCAAGATGTCTTCAAACTTAACAGGAAAGAGGTTGCCCAATAAATGTCAGAAGGAGCTAAAGAGTGCTGTAAACATCAGCCCTTTTTCAACAAAGTAGATAATAAGAGTAAAGGTAGCCATAAATGGGTAAATTCCCGTGCAATCGACCCCCGATCAATCACAGTGTGGTGACGTCACCACGCTGTGATTGATCAGGGATCAATTGAACGGAAATCAATGTGCACCACATGGGCACATCGATTCCCGTTCAATGAAGACCTCTGGGTAGCAAAGTTCTCCCCGGAGTAGAAATCCATCCAGCCTCTCTCTCCGTACAGCAGTGCTGGAGTATGAAGAATGCTGACTCCGCCCTCTTCACACAGGCTGTGTCAAGAAGGCAGAGTCGGCTTTTCCTGTACTTTACATGAAGATTCTTCTTCATGTAAAGTATTGGAGATTGAACGGGGTTTTCCAACATTCTTCTTCGATTTGAACCCACTCAAAGGACAGCACACACTGGTAGGATTGTAAGCAGATTAGAGCACAATCAATCACCGTGACCGCGCACGTTGATTGATTGTGCTCTAATCTTTTTACAAATCTACCCGTGTGTGCCTTGCTTAACAATGATATGCAAACATGAGACAATTCTTCATGGGTAGCTAAACTTCTTTTTAAACTGAAACTCAAAAAACAAAAAAATTGAACTTACCTCAGAGCTGTCACAATAGATCAAAGGTGCTCCAAAATACCATAACAATAGGATACTCTTCTGCAATATGTGGAAATTGCCATGTTATTTCCAGTCTTTAGGGAATTAACAGCTGCAGTAACATGTATGACCATCAGAGGGCACCAGGTACAATTGCTTTATATGGCAAAGAGATCAGTATATACAGGTGTGATGATGAGACAGCTTTCTGTATCTGGAATGAGATAAACAGAAAGGAGAATAATTATGTGGCTGTGGTGAGAAGAGGAAAGAGATTTTCTCATTAAAGGTAGGGATTTTTTATCATATTTTCACAAATGTCATTTGTAAACTCACAATAATAGGGGGTTTGGCAGCAGGGTACACAAAGTACATTAGGTGAGTTTAGGTGCGCTTTAACTTTATTTGTGATACTGTCACTTCAAAGAATATATAAAATATACCTTTTCTATGTAATACATGTTTCCATGCATTGTGTCCTTTATTAAGTACTATATATTAATTGTACTTAAATCCTTATCTGCTCTGGTATATGAGATAGCATGCATGAACATTACAAGATTAAAAATACATAGTCCTTGTCATAATTGGAGAGCTTACTTTCTATAAATGTACTTTGACATCTGGCTTGAAATAGCTGCAGCAGAAAAATTCAATTTAATTTGGCAGTGCAGAAACATTTGTCAGTGGGTCATTCCTCCTTTTATTTTATTCTTGCATAAAACAAGGGGCCAACTCTAAAGCTAAACAATACACACTCTGGTTTGTAGCACATATAAAAATCTACCTGCAGTTACTCCATGCTAATATGATACATTCATGAGGTCATAGTTACAGAGTCATAATTAGCTTCCAGTGATTTCAAGCTATATTACAATATTATTTCAGAAATATTTAAAATGTTGTCTTTAGCTCCAGCTCCAGAGTGCCCACCACCCAGAGCATGCTAAGATTCATACTCCTAGTTAGGTGCACTGTGGTGAGTGCAGCTGGAAGGGGGGGGGGGCTGCTGGGAAGGCAGAGCCAGAGAAAGGGGTACCAGAATGGGGGGGCACAGTGAGTCATCTAGGGGGTCATCCATGTGCAGTGTGTGTGTAGTGTATGTGTGTATGTGTGCCCCCATTTTTGTGTGCCCACATTGACTACGCACATATTATGCAATGTACAGTGTATCTAGTCCATGTGTTTAGTGCTGTGTTTGTGTTTTGAACACAATGATAACATGGATGGAGAAGAACCATTGAATAATATGGAAAAGCAACTGACACATTTTTGATACAGCCAATGCTTATTGGATGAGTTGGAAGAGTCCCATCCCTATGCTCTAGCACCCTCAATTGTTAAGTCAAGGCATGGGGGGCTGGTGTGGTAAGTAATTTGGACATATATGCTTGCTGCTCTCTTTCCCTGGCTATTGGCTGCCTATGTTCC
>CM070032.1:26777415-26791218 GCA_036250615.1 Ptychadena robeensis
TTTTTGCACAAACAGTGAGCATGTCTGGAGGGTTCACATACTTTCAAGCAGCACTGTATACTTGAATAAAAGCCGAGTTTTTCAGCCCAAAAAACATGCTGAAAAAGCTCCCTCGGCTTTTACTTGAGTCAGGTCAGATCAGGTCAGGTCAGAGTCAGGGTGCCACTTACCTTTCCTGGGTGTTTGCTGGTCTCCCTGCAGTCACCGGCAGCCTCTGTAAATGATCTGATGTGTTTCTTATGTGTTTCCTAGATCAGCTCATTGAAATGTAAACAAACGGCACCACACCACCATTTAGTGGCACCTTATTGTTTTGAATAGAAAAGGTGGATTTTCAATTAAAAACTCCACTACTTAGAATTATTTTTAATAGAAACTTATGTTAATGTTTGAATCATAAGTGCCTTGAAAACCCATCCTGTAATAACAATACACCTGTGTTCTCTTAACTTTATTGAGCACGTGGCATTAAGATTCCCCTGTTTTACTTATTCCTAGGGGCAATGGTGCTTTCTCTATAGTGTTCTTATTTAGAAAAATCCACTATCTGACTTGGCATTTGCCACCCTCAGCTTATACTCGAGTCTATACGTTTTCCTAGTTTTTGTAGATAAAATAAGGTACCTCAGTTTCTATTTGGGTCGTCTTATACTTTAGTATATACGGTAGGTTAAACTTTTTGGCCAACATGAGAAACAATGTAGTCATGTTCAAACAGAAGCAATTGCCAACCTGTGGAGAGAGTAATATTGATGTAATAGATGTAGATGGCCTTTACATAAATTACAAAAAAAAAAACTTCAGTTTTATAAAGTATGGATAAGCAGTAACAACTTTTTAGAACACTGGTGCATATGCAGACTGTATTTTTGGTTGTATTTAAACATTTAAAACAAAAACTATATAAACTAGTGACCTCTTTTTTGTTTTTTTTTGTTCGTCAGTTTTTTATTGAGTTTTAAAATTTTTCAAGTGCTTCATAACAAGCGAATGATAATGCATAACATGAAAAGAACAATCAAAGTAGGTATATCAAACAAGAAATGCAGGAAATGAAAGGCATGAAGAAAATAGGAAGAGAGAAAAAGGAACGAGACAAGAGTAAAGCCGGCCATAGACGTCTCGATCCATGGCCGGCTTTGATGCAAACTCCTCACAGCGTGGTGACATCACTAGACTGAAGTTGACTACAGAACTGACAGGAATCCTGTGTGCTCCACCAACATAGGCGATTCCTGTCCAGGGCCGCCGTCGGGGGGGGGGGGGGGGGGGGGGGGGGGGCAGAGGGGACACCTGTCCTGGGTCCGGCCAGCTAGGGGGGCCCGCCGGTGTGCACATAGGGGCCCCGATGTGCTGCCTGATCCCGGACACAGTGGCAGTCCGGGAACACAGTGAGAGTGTGAGAATGAGCAGAGGATGCTGTGAGCAGAGGACTGTTGATCAGGCAGGTGATTTTTTTCTACTACCACCCCCCCCCCTCCCCAGTTAACATGTCTTGTCATGGGGCCCGGTCATTTTTGCTTTACCGGGCCCCATCATTTCTGACGGCAGCCCTGTTCCTGTCAGATTGTAGCCAATTAACTTGCAGGGCGAGGAGACTCCCCATCCGCAGTAACTGACTACAACAGTATCGGGCACAAAAGTAGTAGTTGCGGGCGACCGAGCATTATGTGTTCAGCGGGAGTGCGCACAGCAGTCTATCCCCTGCAACTATGGCCGGGAATCGGCATGTCTATGGCCGGCTTAAGGGATAAGAAAGGGATAATGATCTCCAAAGCAAAGTATTAAGCCACCAATAATAAACCTTAAAAAGTGGCAGGGGGGATAAAGCGATCATGAAGTCAGAATATAGTGGTTACAACCTTCTGAACAAAGTTATGCACCAGATTTAACCTTTCTAGCGCTTCTGACGCCACCATCTCGTCCTGCACTTACTTATGCAGTATTGCAGCTGACGAGATAGTGCCGTCCAGCTCAGCTCACAATCCCCGGCTGCACACTCTGCTCTGCTGTCTGTGCGATCAGCAAGCCGGCTGTGACACCTCTACCAGCCTAATCTGCACATGAATGTCCCAATTTGCACATGAATGTCCCAATTTGCACATGACATTCATGTGCAAATTGGGACATTCATATGCAAATTGGGATATCTTCAAAGAGCACACCTGGAATATCACCCCCATAGTCATCCCAGATGTGAGCTTTGAAGTTAATCCTTTCAGAGAATGCCATTGTATTGGATACAGTGATAACTGTATCCAATACAATTCAAAACAAAACAATTCAAAACAAAAACAAAATAAAAATAAAAATGTTATTATTAACAAACATAAATACTGTTTTGAAATCAATAAATACTGTTTTGACATCTTTCACCAAATAAGTATTCAAGAGATTAAGCATTCAAATGATACATTTCATAATCTTTTTATGTACTTTTTTTATAATAATTGTGTGTTTCAAACATTATTATAGTCAGGATGTCTATTAGACCCTTGTACAGACAGATTTTTGGAAGTTACAAGCCTACAACACAAAAAAAAATTCCATTAGAGTCCATGGTGCGCTTCTGGTACAGAAATCTGGACCTCAGCAGTGCGCTAGGGAGGATAAAAAAACAATGATGTTTGTTGGTAAGTATAGCTATCAGTTTCTCAATAACCATCATACCCACAATACACTGTTTCAAAACAAGCAAAACAGGCATTAGCTATTAACTGTTTAGTAGCCATAAAAATAAACAAGGCCAAGCTGTCCTTGGATTTGGATAATGATAGTATCTTCCGGTGGTGCAAAGCTTTCCATGGGTGACGCTGTATAGAGCACTCAAGAAGTACACTAATTAAATTGTATCTCAGGACCCTTAGGGGGGTCCGTCTAAACCCCTCCGCTAAGTGTATTGCTTGGCGAGCACATTCACTTACCTGGTTGGCAGATGCTGTGTTCTCACAGCACTGAGCCGTTCAGCCTTGCATCGGTGGATGTCTGAACACAGCATCCACCGAACAGGTAAAGTCTATATGCTCCGTCAGGATCTCCGCCAAGCAATGCGCTTAGCGGAGGGGTCCGGACAGATGTGGAAACAAGCCCTTAGACAGCAAACTCACTGTGAACGTAGCTCAGAAGGTAAAGAACATCATCCATCTCTCTATGTTCAAGCCCCCGAAAAAAAAAAAAATTCAGGATTCTCAATAAGATTGTTAATGCAAATTATAGCAACTGAAACCCAACTCCAGAGTGTTTTAATATATAAGATATTTTGACTTTAAAAGCATCAAAAGAAATCAGGAATGGCTATTTTAAGTTCTGAAACTGTAATGAATATGTAAATAGATAAATATCCGTATCTGGGCACAGGTGCACTTCAATGTAGTATGATACGCTGAATGTCGTGCTAATGGGCAGCACTCATCCCAAATTGCACAACTATGCATACAACTTCTGAAAAAGCATCTAGCCCTTATCTAATCAGCTGTCATTACTTTTATCAATTTGGACGCCATGCGTTTGATGAAATCGTTGGCAGTGTTCGTTTGGGTAGGTATTCTAGGTTGGATTCAATTTAAGCAATCAGCTGAAGCATCATCAAGGGGGACGAAATTACACAATCAGCTGAAGCGTTGAGCAAGGTAAATCTCTCTCCTGAATATCAACATTTGATAGAGCTGCTACAACTTTAATTCTATGGCAGGTTTATGGGGAATTTTCTTTTTTTTATCTAAAAATTACTGAATCAAGTCAAATATACCTTTAAAATTTAAATAATGATAGTGTTTTTGGTGTCCTTCCCATGTTTCTGTCTAAGACAATATACACTAAATGGGTAAACATATTTGTACACCCCTCATCAGTGAAGTGAGATGGTTCATTCAGACTATATACAGGTACATAAAATGAAGCAATTGTACATGGCGGCTCTCTTTACAATATTATTGAATCACAGGCCTTACCAATACCTCACCAATAAGTACCAGTTTTAGTCCCTTCTAGATTGTCCACTTTAAGTTGTATTATTAAAAATAAAAGAACCACTTATGAACATCAGAAACTGAGCCACAAAGTGGCAAATCATGCCACAGAGCCACACCACTAAGCATTGTACATTACAAGGTTTCCAAAGTATTAAAAAAGTACCTTTTTTAACATAACATGACATTTATGGAGTCAAAATGTGGATTTTGTTAATAAGTATTTCACAATTGTAGATGGCAGTGTGTCTTTTTTTGCAGTAAAATTAGTATTTACAAACACACAAATAAACATACAGAACACAAATTCAGCTTAAATAGGAGAAGGCTGGTTGGTTCAGTTTGATTCAAGATATGTATAAAGACGGATCTCAGTTAAATAAGTAAAGTATTTTGTCGGACTATAAGACGCACCGGACCATAAGACGCATCCTGTTTTAGAGCAGGAAAAACAGAAAAAAAACCCTGCAGTACCCAATTTCAGCCACAAAAATGGTGTCACTAGAGAGCACACTTCAGGCAGAAGAGGAGGGGGGGGGGACGGTGGATTCTGCATTGTTTGTCCGCGGCTGCAGGGGTCGCGCATTCAGACCATAAGGCACTATTTCCCCTCGATTTTGGGGGTAAAAGAGTGCGTCTTATTACAAACGTATTGGTTCACCCCTTATTAGTGAAGTGATATGTTTTGTTTTTCAGACTGCCACAGGTATATAAAATTCGTTTCTGGGTCCAATAGGTTTCTGAAGAGGTTAGTGAATTTAAGATTGGTTTTCACATTGGATCATAGACCTGAGGATGCCACCTTACCAAAACCAGTTCTTCAATTCTTGACCCTTCTAGATTGTCCACTGTAAGTGATATTAATACAAGGAAAATAACCCCTTATGAACATCAGAAAGTAAGCCACAAAGTGACAGATCATGTAAAGTCACAGAGCCAGACCACTAAAGCATTGTTCATTTCTATGCTTCCAGAGTATTCTTATAATTTAAAATCCTTTTTTTTACATAGCATGACATTTTTGGAGTTGAAATTTCAACTTTGACAATGAACTATATGCAAAAGCCCACCTAAACGCCACAAAAATGTAATTACATTTTTACATACCTCTAAACTGTCCCAATGGTACTAATTTTCTCCAAAACCTAAATAAATATACTTAACTACCCTGCTGTCGTCTGTGGAAGTCGCCATACTTACTTCTGTGCAGCTTCCACTTTTTCGGGTGAAGGCTACAGTAAGGTAAATGGCAACCAGGGAGAGCCAGAGAAAATGTCTTTCAATGGACACAAACTGAAAGTAAATATTCTGGATTTAAGAATGTGTCATCTGACAGATCGTTATCGCCGCAACGGGTTTCAGAGTAGCCCACAGAAAGGAGGAGTGGCGGACAACTTTTTATCTTTTATTTACAGATTGCCCCAAAAATAGGGCTAGTTGAGGAGAAGAGTTTGTCTTGTGGGGTTAGGTGCGCTTTAATGTTCCTACAAGTCAACTAGTTAAAATCTCACATCTCAAAATTTCATTACTATCTCTAATCAGGACTGCTGATCAGAAAGGATATAAGACACATTGTCTATTTCATATTATGCTATTTAGGCACAAAGTTCAGTTCTTCATATATTATAATATTTATGTTTACAGGGTTTAAAATGCCTAATAAACACATAAAACAGAAGCAACCAATCTTATATTGAGCTTTTCCATTGGGAAGGACAATCATTTACTAACATCCACAGGCATTTGGGAGATGTAAAATGGTAGTAAAGGGGACTTAAAGGATCTTTTCAGCTGAACTTCAGGCTTATCTACTGCTCTAGGCTTATCTACTGGGCCACATGTGCAAACTGACAAGAATAGTTTAGGCTGCATGCACATTAACACAAAGCCACACGCTGCAACCCCCCCGGGAACCATTGTGACTATGATCTCATAGGTGTCCTGATGTTCAGGTTTTGCACAGTGCTGGCAAATGTCACATACATAAAATTTTTGATTCTGAGTTATTATTATACAACATAACCTTATTACAGCATTTCAGAATATCCATTAATATTTATTCAGTGGAAAAGGTAGAAAGATAAATATGTAGATGGATAAATATACTCTGCATCTAGAATTTAGTTATTGCATTTAGACCAGTCAAAGTATAGAGATATGTACAAATGAACTTTTATTTTGTTTTTATTTCTGTCTCTTCTGAGAATATGTGGCTTCTATTTATCTTGGGCGTAATTCCAATTTAACAAAAAAAGAAAATCATTCGGAAATTCAAACTTTTGTAGCGAGAAAGTTAGGAAAACATTTTGGAACCAACAAAAACAAAATTTATGATAGTGCAAACACTACACCTAACATAGGTCTCCTCACTAAATATATCATAGCTGTGGGTGTCAGAACTAACTACTACAACATCCAATACCCAAACCCCAAATGACTCATTACAAATCAGACCCTTTATATCCCGCCATGTCGTTAAAATAGATATCAATAAAAGCTGAAAAAACAAATTGCATTAAGTTCCAATATTAGTTCCATTTCTTGTTGGGTAATTAAAATGCAACATTGGTCCATCCATAAATAACAAAGAAAGCTGTCCTCTTTCAAAATCAATCACATAAGTGTAGATACATCAAAAAAAGGGTCACTCGATATTCCATTTAACTATGCCTGCATAGAAAAATTTTAAAGATTTGGGTGGTGACCATCCAAATAATAATTCCAATACTAGTGCCACACCCTGTAAAAATGGAGTACTGGGTACATAAAAAAAAAAAAAAAAAATATATATATATATATATATATATATAAATAAATAAGAAATAAATACATCCTTGTGGTTAATCAAATGTGTTCTGCCTTTGCCAGTGTCAGGCTCCGCCGATTTTTGGGAGGAAATGCCCCCATCTGGAAGGAGATTTGTATGTCACCCCACCAATGGACTTCATGGGGACCGGACCCTCTGAGCCCCACCCAAAGCCCACCCTTGTCGCTCCCAGACCTAGATCCCCACACTGGGATCTCAATTTCCAGGTTGGAGCATGATCTGGGGCTCAAACCACAACCACCTACACCGCCCAGAGATCCCACTATCCCCACAATCAGCCCCAGAAGGTACCACTAAGCAAAATACCAACGTCCAATTCGATAATGAAAGGCCTACCGTCAGTTGCCCCATACACATGTTACAATAGTTGATAAAGTTGATAAAGTGTTTGATATTGCAATCAAGGGCAAACTAAACTATTGGAAATAATAATCAATAAACATTAATCCCTGACTATCATCCACTTCATCTCTCCAAAGTCAACACAATCATTGTTACCCTGCAAGGAACAAGGTCCAAGATAATACATATTTCCACCTTGGAGCCACTCACCGCTTTGGGTTATGGGGGGTATCCAAATAAAGATTGTCGGGAAAAGAACCACTAGCACAGGTTGCTACAATTAGGCAGTGGTTCCCAAACTTTCCTTGCAGGGCTCCCTTTTTCTATTTAGCAAAATTATTGAGTCCCCCCCCCTCCCGATTCAAATACAGGTTCAGAATGAGGGCCAAGCAGACATGCATGCAGACATGTTACCATTGATGTTTCAGTTCCTGTTAAAATAAGCAGGAGATACTTCTCTGATGCCTTGTCATTAATGTTTTCCTGTAGTACAAATGTCATTGTTTCATACCGGAACGTCACAACCCTGGTAATCTTTCTGTGTATTAAACTGGTCAGCCTTTCTGGAAGTGAATGGGATTTGTTTGACATTACCTCCCTCTAGTGAGTGCTGCCACCCCTCTGATTCATTCATACGACTGACATTGTTCTGATCCATTTATCTATCTGTTCAGTTGAATAAGATATTTGAAGCCTGATGCATCAAATGCTAGTGAACGAGAGGGGTGTTCCTGCTATAGTTTATGCTCAGCATCAAATGCTAGTAAATTCTTTATATATTCAAAACTGGTAGAGAAAATAATATATATGTCACGGTATCATGGTAGTAGAAGTGTTGGTTTTAAAAGAGATTGTAAAAATAGATTAACTGTTGGAGCAATTGTTAAAAAATGGAAGTCTCTCTCGGACTGGAGTTTCATGCAAGATCTCACCTTGTGGGGTATCACTGAAGAAAGGTGAGGAATCAGCCCAGAACTACACAGGAGGAGCAGGTCAAAGACATGAAGAGAGTTGGGACCACGGTTTCAAAGGTAACTATCGGTAAAACTCTACACCACGATGGTTTCAAATCATGCATTGCGCAGAAGGTTCCCCTGCTTAAATCTTCACATGAAGTTTGCCAATGACCATTTGAATGATCCAGAGGAGACATAAGAGAAAGTCATTTGGTCAGATAAGACCAACGTAGAACTTTATAGTCTAAACTTCACTCGTCGTATTTGGAGGAAAAAGAAGGATGAGTTGCATCCCATCCCTACTGTGAAGCATGGGGCGGTAACAATGCTGTGGGGGTGCTTTTCTGTGAAGGGGATAGGATGACTGTATTAAGGGGAGGATGAATATGTATGTATTGTGAGATATTGAGCAAACACCGCCTTCTCTTAGTCAAAGCATCTCCCAACATGACAATGACCCAAAGCACACAGCCAGGATAAACAAGTAGTGGCCCGTAAAAAACATATCAAGGTTCTCTTGTCTCCAGACCTAAATCCAATAAAAAATCTTTGGAGGGAGCTGAATCTTCATGTTTCTCAGCGCCAGCCCGGAAACCTGACAGATCTAGAGGAGACCCGTGTGGAGGAGTGGGTCAAACTCCCTGTTGCAGTGTGGGCAAACCTGGTTTAGAACTACAGGAAACATTTGACCTCTTATTGCCAACAAAGGCTTCTGGACCAAATATTAACACTGATTTTCTCAGGTGTTCAAATGATGTGGAAGGGAGAATAACAACTCCCTGGATTAGAAGATATCAATCTTTAGTCCATGAACATTTACAAAGTTTAATTTCAGTAGAGCAAGCATTGTGTTGTCATTGTCAATTCAAGGCTGGGTTACTTTCTTCTCTGTAACAAATACTGCTGCTGAACTGAAGGATCCCCTGAGACAACCCTCTCCAATGCAAGGGCTTTATCAATAATAACAGCGTGGGTATATTTAATATTAAGATAAAGAAGTCCTTAATAATTCTATATACCTTGTTATACAATCGCCAATCTAGGAGAAGTTAAAGGGTGGCTTTCCAGTGGGGAACGGTTTCAGAAGAAGCTTTGCTAAGAAGAGTTTCATAATGTTGTTTCTAAACCTAAGGGTGCCCATACGCAGTTTGATATTTGTTTGATATTTATGTTTGATCCAATAGAAATCGTTTGACCAAAAGTGATAAGATGGGTTTTCTAGGTATTTAGATCAATTTGTATTCAATAGTACTATGGAACATGTGCACTCATCAGAGTAAAGGAATTGATTGTGTTTAAATCAATCACACTGCATGGTGGTACAATTGATCGATGTTAGACTGATGATCGATTTTTCCCTGTGTATTGGCAATCAGTGCTAGCTCAGGCTGCAGTATATTTATTTCTCAAGAGGCTCCTGACTTAAAAGTTAACTTGGTGGCTGAATAGGAGTTGTATCTCGCACCGATTGTGGTGGTTTATAGTCTATTGTTTGACCTTGGTGTCATATGATAGGGATGTATTAATAGGGAATTTGTTATTCCATTTAGCTGCTTTACTGAAGTTCAGTTTTAAGTCAAAATATAATAAAGAATCTGCTATGTTTTTTTCTGTCTTGTTTGTGTTTTCCTTTTACTAAATGTAAAAAGTGGAAGTTAGAAGTAGGTCACGACCCCCCCCCCCCCCATGGGAACCACATTCATATAATGAAGTATGTGTGGAATGCTTAAATTTGAAATATTGGCGAGAAAGGTATAGAAGGATGGCTAGGGAAAGGTTGGGATGGATAGGAATAAAACATCTAAATGAAAAAATAAAAATAACGTAAATAGTATCCAAAGGCAATATGAGTGAGGTTGTTTCAAGGCCTTAGGATAGAAACAGGGGGTCTGAAAAATTTTAACCTTTTTTGGCATAAAAACACATTTAGTTTGGTAGATCAAGTGCATTGTTGAAGGGAGCAGTAAATAAAGTCCTTACTTATGAGCAAACTAGATTTTGAGTTAATTGCAAAGCCCTGAACATGGTATCATCACCCAAACTTGCTGGAGATGTAGGGTTGGGGGTATACTACAAAAAAGTATGTCTCTAACAAAAATAGTTTTTGCACAAATTGAGTTCAAAGTCAAGTAAAAGTTTTGAAAAATCGGAATCTCGACTTTGATTTTGGACTTAATTCATACAAAAAACTACATGTGCTAGAGCAAAACTTTTTTTTTCAAATGTTTCCACAGCCCCACAGCACTACATCTCCAGCAATTTTGGTGATGATACCGTTTTTAAAGACTTTGCAATCAGCTCAGAAATTAAGCAAGTCGAAAAAAATTACCATTTCTAGAAAACAGTAAACAATTGGCCATTAAACTCATTCAAAAAGTAAAAATAAGCCATGTGTTACCATAATCATTTAAAAGGGCTTTCTGACATTTTCAGATTTCGTTCATGAATTTCACAAAAACAGCTTTGTTTCGGGTCATTAAGCAGAAAGAAGCGATGACCCAAAATAATATGGTGCTACCACTTGTGTAATTAGAATTATTTGTCTATTAGGCTTGTCAGGAAAAATTAGAGACAGTTTAGTAACAGACACTGAACAAGTTTTTCAACAGACACTGAACATCTTGCCTGATTTGTTATTTTTTTGTATTGCTCTCTTTTTGGTGTTTTATAAAAAGGCATTCTGTTCTTGTGACAAGTATAAACATAGACATCACTATGTTCTGTAGGAAGTAATAATTGTGTGAATACGTTATGCTATATCTTTGCTGAAAACAGATGGAAGCGACAGTCAAGGATCAGAGCTATGTCTGCGTATATCGGATGAATAATGTTAGTAAAGGTTCTTTCATGATAGTGAAAGTGTTATGAAACATATAGACTAAAGTCATAGGAGAACCTTCTGTGTCCTCAGTTTCTCGCCTGTGATCTTTTTAGATGAGAAATACCAAATGTCTGTCAGTAGCTGTGTATTTCACATAGACTTTCCGCACTAAGATAAAATAAGAATAATCAACTCAGCCCAGAAAGTAGCAGTTTAAATGAGTCTTTCTTACAAGACTGAAAAGCATGTGTCCTTAGGGATTCCATAAACTGACATATCTATTTGCATGAGTTAAAAGTTCAGTCTTTATTGAGGCCTCTGTCTTCCAAAAAAAGCCAAAAATTCAAGTAATTTAGTTTATGTAATGCTTTCTATCTATGTAGAAAAGGAGGCACAGTACATTTTTATTGGAGATAAAGACTATGCAATTTGTGCAGTCACAGCTTAGCAATGCCCCACAAGATAAAACATGTACGGTAGTCTTTTTTGATCTTTTAAGTTCAGCTGAAGCCACAGAAATAGATATGAAATCATACAGACATAGTATTAACAACTTCGAGTTACAGCAAATTTGATGGGTGTCCAACTTTTACTGGCAACTAGCACCAGAATAAGACCTTTCACTGATCAGAATTCATAAATAGACCAGGTCTGTGACACTCCACATTTCCTTTGCAATACAAGTGTTTTTGAAGACAATTGGGCCAAAGAATGCCACTGTTAATCACAGATAGGAACAGAGACATGAAGCGCACAACCCAGTGGAACATAATTACTGTATTTGGCAGGCTATAAAATACCCCGCAATATAAAACACACCCTATACATGTACAGCTGTATACAGAAGTGTGTGCTTTTTCAGCCACCCATGACTGACACACACAGCTCTGCCTGTCAGCTGTGGCTGGCCAGCTTTGACTGCTACAGAAGGAAGTGATTGCTGAGCAGCCAACAAAGAAATGCTGGCTACTCTGCAATCACTTCCCTCAAGACTAGCCGACAATGCAACCAGCCATGGTTGAGTTCCATGAGATAGAGAAACCAAAAAAGAGGGAAGAGCCATCCACGGGGGTGAATCTTCCCTCTGATAGCTTCCCGCCTCTGCCTCTATTGGCAGCAGGTAGATTGCACTGGTGCGACCACCTATGCCCATATAGTCTTTTGGCCATGAGTGGTCACGGTTTTGATCTATGCAAGCATAGGGAACCAGGCATGTCCATGTGCCATGAAGCAGTCACAGTCTGTTTACTTTGAGTGACCCGAATGACGCTAACAGTTAATGAGTTTTCTTTCGTGTGCAGTTGTTTTTCATGGGAAATTAAATGGCAGATATATTTTACCTTTGCCTTCTACTTCGTCACTGTAATTAGAAATTTTGAAATCCACAATTTAACAGAACACCGTGTAATTAATAATTACGTTTAAATACATGTATAGGACCTGAATATTTATAGCAACTGTGATGTAATTACTGCTTTGTAAAATACATTATATGAAAAGGAAAGATCATGGAGGAAGTCTACTGCCATATAACAGTAAGTGCCTGAAATGTATATAAGATACATTGCTTTTATTATAAGGGAAACACTCATCACATCATCACAGAATAACAGCAAGTAAATTAAAGTCAAACTTCAGGGATTTTGATCTGTCTAGTTAGAAAGCATCAGTAGCATTAGGGTAAAGGAATGTTGATTTTTAAAATGTTAATGTTGAATGTTGATGTTGAAAAGGAGATGCTCTGGCTGTAACGCAGTGCGGGGAGCACAGGTCAGACCTCTGGGCCCCCCATAGATGGTTGGGCCCGGAACGGGAAAGCCCCCTGTCCCCCCCTGGGGAAATGGATAAAAAGTGGAAAATTGTATACTCACCTTTCCATCGTTATTTTTTTGGACTCCTATTCATGGCAGCATAGTGTATATATCTAATAATACACTGCCATGAATAGGAGTCAGGAAGTTTAGAGGTATTTAAAAAAGAGACCGGAGTCTGAAAATGTGTGACTCGTGTCATTCTGTGACCGCCATTTGAATACATCATTTGGAAAGTAAAATCAACAAATAAAATCTATGTTTACTTCTACATAAGAGACACTGTTTATTCAAAATCTATAGTTGCTTGCATGACCAATTCATATATTGTGCTTTATGGGGTTTCCTGATGAGTGAAAGTACCATTATAGCTGACAGCTGTAATATATTCACAGCTCCTATTATAATAATAAACTGGTATGACTGAGGTGACGGGGAAATATTGATGACTAATGATATTGTATAGATGCCTGGGTTCTGTTGCAAGCAATAAATGTCATTCTAAGCATATTCAAAAGCCTTCATGTTAATGCAAATAAAAATATATTTCTAAACCGCCCATAAAATGACAGGACAGTAGAGCTTAATATAATGATGTGTGATGAGCAGACTGTATAAATAGCTGTACTTATAGCTCACAATATTATATAGAGATTTTATTTTTTTTGCGCTCTATCTAATGTTCTATTCAGCCATCAGTCTTATGACAGGAACAAAGACGCCTCTCATCATATCTGCAGATTTACACTGATTTCATGGTAGAGCATGCCAAGCATTACAAAAAGATGGTACGGTACATACAACAGAGAAATCCTGTGTTATGTAATAATGAGTTAAAACTTCTTTTGTCTTCATCGAAACGAACAAAATATTTTTTTTGCCCCTTCCTATGGTGGGGATAAGGGACAAGGGGATTTTAATTACACTCAAGAGAGTCAAGCCGATGCTTAAAAACTGTTTATTATATAAACAGGTATTTACATTTCTTACAGCAGAACATACAGTAAGCCAGATGACGCCTCCAGTGGCGACATATAGGTAACATACATATACAGGAATTATTGATGCATAACAAAAA
>CM070032.1:26796980-26845972 GCA_036250615.1 Ptychadena robeensis
ATGGGGACCGTCACACGTTACTTTGGATGGGGACTGCCACCCATTACTTTGGATGGGGACACTGGTAGTGATGGTCAGTGGGGAGGACACTGGTCACTGGTGGTGATGGTCAATATGGAGGACACTGGTGGTGATGGTCAGTATGGCCGACACTGGTGGTGATGGTCAGTGTGGAGGACACTGGTCACTGGTGGTGATGGTCAATATGGAGGACACTGGTGGTGATGGTCAGTATGGCCGACACTGGTGGACATAGTCAGTATGGCCGACACTGGTGGTGATGGTCAGTGTGGAGGACACTGGTGGACATGGTCAGTATGGCCGACACTGGTGGTGATGGTCAGTGTGGAGGACACTGGACATGTATGGATGTATGGATGGATTGGATAGTCAGTGAAGACTGCAGAAGACACTCAACACTGCCTAGCTAATGGTTCCCTATGCAGCAGCAGCAGCTCTGTTCTAACTCTCTCCACTCTCTCCAGCAACATGTGAAATGGCATCTCTCCTTGCTATGCTATAGAGGGGGGGGGGGGTGGTCCGTGAGTTGGGGGGTGCTGATTGGCTGGATTAAATCTGCTGACTGTGACTCACAGGGTCAAAGTTTGACCAATGCAAAAAGATAGGGGGCAGGTCGAACTTGCCATATGTTCGCGAACACCTGGCGAACGCGAACATGCGATGTTCGCCGCGAATAGTTCGGGCCATCACTACTCTCATCCACAGTATTGCATCTACAGTACAAGTATTGCTCTAGCACATCTACCTCAATTTGAACTTAATTTATTAAAAAAAAAAAAACCTTCCTCACTGTTAGTGATAATACCATGTACCGGGGCTTTGCAATTGATTCAAATAAACAAGAACATTTTATCCTATCAAATAGAACTGATTTATAGCTTAAATTGCAGGAGGTCCCAGTAGTCAATCAGAATGCCTTTCATCAGGTCAATGGTCTACTTCAGAAGATAGAAAAGAATTCACAGTTCCAAACTTTAAAAAATAGAAATAAAAAGAATAGCAAAAGCTTATACAATTATTATAATACATTAATGAATTCATATTAAAAATGTCATACTCAGCTTAGATTCCTGATCCTGTAAATATTCTCATGATTAAATGTATATACAAGAAAGGTACATCCTTACAAGAGGAAATACGTGCTGGGAATTTGATATGCAATCAATGGTATTTTCATTTACAATATATAATGATATTATTGCATTATATTATGTTTATAAATTGCAATAAATAATAATGAGAAAATAACAAAGAAAACTTTTTCCAAAGTGGACTGATATGAGCAATAGAATCCTGCGATTTCTGAAGCAAAACTTTTATTGTTTAAGAGAACCTAATGTGAAAAAAAGCAAAAGAAATTTTTTTTATTTGCACCATTGTATGCAACTTCGTTATCCAATCCTGAGAGTAGGTTTGTGTGGATTCTGGTTTTGGCAGAAAGTGCAGGTCAGACAAGGTTACCTTGATAGTAAGGAAATACTCCACAATCCTAAAAAACATACTACGCAGGTATGCCTTCGAGCAGTGTCAATCTTAGTTCTCGGTAGTAAAAGTGGATTTGACCGACTCTTTTCCGTGGTCTTTGCATCAAGATATCACCATTGCTGCAAAGTTTTTATCAGGACAATCCAGATTTACTTAAGCTGCCCAAACACTGGTTATTTGTGCATTGGAGGAGCCCTCGAGCGAAGCGCAATGACATGAGTTTCCTTGATTGAACAGGGAATCTAGGCACTGCACTTCTGTGCCCTCGATCCTGTTCAATACTATGGAGGGGGACCCTTAGTTGCCTTAACAACTGCCACCATATATAAGTTCCCTCAAGAATAGAACCTCCTGGTTGTTCTATCTATTTTACCCTTTTTTTTTTTTAAAAGGAGATGTTATATGCTCAGATTCCCCAACCACCCCCTTCCTAATCATTGACACTGTGTCACTGGTGAACCACAGGAGCAGTGTACCCACTGTGCCACCAGACAAGCATAAACCAGGGCACAGAGTCTAAGGAGCCCCCCGGTATACACCAGAGTGATGGATTTTGCTGCGGGGAGCCCCCAGGTTGCGGTCCCTAGCTACACTTACTGGCAACGGCTGACAGCTGAGATTCAAGGTACAGAGATGACAGGCTGAGACGTAGTCAGGCATGCGGTAGTCAGCGCAGGCAGCAAACAGAGTAGTCAAGATGGCCAGGGGTCAGTTACAATAAGGCAATAAGAAGAAGAAGAGCCTGGGTAGCAGAGACATAAAGACCTCTTTGTTCAGGCAGCTTTCTGCTGCCTGAAGGTTCCTAAATACAAGGTCATGTAGTAGATTAGTAGGACTACAGGCGAGGTATAAGGAGTGCTAATAAGTTCAGATACCTGAGCACCCAGCAGGGGGAGCAGGGAACAGGAGCCACATCAAGTGTCTTTATTAGTACAATCAGTAGAGGGAGCTGATCTCCGAAAAGTCTGTGTCCCCTGAAGTTTAGGAGGTAGAACAGCAGAAAAAAGTAGAGGGCACATCTGCAGTCACAGATCACCGGGTGACACCGCAATCTGTGACACACTGGGGATATAAAGCAGAAAAGTGGTATTGCTTGCATATCATGCAGGTCAAAACCATGCCCTCCTCTACCTCTTCAATGACATAGTTCATACCGAAGAGGCTGAACCCAAAAAAATATTGCTGTGGAAATACATCCTCCAGACAAGTAAGTATTCCCAAATGCAGCTCAAGTATTGTTTGTCAACAAAATGATTCCGAACTACATTTGGGGCAAACACCCAGGAGGTTAAATGAAAGAAATTGATTTTATCATAAAAGAAAATATATATTCCCAAATATGCAGCATTTTACATTTTTAGGTATATAAATGTTTGATCACTTGTCAGGTGGGATCCTGTCTAGATTCTCTAAGTCATGTGATCACATTCCTCCTTTCCTCTATCCTGGCGAAGTGACATAATCATGACCAAGGTAGGGCTGACCTGTGTACAGATATTAACCCACAGTTTACCTCCCTTTCCCCAATTACCGACACAACAACAGGTTCTCTTTGGAAATTTTATGTATTAAAGTGTCATACATACATAAAAAAAGGCCACAGCTTATCAGAAAAAATAGGTCCCTCCAACAGTGCCTTCCTCAATTAGCATGTATAAAATTTGTACACTATTATAAATGTAACCATAACAACTTTGAATAACTTAAAATTTAGCAGACTGTCCGTACCAGCCACTAGCCCTTTGTATCCTCTAGCTCAGTGGGTACATCCTTAAAACCAAACCTGTTAAACCAGGAATTTTTCGAACCCATAGGGCTTTGCCCTCTATAAAGCAACTTTGGTGACAGCCATCCATACCAGCTCATCACCACTATGTTGCTTTAAAATGCAAGGCACTGAAGAGGACCCGCCACGCTGCGACATACAAAATACAACAGTAATAGAAAATACAGCACAAAAAAGGGGGGTGGGTGTGATGCTGCTACCAAAATGGCTGCCTCCTTCCTGTCACTCCCCTTTTTCTATCCTCGGGTCCTTCCTCCGGAAGACCCGCCCCCTCCTTTGACACCATACACTCTTCTTCAGCCCACCCGGTCAGGCTCTCCTCCGCCTACCATGCGGGCCATCTCCGGGAGGACATGAACAATTTCAGGTTTCGAATAGGAAGCTGGGGAAGACGTGACCTGAGCTCAACCTGGGCACAGGCCTACTCAGCGGCGATCAATGAAGCGAAATTATGTTAAAAGGTAAATAAAGCTTTCGTAATTGGTGATGATGATGAAGATGATCAAGTATTTATAGCCAATTATCATATTTCGTTTTCAAAACCATGCTGACATAATTCACAGGAATGTTCATGCTACTCCAGAATGACCATAGCCATGTAATAGGAATGTGATATGGAGCACTTTGCTTTCCAGACAAATTTATCATAAAGCAGATAGGGATGAGATGAAATATATATGAAGGCTTATTCAAAGCAGCAGAAGTTATGTGCTGAGTGTTATACCCAGAGGGAAGAAATAGAATGAAGTACTTAACTAAAACAATCAATAGAAGTTGTTCCCAAGAAAGTTGTTTGGAATTCCCCTCTTTTTAAGAGTTTTATCTAACTTCCTGGAAGTGAATAAAACTTTGATCAGTTGTACACGGGCAAAAGTAAAAAAAAAAAAAAACTATAGAAGCGTTAACACTTTATATATAGTCTACACTACACAGTCCGGTTGCCCCTAATTTTCCTCGACACCAAATGATGAGACACCTTTATAAAGGCTATACTGGTGCGTCATTACCTGTGTCGGGACACATCAGGGCATTTTGTGTCTGACAGCGTCATGATGATGCACAGCAGCCAACTTAATGTGATGTGAACAAAACCTGCACAAGGGTTTTTCAGGCACGGTTTGTTCATTAAAATTAATAGGGAGTGATAATGCCAACATGGCGACTACCTCACCCTAAACTCAACTAAACAGCACCTGAATAGCAGGTAAACCACAAGGGGGCGTGGTGGACACATCAAGACATCAAATGTTAATCGCAAATATTCTAATTTCAAATTTTTATTGCGAATATTGGCACTTTGACAATTCATGAAGATCTTGAATATAGTGCTATATATTCGTAATCTGGTATATTCATTAGTGCCCAGAACTACTGTGCATTGCTTTCGCAATATACGCATGTACAAGTGCTGTTTTGTACAATGAAGGTAATAATGACTGGAGATCAGGAATTCTCCAATATAGCTCGCACTGGACCATAAGACGCACCCTGTTTTTAGTGCAGAAAACCAGAAAAAAATATTTAATACGTTTTCACACCAATTGGGTTAATACAATGGTTTAAATGAATGCAATATTCAATTCAGCCAGTAGATGTCACTAGCAGCAGTACACTCACAGCAGAACAAAACCTGCCTTACTGACTGGAAGGAGGGGGGCCAACAGCTGCTCTCCTCTCAGTCTCTCAGTTTCGGCTCTCCTCTCCGGCTGGCTGTTCCTGTGTCTGTGGGAGCTGCAGAGGGATTGCAGTTTCCTCCAACGCGAAGAGAGGGAAAGATACCAGTTCATCTATCTCTCTCTTCATTGATTATGCCAGCAGGGCTCTGGGCTCTGTTGGCATAAGCAATTATACAGTTCAGATGGGAGAGTCAGACAACGCCGGCATCTCTCATCTTGACAGCTCTGCCGCTAATCTCCTTGCCGGGAGAGCTGGCATGAAGCCAAGGCGCGACCACCCAATAAATAGTGCATCTTATAGTCCGAAAAATTTTAATTGTGAATATTAGGTAAAAAACGTGCAATATATTGCGAATACGAATATTGCCTATGCTGCTCATCACTAAGCAAGATGATGCCTTAAAAAGCTACATTTACCACAGTCATAGTCATATCTTGATGTTGGCTATTGCAGCTGGCACATTCCCCTTTGACTTTTTTAATTAATGCAATTATTGAAATATAAAGGACCCACAAAAAATTCTGACGGTAACTGTACATTTCTGAAATTTGTAAAACTACACTTGCATTAAAAATATAATTCAAATCCAGATTTCCATCCACCTACTACATTAAATGATTGTATTTTTTTGTGCAGTGAAGGTGTCCCTGTAAATGTCATATGGCGATATGAATGGCCAATTATCCCCTGCAATATGCATTACAGTATTGTATTATATTGTGCTAACTATGGCTGGGAGCTATATCATGTAACCTTGAAATAGCTTCCCTGTCTACACTGTAAACAGAGTAAAATAACTGACTAGAAGGATTATGGCGGGATGGTTTGTTTAGTGCTGACAACATTGCAGAATCATTTAGCTTAAGGTCCAAAATATAACAGCTTGCTCAGATTGAATAAGACACATACACAACTTATGTGAAACCATTTACTTGTTATCACCACTGTTCAAACTGTTTTGTTCCTCGAAAAAAGAAAAGATATAAATGAAATATAAATGAAAAGGAGTACTTTAATCCTTATATCAAATATCAGGCAATCCTGCAAGCTCCATACAATCTTCAGTTGTTCATGAGATCATCCCTATCTAGGATAGGTGGTCAAAGATGCAAAACCAGTGTCACCCAGCGATCTGTAACTGCAAATGTGCCCTCAACAAGTTTTACAGTTTCACTTCCCAACCTTCAGAGCAGAGTAGATCAGCTCCCTCTGCCGGTGGAAGAGACGGTAGCCCTTAATATAACTCCTGGGCGATACCTGATTAGCACTCCTTATCACACACCTGGAGCCCTGTCCAATCAGATCACATGACCATGTATTTAAGGAATCATCAGGCAACATCAACTTGCTTGAACAAAGAGGTCTTTCAGTCTCTGTTCCACAGGTTCTGATTACACCTGTCTGCTATAATGTTGCTGACCCCTAGACCATTTTGACTACCCTGCTTGCTGCCTGCCCTATAACCTGCCTGTCTGACTACGTCTCTGCCTGCCATCTACTTCGCCTTGAAAATTCTGCTGTCAGCCACTCCCACTAAGTATAGCTAGGGATTGCAACCTGGGAGTTCCCCACAGCAAAACCCATTAATCCTTGCGGGGTGCTCTGGTGAAGACCTTAGACTCTGCACCCTGGTAGTAGTACTGGTCTGGTAGCACGGTGGGCCCACCGCTTCCATGGTTCATCCGTGACAACAAGGCTAAAAGTGAAAGTATGCTCATCTTTTGTATTCATGTCTCTCATTTTCAAGCCCCCCATTATAGGGAAACTTATAGGGAAAATCTGTAAAATAAATTCATATTACATATTCTTTGACACTCCTTCTCTATGATGATGAGGAGAAAATTTGCCAGCTGAAAACCATTAGTTGGTGGCCTCTAATGGCCACTCAAAATACTCCAGGTGTGTGGAGGTGGCACTAAAAAAGGCCATGTTTGTGTGGATATTGGGACTTTTAAAATTTGCGAAGTTTTCCACTATAGTGCTATATCTACCTTTTTGTCAATATTGGAGATTTTTTGTATATCAGTACCCAAAGCTACCATGCATTGTGTTCATAAGATGCTTATGTACAAGTGCCGATTTGGCAATAAAGGTAATAATGACTGGAGATCACGAATTGAATTTAGAAATTGATCACTACTCACGATAGATGGATAGTGTGCCATCACACATTTCACACATTTATGGCTGAGGTTAAAAAATGTCATCTCATTAACATAATGGGTTAAAAAATGAATAATTAAAAAAAGAAAGATAATATGCAACTCAAGCATGAAAGGATTTAAATGTTTGGAATTAACTAAAGCACTTTAGGGAAAGTAATTTTATGGATTTCACTTTCATGAAACAAATGTAAATTTTACTTCAATCCATAGCAAATCCAATAATTATTATTTTTCTCTGTCTACTTCTGGGTCTTTTTTTTTTTCATTTGGCATTGAACTTTTAAGTAAATCATTACTGAAAGAAGTGCAGTAATGAGCTGTTGAGACAAGTATGCAGTATGCAGCTTTTCCTTTGCTAAAATTTAACTTTTTAAAATTCTCATGAGTGAACTAGATCTAATAAATTTATTTATATGTACTTTTACCCAGTGGTAACATTAGGTTTGGTGTCACATAGTGCTGGCAAAGGTGATGAAGCCACTGGGCGGAAGCTGAGGTCCAGATTTCTGTACCAAAAGCGCACCATAGACTTCAATGGTAAATTTTTCTTTATGTTGTAGGCCTGTAACTTCCCAAAATCTGTCCGTACAAGATTAAATGGTTTTGTGCTCATTTACAGGAGCAGTAAATGAGGAATAGACACAATCGACTGGCGCACAGGACATGAGGCGTCCGGTGGTTTCAGGCTTTTTTCCGTTATGAGGTAATTTATAAAATGACCTCGAGCGCCTGCACAAGTTTGCAGGCACGCGCAGGTAGAAGCGCCCCGTTGGTTTTTTGGGCTGCTGTGGGACTGCCCGGTCGTTTCCCTGGCTGCTGAGGACTGATAGGAAAGCGACCGTGTAAATGTAGCCTTATACCTTGAATTTTGTGGTAAATTGAAGTCCACAAATAGGAACAGATTAAACAAGGTTTAGCACTAGTTTATTTTTTTTGTACTTTTTGTTTATTTTTCTTAAATAAAATGGAAATAGAAAAGTCTGATCAGAAATAAACCATCTGCCAATCACTGCATGGAGATATGTAGTACCGGTAACTAAGATTCCATTAGTGGTATCGAAATAGAACTGGCTTAATGGTTTTCACACTTCACGGATGAACGTGGCCACAGAAAATGTTAGGTTTAGGGGACATTACAGAAACAATATCAAGCTGTGCTGTCGTCAGGGAAGAATGTGCTGTGTGCACTTTCCAATAATGATATATTTATGAAGAATACTGTATCTGAACATCACATGGTCATCTATCCGGAATCATAAATATGCTGAATGGAGACCCTTTTTGTGGTTTAATATTAAAGCGGTTATTGAACTGAAATTAAGGAGCTGCGTAAAGACTGACTGAGCACTCTGTGTAAATGTCACTGGGAATTTTTCAGTAGAAATTATTAAAACTTTCAAATATGCTATTTTTTTTTGTTCAGTGCTTTAATCTATATATTTTCCTGTATTTCCTCTGTCATTTTATTTCACAGGTTGGCTAATGAAATGAACAAGAATAGAACATCTGAAGCTGCTTTTCTTTTTTTTTTCTCTATACAAGTCAATGTGAAACCTTAAACAAAAGGATTCTGAAGGTACAACCTCAGCAACTGAAAGTCAAATTGAAGAAACTCAAATGTTATTAAAGAATCTCAATATTATTTAAAGCTGTGCTCTATAAAGTGAATTAGCAGCTGCAGAAAATAAATTAGAGCCCACCTCATCCCCTTGCTAATGGACATACAGAGTCATCTAAGGCAGGATTGTCCAAACATTTTGCAAAGAGGGCTTGGCTTGTTCTGGTGAAATGTGTAGGGGGCCGACAATTCAACGTTACATTGATTGAACCATTAACATAAGATGCAAATGAACTATACAATGGGACAGATCTCTTTCTTCACAGATATTTGGCACCAATTTAGTAAAGCGTTAGCCACCCACTGCCATCATGTTAGAAAAAAGCTGCCCATAGGCATGCTGAGTCCTGCCACATTTGACATAACCACATAAGTCCAGATCTTTTCTGTAGCCATGCCATATGATAGTAGCAGACAGGCACAACACTGGAGAGCAGGCAGAGCTTTGAGTAAACTTGGGACTGTACCACCCGGGGGGGGGGGGGTCACTGATTTCAAGTACACTTTAAATGTGGGAAATTTTGAAATGTTGGAAACGTTTTTGAAATTATTTATTGTGGTCTCAATTTTGGCGTCCTAAATATAAGATATGTAACCGGAATGAGTCAATATATTCTGTGTGTAAATTATAATTAAGTTATTAAAGTCTGTAAACAACAAAATGGATCACAAAAGGAGAGCCTGGAAAATATTGACATGGAACGTGATAATGTCTATTGACAATATTTATTGATCATTTATTTAAGTTTATTGATAATATTGTTGTTAATATTGTCCTTTCAATGGCAACTTACAAACTTCTACTCTGTGAAATATTGTTTCTGTGCCAGACAGGGTCTCTCTTCACAGTGTTAGTTTCTCTTGTTCTACCAGCTGAAAAAGTACAATGAGTGAGAATATTTTTGGTAATGCTGACATGTCATCTGGAAAGTCAGGTGAAGGGTGACTTGTAATTACACGTCCACTATTTTTTATATAGGTTTTCCTCTAAAATCATTTAAATTGTCCTTCATTTAAGCTGTGTTATATATCCCTGTTGATAACTATAATCCTTATTCAAATATGTGTGGGTTAAACATCTATTTCTGTAATAATGTGCACTCCTTTCTGCATTCACAATTCTGACTAATTCAGGTTTTGTAACTCTTCTTAAGTCACTAGAGGTAATAATTAATTATATAAAATTTTAGCAATGGACCATGCATATTCAACAAACCTATTTCACTAGGCAGTAAAATCCAACACAGGGGGTCACAGAGTGAATGAGTTTCCTCAGATCAGTTTCAGATGTACCTTTACAGAACAGATGCAAAGACATTGCTTCATCTCCAATTAGTTTGGATTCAATCAATCTGAGCTCTTTCCGTTTTTATTTAGTGGGCAGCTACTAATTCTATGGAAAAATTATAGAGGCATTTTAAACATTACAGTATGTTTTTACCAGGTCACCAGACCTATGTCAAGTCAGAAAACACTGAATTTTTGTGTAATGTGCCTGGTCACACAATCACTACCAACACCAGATATCCAGGTGATAGGATTTATTGGGTAATCCAGAAAACAATCCAAGGGTCATACACAATGATCAGCCCAATAAAGTACAATACAGATTGATAAATCAGGATCAGGGACAACCCAAGATCAGGGCAGGCATAGTTCAAGGCACTATATAATTGGCAAACAATTGGCTTGTAAATCTCCTGCAGCCGATCACAAAAAATTCAAACTACCCTGTGGGGAGACAGAACAGTAGTCAGTCGGGAACAGATCCCTCCAGCAGACGCGGAAAGGCATGTATGTACATATAACATGTTTTGCACAGAGCAGATATGCATTATTGGATGCATTTGCGTTGATATGTATCCTATCTGCAGCGCATATTAAAATGATGTTAATAATATTACATTTTTATTACATTTTTTATTGCGTAAAGTTGTGTTTTTAAAAACGCAACATGTGAAAGGTTCAACTGGTTTTTAAGGAGAAAACCACAGTACCAAAAAAACTCATGAAAATGTGATGTAGTAGGCATAGTGTGAAAGGGCCCTCAGAAGAACAATGCAGCACAGAAAGAGCCCACAGATAGTTTTCAGCTGAAACGATTTCTGGAAGGATCTACAAGTAAATCTAAATATAACAAAACACTGTCAATAATGACTAAAGGGACCAAATAAGTGATGATTATTGGATTATTGGATTTACATACACTTCAATCCAACTACTGTCAAGAGGACTTTCCTGTTGTCTTCCAGCTATCTAGAGGCTGATGCACACTCTACATACACTTTCCTCAATTCCCTAAAACCCTCTAATCATTTTTTTCAAATATAAATTATCACACTTCCCAGTGTAATTGACTTGAGAATTGAGTTCCTCCATTTGCCAATCCATGATCCTCTTAGAGAAAATTTTGTGTTTTAGTTGTGTAGCATATTTGACGACACTGAAGTCTTTAAGGACTTGTATAATGCAAATCTCCACTCATCTCTGACTTCTAAGTACTTCCCCAATTAGCCTATGATTGCAAAAAGTTTATGAAACATTTTACAAGATTCGTAATTATACTTTTCCAATACAACTTAAACTAACGGTGCCGTCTCAGTCCTGCTGCTGGATGGAACTTCTCTGGAAAATGACCTTGGAGAAATGAAAGCCTTTTAGTACTGCAAACTCAATTTAGAAAATGCTTTTGAAAGTCACTTGACCAAAACACTTTTGAAAACACTTCTTATATGGGCTTGAAATTGATATGAGTTGAATATGAAAGTATTTGTTCTTTCTTGGTGTTTAGAGAAGTAATGAAGCAAATAGTTCTGGAGTCTTTTTATTAAAGCCCAACACTGAACCAAACTTTTGGAAAGCTTCCAGAAGAGAAAAAGGTTGTCAAGCATTTTGGCTGTAACCCAACTTGGGATATATCATGTTCACGTTGCTATGACAGTAGGACCAGAAGGAAGATACACAAAAGAATGTTATTCAATTAGGTGTTTAGCCTTTCGCTATGTAGGATTAAGAGGGCAGTTGGGGACCAGCCAATAAGGGTTTGTCTGCAGTTTGGCATTTCTAAGTTTTTAGGTATATTGTTGGCAAGTAACCTGGGAAGAAGATTTAGGTGCCTACAGGTAACAGGAGAAACAAAGTTTATAGCATGACTTACAATGGGTGATTTAAGGCCAAATAGAATGCTGTAGCAGCATATTTAATAATATGGATACCTTTACCCACCCAAGTGGGTGTCCATGTGTATGGCAATGATGTAGATGTACACAAAGCTGGGCAGGAGATAATCCCATGCTTTTAGGCTAAAGTGCTTAACTTAACTTTTTACAGCTATGGCCATACTGCAAACATTAACATTCCCCATGACTAAAGGAATTCATGCATATGTATAGCCAGGGATCCAGGTGCTGCAGGAACATGCAGAGAAGTTTTAGGTCTATGTTTCCATGGCATCAAAATTGATATATTTGCAATGCATTTTTAACGCACTATAACTGCCTCAATTTACTTTTAATAGAGTTGTTTGTGGTCTGTTGTATTTTTTTACATGCAGGGCGCATCCATGCAACGTGGATGCATTAAGTTATCCATAGATAATGCATTGGTTGCAATAAAATGGATAGGTATCCCTCTCCTAGTAAAAAAAAACTGAATGCATCAAACACTGTCCATAAATGGATCACAAACGCATCACACACTCCCTGTGTTAGAAAAAAAAAGAAACACTGAAGGATCAAAGAAGCAGAATGTAAATATAGCCTTACATACATCATACATACAGAGACTGTTCCATTAACAAGGGGTGACAAGCTCAGTGTCACATGAACATTACACATGAGCATCTTCTTGATGTCTTTCAAGTCCTTTAGCCCTTGAATAAAAAAAATGCGGTGGGGGGAAGGTTGATAACGACCTTGCCGTGGTAGTGAAATGGTTTAATCCAATGAGGATCGCATTCCGCCACTGGGCTAGTGATGCCAATAGATGGAATAAGACACAATAAAAATACACAACAACTAGTACATTAACTAAGGTACACAATTATAGGGTTTATATAGGTATATTTAGGTCTATATACAGCCAAGCCCATAATTATTCATACCCCAGCCAAATTGTGACTTAAAGTTAATTTTATTCAACCAGCAAGTTATTTTTTGATGGGAAATTACATAGGTGCCTCCCAAAAGATAATAGGGTGATGAACAAGAGGCATTTATGTGAACAAAAACATTTCTTAGCTTTTATTTATATTTGAACAAAAAGTGTCATGTCCAAAATTATTTATACCCTTCCCAAACTGCCACAGCCTCTGAGCAAATCCAAAGTTCTATACCATTCCAAATTAGAAGATACTGTCCACTAGCCATGAAGTTATATGGGTTCTTTTTCAATTAAAGAGAGTAAGCAGAAAGAGTACAGGAATAAAGTAAGTAAGCATGACAAGCATAAAGTTACAAAGAAACATTCCTCTGATAGCCATGGTATTCTCAACTGTCCGATTAAAATGTAGGCATCTTTATGGATGAAATTGTTCTAACTATACAGCCATCACAAAAAACTAAGGCAAACCCTATTTGTTCAATATAGGGCTATCCAGGGTTCAGTTCTATCAATGATTGAATTAACTTAATACATTTTTGGAAATCTTTTTCACTATGTATGCATTTTGCTTTTTAAATAAGTCTATCAAAAAAAGCAAACCCCCACTTAAAAAGCAACCAAAATACAGTTCAGATAGAGGTCATGAACTTAATGCACCAGTCAATGAATTCTGAACGATCTAGTATATCTAGTAAATAGTAATGCTTCATAATTGGAGGAAAATAAAAACCTTTATTTTTATTTCTACTATTTTATTTTTATTTCAACTATTTTTATGAAAAATAAAAAAGTAGCTCAAAAACTATTTGCTATATATTAAACTTATGTCTCTCTCATTAACATGTTTCTATATATGTTGAACTAGGGATGGGAACCACACAACAGTTAGGATATGTTGCTCCATTTAAAGTCTTAAATATAAATAGGTTTTCTTTATGTAGATTTAGGTCTACTTTGCATACTCTCAGCTTTATGAACTACATTTCAAGAAGAGAAGGTATGCAACTTTCTTCCAAAAGCTCTCAGATACCCATTTCACCTCTCCCAAAAGCTATGCTTCTGGCATAAGTGGTATTTCATTATATTCGACAGTTGTTCTGTATTGTAAACCCAAGAGGGGAATGCTGTATTAAGCTTCTATATTAATGTTGTTTGAAGATTGCTCTTTGGGAACAATTGAAACTCTCTTGAACCAAGTTATGTTGCTCAGTTGGAGTTCACTCTTCTACCTGGGAGCTTACAAGGTACTGATGACTTTAACTCCCTAGGAGAGTGCTTAACACTTTTACAACCATCATGCTGAAAACATGTCGGGTTGTTCTAAAAGCATGATCAATTTTTTATTATACCTATGCATGGAATTCTAAAAATGCAAGGGTTGTCAGCAGATGGCTCTGTTAGCTAAACATGAATTATTAAATTTGTGTACTAAATTATTTATTACATTATGATATTTTGGAGTGAAATAATATACATTTTTTTTTCAGTAACACTTTTCCTATCATACTTCTAATGAAAGAATCGTGCATTGGAATCATTGCTTTGACTTCCAATGAAAAAATTGGTAATTATATATATATATATCATTATAAATCAGTTTAGAGGTTAGTATCTTGCTCCAATTATGAAGCATTACTATTTACTAGATTTACTAGATCATTCAGAATTTATTGACTGGTGCATTAAGCATGCATGACCTCTATCTGAACGGTATTTTGACTGCTTTTTATTATGCATTTATTATGTTCTTTATAGTTTGAATTGTCGGCTTTTTTTGTCATGTCATGTGTCTGCTGTACTTTTTTCATGTCTATGGCACCGCCATCTTTGCTTTGGCCGATCTCTCCAAGCATGAACATGGCTATCACAAGCTCATCTGGTGTCTATTAGAAAGTCCCACAGCACTGTGTCCCTCCAGTGACACTAGTAGGCTGCCCAGCGCAAGAGGATTTTGGAACGTCCCACATTTTGTTTTCCTTTTATCACTATCCCTGTAAAGTGGGGGGATGCTGTTGCGAATGCCATTGTAAATTGTATTGGTGATAGGTCCGCTTTAATTACAGCCTATGGGATCATGTGCATTGCTGGTTCACCTATGACTTCCCTAAGTCACAGTTTTTAGATGTCTGCAATTTCCTAGGAAAACAAGAAAAGTACTGGAAACATTTCTAGAAATAATATATTTTAAATTGGTCTACATTTTCTCAGAAAGATCCTGTGGTTGTATTGTACAGTGATCAATAAAATAACAATGCTCAGAAATTATATAGCACCAGCCTCCTTATAACTCGGTGCAGAAATTACTTTTTAGTAAGTAGTTCCTTGTTGTGAACTTACAAGTGTCTTTCCACTTAAAGTGACCTCATACTGCTTGACTTACTCCCGACCCCAAAAGAGAAAAAAAACTTTCAGATCTAAAAATACACAAACCTCTCAGAATTCTGCTGCATTACTAAATGGTACAGAAAAAGCCAAATTCACAATTTTATTGGAATATATACTCCTTTTATTGCACTTATTACACTAAAAACAAGAAAAAAATCACAAAGAAGTTTACAAAAGGGTGTAAAATGTTGTTACTGAAGTGGTTAATGAGCTTTATAAGAAAGCTACCAACCCCATACCATAATCTCTCGTATTCTTACACAAATGTTGTTAATGAAGCCTGAATGGCTAGGTGCCCGTGTTTACAGTTGCAAGAAAAAGTATGTGAACCCTTTGGGATTATGTGGAGTTATGCATGAATTGGTCATAAAACGTGCTCTGATCTTCTTCTAAGTCACACCAATAGAAAAACACAGTCTACTTAAAATAATACTACACAAACATTGTATGTTTTTTATGTTTTTATTGAACATAACATGGAAACATTCACAATTCAGGGTGGAAACAGTATGTGAATCCAAAGCCTAATGACTTCTCCAAGAGTTAGTTGGAGCCAGGAGTGAGACAACCTTGAGTCCAATCAGTGTGATGCTATTGGATGTGTTGCAGGAAGATTTCCTGCACTTCTGTCCTTGCAGAAAAGAGCTCTCAGAAGACGAACGAGAATTGTTGACTTGCATGAAGCTGGAAAGGGTTACAAAAGTATCTCCAAAAGCCTTGATGTTCATGTGTCCATGTTAAGACTACAAATGGAGAAAGTTTAGCACTCTGTTGCTACTCTCCCTAGAGCGCAGCACAGAATGCTTACACCAATTTGTCAGTATTTAAATATTAAAAGTTAATTTGAGATTAATTGAAAACATCACCAAGACACTCCTGAGGCTTCCTCCTCTCTATTACATGTTTGAACAAATCTGGGTCTAAGGTAGACTGTGAAGGATCACTGCACTGGAGAAGTCTATAAATTGAGAGCAGTAGGGGTTATCTGTGTACAAGCCGCCAGAGGTTAGTGAGGACTTTTATTTCTATATTTATGAAAAAAGTCAGTGGTGGTAAACATGCAACATAAAAGGGGCCAAAACTGCAGTCCAAAGGTATGCACATCACATTTCACACCAACATCCATGGATCCATTATGTCTTTTATCACAAACTCAGGCTGCTGGAGATGTGAACATGTAAAGCTTAAGGGATGGTTACTCACTATAACCATAGCTTGATGACCAAAACCAATCCTCTAATGGCTACTTAAGAACCCTGTGTCATAAACCAGATCTAAAAATGTTGGTATGTAGTGGAATGTCTTGTGAGTATAACAAATACTTTTGAAATGCCTTGAAGTACCCTATCTTTATAAAGATTCATATATATCTTCTAGCCAAAAGAAGTCAACTTAAAGCTGCCTGACCCATTTCGTTTGGTGCAAACTAATTTTCCCTTTGTAATGTCCAAGGCCATATGAAAGAGACACACATCATTTCAATCTTTCAGAGGTCGCATGTCATCTGCTTTAGATAGTTTAAAAAATATATATCCTAACACATTCTAGTGAATCTGTTAAAAATAAATTCCACAATTAACATATCAGGTGTGTAGATGTGCTATGTTTGGGTGGCTTATTTTGAAAAAAACAATTGGATACTAATTCAAAATTGGGTTTATTTACAAATAGTTAAACAAAAAATGTTAAAAGGTAAGGGAATATAGGTAACAGAGAAAGGGGAAGGAGACTGGGTCTGCTTCATCATGCTAACATTTTCAAACTCACTCAATGGCCAAACACGTCAGGTCTCTTCTTTCTTTGCACCACACCTAGATATCCACAGGGAATTATATTGTTTACCCCCTAAAAGAGTTTTTTTAACAGGTCATCAATTCTCATGATTCTGTCAGTCTTATAGATTAACTTCAGTAGATGGTTCTGTCTTGGTGTGGGTAAATTCCTTGACCTAGGTCACTATAGTTTACAATACATCCATTAAGCTCTGGCCAAGGTTTTGATGACAGGTCGTTCATTAGCACAACCTCCACAACTCTTAGGAAAGGTCCAAATCCTTTTTCAAGAAGTTGTGAACATAAACAGTGGTGTTCACTGAAATCCAAAATATAGCTTTTATAGCCCTGCCATATACCTTCTGCAGTTCCTAAAGGTATTGAGATGTTCCCAATCTCTATTGATGGCCTACATGGCCTTACATCTCAGGCCAGATAATCCCCCTGTCAGGATCGGAACCCAGGGATGCTTCAGTGTCTGGCTGCAGCCCTGTCTGCTGAGAAATAGGAATGTTTGATTTAGTACCTTGTTGGACCTTGTACAAAGTAAACCCTTGGCCCCTCCCATGTACTCCTTATAAAAGCCAAGTCATTGAAAGGTTATTGTGCTCCAGCTAATATCTTACTCATTGCTCCTGATTCATTTTGTGCTCTCAATATCATCATCTGTGTACTGACCCTTGGCTTTGTATTACCCGACAACTCTTCTGCTTGCTTTATTGATTACCTGACTCATCGGCTACTGACCTTGGCTTGTTGCTGACCACTCTTCTGCTTACTACCCTGTTTGTTCTCGCAAATGTGTTAGCTGTTTCAGCTACTGGACTCCCTTGGTGATTACACATCCATTATATCTGCTTCTATAATAGTGTTGAGCTCGAATATTAGATTTTCGAAAATTTTGCTTGAATATCGCCATTTTGCGAATATTCGCGAATATATAATCAGATATCTGACGTGATCGCGATTTGTTGCGATTTATTGTGATCACATTCATTGCAATGGATCGCGATTATATAAGCGCAATGCGATTTTTTAAGCGGAAATGACGGATATTCTCCCAGTCGAATAGCCGAGCTCTATTGACTTGCATGCATTGCACATATTTGATCGCAATTGCGATTTTTAGATCGCAATTCATGTCCACAAGTGCGGATATTCGAGATTAGGAATATGGAATCGAATATTATGGCGGATATTTGCGAAATTACGTGATTTCGAATATTGCCTAGTCACTTATCACTATTCTATAACTCAAATTACTTCTATGAATGATCTTCATAATATGATACCATTTATTGATAGCATGGTCAATTGGTTATAGCGCACTATAACTGCATTAATAGTTGCTGAGGCTATAGAGCACAATCAAGATTTGTGTATTTTGCAAAAACACCAATCGTCCATCACTTGTGTATGAAGCTGAGGACTGACACATTAATGTTAAGTATGGCAATTAGTGCACTATATACTTCAATAGTTGGAAATATCTAAAAAAGTGTGCCTGTGCAGTATTACTTTTTAACTCCTCAGTATGTGTTATGTCTTTAGCCAAAACAATAGACTTGTACATTTGTTTTGCAGTACTCATAAACTATTTAAAATAATACATTTTTTATAGCTGTAAATTTGGTGTTGCCCAATGGATGTTTCGCTTTAGGGACAGGACAATTAGTCACTTATGGTAAATACAGTTTGGTGTACAGTCTATGAAAACCAATATTGTAAATGCCCATTGGCTATATGTCAATCCTTTTATCTGTATACTGTACATTTATTCATTGCTATACATCAGTATCACAGTATCATAATAATCACCGTCATAATTATTACATCTAAAATTAGCACCTTGCAACAGCTATGATATCATTATCATTAATAGACCAATTAATGTCTTTTCTGTATTTAAATATAGTATTATCTCCTGAATTGCATGCAGAAGAATGATACAACCAGTAACATATAACATTTCAACATGACAGCTAATGCCAGACTCATATAATATTTTCCACTGATGACTTAAAGTAATTAATAATCCATGTAGGAAAATTACCCAGAGCTATAAATACAGTCTTTTATAAATAAGATCCAGTTTGACCAAATAAAAGGTTCAAAAGCTTAATATTTGAAAAACAACCCCACAGTAAAATCCCCCTCCCCAGCCAAACTTTACACTTGGCACAATACATTTAGACCAGTGGTGGGCAACTAAGTTGATATGGAGGGCCACAAGTGCGGCCCTTGGCATCAATAAAGGGCCACACATAACACCGATCCAGACCCTCCCCCCGTCGACATATCTAAGCAGGCGGTGGACCAGATCTCGACAGGCATTGAAAACCCGACAGCCCCCCCCATCCTGGCCTGGTTTCCCCGATCAACATTGCCAATTTTACTGATATAGGAGCGCCAAAGTTGATTATGAAAGGTGGGTCAGCGTGTGTCCACTTCATAGGTGAGTTGCTATGCCCTATGCATTAACAGTTAGGTTTTGGGGGCAGCATATGGAGGACCCAAAGGGCCGCAGGTTGGGCACCTAGGATTTAGACAAAAAGTGCTCATCTGGCATCCACCAAACACAGCTGCTGAAAGTAGTTGGAAATCTTTTTTTTTTAACTTTTCCATTCAGGGAAAATACTAATTTTGCATTGGTGTCTTTTTTAACCTGCAGCTATTACCTACCATTGCAATTCTCTTCAACATGAATGGTCAATGCATGGTCATATGGATCATGTTTTGTTTTTTAAAGTTGAATATTCGAAATCACTATGACTTCTTGAATTGCTGATATTCACAAAAAATATTCACCGTTCGAATATTCAGGCTCAACACTGTTCCTAAGATGTTTCTACCTGTTGAAATCTAAACTCTGCAACTTCAGTAAAGTTCCTCCCAATGACTGAAGGGGCAGCATTTGGTAATGATGCAGGTGTTTAGAAGGTACATGGAATTGGGTTTGGGATGGAGTTGTGGAGCTGGACTGATGTTAAGCTTTGGTGTAGTCATGGCCTTCTGGGCGCTTCCTGCACTGAGCTGGTAGAAATTCAGTGAGGAAAGTGGCGAACTGCTGAACCCAGTCAACCTTAGGGCTGGAGCTGGACCCACTGGAGCTTTCCCTGACATGGTCTAGCCAGAGAGTTTAGACAGATTGGATATTGGCCTATGGTCTGACATTGATTACAAACATTATATTTTAATTGAGGTTGTGATGCCATCCCCTGTAATATAGACTGTATAGCTCTGTATTGTGTAGGATGAATGCCAAAGATCATCCCACAGCTCAGAGGTAAAGAGCAGCATCAAAAAAGAGAAAAATATTAATGTGCATTTATCACTTGGTTAGGTGGGGATTAAAAAATGTTTACGTTTAAATTGATGTTCACCATTTAAAAAAAAATTCATATTTTCATTATAATGCAATAATGGGTAAAATATATGATAAGCCTGAAACTTTTTGCATACTATTCTGTGTTTTTTTTACTTTCCCAGTGGCAGCAGTTGGAGGCGTCTTTCTACACAAAATAGCTGTAATTCATCAAGTCGGTTATACAAAGCAGAGTGCTTTAATTGACAGTAATGTGTAATTTTTCATCATGGGCTGAAATTGTATGTGTTTGCACTGTCATTATATACTAAAAATGCCCAGGAAACTGCAAGAAGGTCAACTGACCCCCAGCATTAATGTTTGCACACAAAGAATGGGGGCTGGTTAATTTACAAATGTCCTTGAAAGGATTATACTTTCCTGGCTGTGTAATGGTTCTTTTAAGTGTAATAAAAGTTAATTATTATTATAAATCATACATGTTTAAAATGATGACGCTTATATGCAAATAAGTCACAGACTTTTTAAATGCATGGTAATTAAGTTTGATGATACGGTGTCAGAAAGGGTTAATAATGCTCGTTGATGAAGACATTCTGACCGCCATCCATTGAGCACTTGGGGAAATCAGTGTACATACATGTCAAGCTAATGGGTGACATCACCTTGCGGACTGTGTTATGCACACACATCATTTATGGACAGAGGGTTGTTTTCGGTGCTAGAGAAAACTCCAGGACATGCAAATTAAAATTTCAATAAGGTGGATTTTTTTCTAAAAAACATCTATTTTATATAAAGTATGAAACCAAGACTGCATTTTACAATAGATGATACATTGGATGCATTAGATAGATGTAACTACAGAATGCTTTAACCCTCTAGGCATTACGCCCATATTCCATACTTTTAAAAAGAGTGGAAAATGGCCTAAACTACCTACTCTCTCCCCCCTTCACATCTAAGGCATCAACGATGAGGACCAACAGGTCAATTATGCACCCCCCTCTCTCCTTCATCATCAATCATGCCAAAGAGGCAGAACCTGGAAGGACCACTGGGAATGTTAACATGCCGAGATGCTGTGGCCTACCTCAGCACAGGTGGGAAGACCTGAGGTTAGCCTAAGTGAGCTATGTTTGCAAACAAACTCACATTGAACTAACTAAATGCAAACGTTTAGATTAAAAGACAGAGTGCCATTCCATGGGTGTGCGTAAATCTAAAGAATTACTTTTTGTAGGTTTTTTGGTATAACACACTGTTTTTGGCCACTTGGGATTAACATTGGGCTCTTTGTTTGCTCTTTCTCCTAGGGGCCCTCTGGAGTATTTTTACTTGATTTACTTGAAAAGGTCTCCAGGAAGGTTGCATGTCCCAAATGTACCACCACTTAATTCACTGGATGTTAATCTAATTGTGCAAAATTCTTAATGAAATAATGTATTTTGTGATGAATTTGATGAACTATGCTTGAAGTTTAGGGATTGGCTGGTGATTTCTACAAATTCTATCTGTAATGAAAATAGTATTTTCTTAAATGAAGAAATGCTTGTGAAAAAAAGTGGGGGACTTATTTGAACATGTCCAAAATATAAAAAAAAATAAGCATTTGATTCCAGGGATTGGAAGTCGACGTCGGCTCCAACATTAGCTGCTTGGTCCACTAGCCTTAACTATACTATGCACACGGAAAGCCTACAGCCACCAGATCCTAAATGTCCTAACGCCTTTACCAATGCCTGGGCAGGTTGGATCTTATATCACGGCTCACCTGCTTTCCATGTTCTCCTGGAGAGGGAAATCGACAAGCACCCTCATCACCTCCTACACCTCATATTCCTCGTCCGCATTGCTCATAGATAGGGTAGTCGCGCTTTCCCCCCTCCCCTTCTCCCTCTACCCCCTCTGTCGTCCCCCCCTCTTTTTTCCTTCTCTTCCCTTTTTCTGGGATCTATGTCACTTTATTCTCTGGGTACCAGTGGTTCTACACTAGTAGATTTCAGTTGTGTAGACTAGTTGTCATTTTCTGCATTGTATATCAACGCTGTTTGCTTGTAACTACTGCTGAACATCTGCATATTCCCTTGCTTCATTTTCATTTCTCCATCTGAGTTGCTTAGCAAGGCTCAGTCACCACACGACGATATGCACTGTAATGCCCATGTTTCTTTTACTTGTAAAACTGCTTTATTTTTTTCAATAAAAGTATATTTAACTAAAAAAAAAGTCCAGTCAGTAAAAGAACTTTTAACGTTGGCCACGTATTTCAACCAAAGCCCATAAGCATGATATTGCTTCTAAAAATGGTGG
Organism: Ptychadena robeensis; assembly: GCA_036250615.1. Lineage (NCBI taxonomy): Eukaryota > Metazoa > Chordata > Amphibia > Anura > Ptychadenidae > Ptychadena > Ptychadena robeensis. The sequence goes on from CM070032.1 coordinate 26,819,629, forward strand.
GAGTCGGGGAGATATGGATTAATAAAGTGAAAAAAATACCTTGTATTTACCCAGCTGGTTGAGGCTGGTGTCTTTGTGGGGGTAATAAGGTTTTACCATAAAAAATGGGGTGGGCACTATCAGGGAGAGTTTTCGCATTGAAGCTGATATGATATTCCTTTTTTCTCAGAATTTTGTGTCATGTGTTTATTTTATTTATGAATAATAAGGGAATTTAAGGAGGTAGTGGGGTGTTTATTTCACAGTACGTATCAGCCCTGCTCAGGTCATAGTTTTATTATTACTATTCACTTTAATTTATTTAGCGCCAACATATTAGGAAGCACTGTACATTAAATTAGAGTTGAGTCCAATAAAAAAAATATATATTATGTGTTTTTTAATTATTAATTTCGACATCTGGTTTAAAAGACACTTAGGTTGGACTTTTATCAATATTCAAATATGATTAGTTAGATACTTGTGTGAATTCTTCATCAAGCCATAGTCCAAAAGTCCAAATATGATAAGTTAGATATTTGTGTTAATTCCTTATCAAACCATAGTCCAAAAGGCCTGCTTGCTGTTCAGAACTGGTAATATTAGATCTGGATAGAGTGAGCTCTAATAATATCTGCTCTACTTGTTCACAGTCATGCAAGAAAGGGCAACCCCGAAGCAACTGCTTATTTAAATTTATCGATTCAGTGAATTAAAAACTCCCAAGTTAATAATATGTATAGTTGCTTAGCCTTTTTTCACTTCTAATGTACACTGTTTGAAGTGCTTGTGTTTAAACTACTTGTATCAAGAATATCGTCCCCTTAATTAAAAAGAAAAAAATTACAGACTAATTCCTGTGGATTTAACACATTGAAGAATGTTTCTTCCACAATGACCTATGGTAAGAGAAATATGATCAGATGGAGAGTAATAAAATTTCATACTGCTGGATATGAGAACAGCTGAATGTTAATAAGTGGGATGATTTAGATCTCCCATGTTACTGTTCTTCTAGGCAGTAATGAATATGAAGGTATTTATAAAATTATTTAAAATGGAACCGTGGGATAAATAAATATTATCCAGATATAAAAAGTATGTGTATCCCTACCCTACTTGAATCTTGATGTACTTTCTGTATCTGTAATGTGTGTAATGTGTTTCCCCGAAAATAGGATATCCTAGGAAAGTAAGGCCACTGACATTTTTTCCTCTGACAAAATAAAAGGCATCTCCCCCCAAAGTAAGGCAACTCCCCTAAGCTACGATACAGTAGTGAGACAGAAAGCCTGTTGCTCTGCTCTAATGGACTCCAGGAGACAGGTATTGTGTGATGACTGCAGTAACCACCTAATCTGTAAATGTCTGTATGCAGTTGGGGGGTGGTAGACATTAAACACACATTGTATATATGAGACACAGGGAACGTTTTTTCCTGAGGCTCACTTACAAATCGGAGCCCCGGAAGGGTTAATAGAAGCAGGTACGGTAATCTGCAAGGTTCTGCGAGGAGTCTGCTTATCATACATCCCCCTCCCATTCTCCCTCCTGTGTGTGAGAGGAGCTGCTCACTAGAGGCTGTGTCTCCAGTGGCTAACACTGGTATTGCAGCTCAAATACATTAACCTCCCTAGCGGGTGTGACAAGTCCAGCTCGACCAGTGCTGACTTGCTGAAAGTGCACTGGACGAGCTGGACTCATCCAGCGCTGATCGGAGCCCTGCGGCACTCACCTGTCCAAGTGTCCGCAGCGGCTCCGATCGGCTCTCTCATGCTTCCTGGATGGACGCAAGTCCCTCCCCCCTCCCCCCCCCCCAGTGTCACATACGTAATGACGTCACATCAAGAGGCGGCAGGAGTGTAGCATTTAAACCTCAATGAATACAGTTTTCTGCATAGAAAACTGTATTCACTGTGGTTTTCTTTTTAAACTTACCCGAATGAAGCATCGATGAAGCTTCACTGATCCTTCCGGGGAGGAATCCCTCCACCCCCGGTGGGACGTGCCTAATAACGTCACACCGTGGTGGCGGGATTTTTATACAGGGGGTGCAGAATTATTAGGCAAGTGGTATTTTTGAGGAATACTTTTAGACAACAACCATGTTCTCAATAGAACGAACCCAAAAACATATAATATCAAAGCTGATATTTTTGGAAGTAGTTTTTAGTTTGTTTTTAGTTTAGCTATTAGGGGATATCTGTGTGTGCGGTGACTATTACTGTGCATAATTATAGGCCTTAACAACCAACAATTTAGACTACCCATTCAATATTTATTTTAGCATGAAAAACCACATAACATCCCAACATTCCAAATATAAAACATTCTGACATCAAAACCAAAACAAAAGCCACCTTTCTTTGCAAGGACACTCAACAGCTCCATCCCTGATTCTGCAGTGTTTTGATCCGGTCACCATCACTTGCGTGCAGCAGCAACCCCAGCCCTCCCATACAACTGTTGGGCAGAGAGGGTACTGTTTCCCTCCTTGTAAATCAACACATTTATGATGGACCACAGGTTCTCAATGGGTTCAGATCAGGGGAACAAGATGCCAGGTCCATGAGTTTTTTCTTCTTTTATACCCTTTCTTTTGCCAGCCACGCTTGGGTACTTGTACGCGTGTGATGGATCATTGTCCTGCATGAAAATCATGTTTCTTGAAGGATGCAGACTTCCTTCTGTACCACTGCTTGAAGAAGGTGTCTTCCAGAAACGGCAGTAGACTGGGAGTTAGCTTGACTCCATCTCAACCCGAAAAGGCCCCACAAGCTCATCTTTGATGATACCAGCCACAAACCACCAGTACTCCACCTCCACCTTGCTGGCGTCTGAGTCGGACGGAGTCTCTCTGCCCTACCAATCCAGCCACGTGCCACTCCATCTGGCCCATCAAGACTCACTCTCATTTCATCAGTCAATAAAAAACCTATAGAAAAATCAGTCTTGACGATATTTCTTGGCCAGTCTTCTTGACGTTTCAGCTTGTGTGTCTTGTTCACGTGGTGGTCGTCTTTCAGCATTTCGTCTCAGAGTATTGCACACCTTGTGCTTTTGGGCACTCCAGTGATGTGCAGCTCTGAAATATGGCCAAACTGGGTGGCAAGTGGCATCTTGGCAGCTCCACGCTTGACTTTTTTCAGTTCATAGGCCAGTTATTGTTCAACTTTGTGTGTTCCACACGCTTCTTGCGACCCTGTTGACTATTTTGAATGAAACGCTTGATTGTTCGATGATCATGCTTCAGAAGCTTTGCATTTTAAGAGTGCTGCATCCCTCTGCAACGATACTCACTATTTTTGACTTTCTTAGCTGTCAAGTCCTTCTTTTGACCCATTTTGCCAAAGGAAAAAGTGCCTAATAATTATGCACACCTAATAATAGGGTGTTGATGTCATTAGACCACACCCTTCTCATTACAGAGATGCACATCACCTAATAGCTTAATTGGTAGTAGGCTTTCGAGCCTATACAGCATGAGATAAGAAACATGGCATAAAGAGGATGATGTGGTCAAAATACTATTTGCCTAATATTCTGCACTCCTGTATTCAACGGCGGTTCCCACTCGCTACTGTGGACCCATTCGCTTGACCTATATACAGCAAGGAGGGAGTGCCGATCGCCCCGGAAACCGGCGCTATCAGAACCACCCTGCACCCAAGTGCATTCCTTGTGGGGATGCCGGCGGACCCGATCTGCTTACCTTACCCACAGCACCACGATGTTCGCAGTAGGAACATCGGTGTGGCAGTAAGATAGCTCACGCGGATCAGGTCCGCCGGCCTTCCCACACAGGAGGGGATGCCGTCTCCAACCTGAATAGTGGCCCGGGAAACCGCCATGCGGTTGGAATAAAAAAATCCCACCGCCTTCCGCACATCTGGAAGCGCGGATTTTGATGCAGACCGCAGGGCAAGAATTTCAAATCCTCTGGATACACAGCTTTCTGCTTAGAAACCTGTATTCCGCGCGATTTCAAAAGAACCTAGTTTGGTTCTCTTCCTCTCAGTGTGAGGACCTGGTGATTTCACATGGGGGGGGGGCACCACATTAAAGGGAATTGTACTGGGTACAGTGATTACTGTATTCAGTATATTTAATGTAAAAAAACACAACACACATTTACATTTGATTAACATTTTTATTATATACAGGAAACAAACAAAATTCTAATTATACTTAATAAATTTTTTTTTTTTTTCAATGTAAATTTTTTTTTACAAAAAAAAAAAATCCATTAAAACTCTATGTTGCGCTTTTGGTACAAGAAGTCTGTACCTCAGCAGTCGCTAGGGAGTTACATACACCTTCACGTATGTAATAAAAAGTAACAAATTTCTTTAAGTTTTTTTTGTTACTATATCCAGTTTAATGTCATCTTTGGAAACCACAGGGAAACATTAATAACCATGAAAGGTTAATAATAAATGTGCACTGCAATCTTCTTCATGGAAAAATAAGACATCCCCTAAAAGAAGACATAGCACATCTTTGGCAGCAAAAATTACTATTAGACAGTGTCTTATTTTTCAGTGGAAACAGGGTAGTATTACAATGTGACTTTGTGCTCCTGTTCTCTCTCCTTGTGCAGGGTGACTGGTCTTGTATGCCCCCTACCCATTTGTTTTCTCTGGGCAACCTGTACTAGGTGGACCCATAGTGACCCCCCCCCCCCCAAAGCATTACCAAAGATATGTCATCCATTGCTAGAGTGTATATATATATATATATATATATATAGTATCTAGACCAGAAGGCGATTCCAAACGGCTCAGAGATAGAACACATGAAAAGGGTTTTAACCAAATTTTTTTAAACAATTAATAAAATTAAAAGAAATATGGGTTGTAACTTGATCAAGGAGTTTTGTTCTTAAAGAGTTTAAAAGCTGATTTAACTACAATCAGAATCTTCACATGGTTGATGCATTTTTTATAAACATTGTATGACAGCTGGACAGACTTTAAAAGCTCCCATGATGCAATGCTTAATTTATCAATATGTCATGGGAACTGGCTGGTGGTACAGAAGTACTGTTTCTCATAATTTTGCAGAGGGTGCAGACAGGTAGGGTGTTGTTCATCATGACTGATGTGCAGTTACATTATGAGATGGGCGAGAAATGTTCCATAAAGCTAGCTTACACATTAACCTCCCTAGCAGTTTGCCCGAACTCAGTTCGGGCACAGTTTGATCAGCGATCGGGCAAAACCGCCGTCTCCCTGTGTGCCGGCGGCTCTGTAGAAGAGCCGCTGACACACGGAGCCCTTCCGGCCCCGTGTCTTCGGCGTCATGTGTTAATGGAGGGGGCACCGCTCTCCTCTCCACATACCGCCGGTGTCTATTTGACGTCGGAGGTGTGTGGAGGGCTGGGCGGAGAGCCAGCAAGCACGGCGGAGTACAGTGTACTCCGCTGCGATTGCCGGTAAAACGAGCTTTTTGTGCCATAAAAAATGGAGCAAAAAGCTCAAACCACCCAGAGGGTTAAATAGCTGTTCACTTATTTATACACAACTTTAAAAGTTTTTTTTAGATTGAACATACTTTCAGTTTTTATTGTTAATTGCATACAATTTATGTCACTTGGATAACCACAGGGAAACAGTTAAGCCAAATATTTTTTCCCCCCTAAAGGTTGGGCTTTTAAGGCACTGAACTCAGGTATCAAATAAAACAAGTATATATTTTAATCATGTTCCACATATTGATTACAATCTGGTCATAAGCGAGCATAATAATAAACCTATTTCTTTCCTTTGACAAAAGTTTCTGATTGTATATGTGCATGCGTCCCAGATAGTGTACACCTGTCTTTGATTGTAGGTCATTGTCCCAGAATAGAAATAGTTAACCTCATTTTAATATAAGTTACTAAAATCTGTCAATTGCTTATTTTTTATTTTGTCCTGTTCACCTTTTGGTATAAAATACACTAAGAAAGCTCAATAACAGAAATGTTACAATGTCATCAATTTAATAAATAAACATAATGTATCAATAAGATAAAATGTTACAAACATATATCTCACACCGAGGTTCTACATATACAGAGCAATTACATTGTACGAGATTGGGAATACATTTTCTCGATGCATTTCGCCGATTGACTTCTTTAGGAGAATTCAATGTTTCCCATTGAGCCTTTAGGTGTGATGTAAGTATGTTGGAGAGGACTGGGTGCCCATCCACAGTAAGACGAGAATCAGGGGGCCAGAATAGTCAACCACCCGCCCACTGCGCCATTCGGGGAGGCACGGGTCATAGAATAACGGGGGACTCTGGTGGGTGCATGATGCCGAGCACCAGCCACCTGTGTGGATAGATCGCATCCCTATTGGGAGCGCACATGCCTCCTGTCTGTCCCATCCGCCGTTGTGAATTTTTCAACTATCCCTACTTATGATATGTTCCTGCATCTCTTCTCTACCCAGATCCCGAACTGCCACCCCCTTCCACACATTTGGTAATAACACAGTGTTCACAGGTTTGTAAGTACTATAAACTTGTAAGGTTGGCAGCCACTACTTTAAAATTGCAGAGACATCAGAATGTGAACTGCCATCATCAAAAGGCAAGAAATATAGTCTGTAGACTGTGAATGATGTCTGAACAACTTACTTGCATGGCATTTTCTGTTTTGTCATTACTCACTTTGGACAGACTACAGCCATCAGATAGGAAATACTTCTTTAACCTCCCTAGCGCACTGCTGAGGTCCAGATTTCTGTACCAAAAGCGCACCATAGACTTCAATGGTAAATTTTTCTTCATGTTGTAGGCCTGTAACTTCCCAAAATCTGTCCGTACAAGGGTCTAATAGAGATCCTGAATATAATAATGTTTGAAACAAACAATTATGTAAAATAAAAAATAAATAATGAAAAAAACACAAAAATCAGGGCACAAAGCGATGCTTCTATGTACTAAATCTCACCCAAATAAAGTCTCTGGTGCCCCAGATGTGCCCATTTGCAGTTACTGCAAATGGGCACATGTGGGGCACCAGAGACTTTATTTGGGTGATGTTTACTACAGAGATGCACATTGTAAGCAGTATTCTTCATAGAAAACTGCTTTCGTGCAATTTACTGTTCAAATTTCCCGCCGCCTCCCCGATGTGACGTCATCACGTCACTCGGAGGGGGGGGGGGGGGAAGAGACGGAGGATCCAGCTGCCTGCATGTCACATCAGGGACACCGGGACAGTGCAAAACTGTAAGTATGTGCTGCCGGAGCCCCGATGTGTACTGGATGGCACAATCTCGTCCAGTGCTATAGTAGGAGTAGCAGCGCTGGACAAAATGGTGCCGTCCGGACCGCTAGGGCGGTTAATATATTTGCTATCTCTTGAATAAACTTGCTTTTGAGTTTTCAATGTGCATACATACAGCCAACTTTAAAGACAGGGGCCACAATTTAGGAAGAGCTTAGTTGGGTATTTTCTAATATTTTCATAATTGTAAAATCACCTCTTAATGCTAGAAACAGTGAACAGTTAGATTATCATTGCTGTCTTTGTGAATTTAATGCAGATTTGAATTGTTTTTAATTCCTTTTATTATTAATAATATAAATGTTTATTTATATAGCGCCAACATATCACTCAGCGCTGTACATTACATTAGAGTTGAGATGCCACACAAGATAACAGACAGGTACAGGTTATGACACAGGAGGAGTTGAGATCATGCCAGACATGTCAAGCCTTCTGTTTTGGCCGGGAAAGTCACGTTTTTATGTGGCTTTCTTGGCCAAATCCCGATTTCAAGAAATCCCAGATTTTTCCCGGATTCTTGAAATCCAGTTGATCTAGAAGGGAGAGGGCATTACTCTCCCTGCTAATGTCCCACCCCGCACATTATCAGCACAAGCGCGATGGGACATTAGCAGGGAGAATAACGCCCTGCTAGATCAGCTAAGAAGCCCGCCCAGCACCGGAAGTGATGTCAGTGATGTCACTTCCGGTACGTGGAACGCGGAAGAACCGTGATCCCTATACCGGAAGTGACGTCACTAGAGATGTAAAATTTCCGGAAATTTTGAAGCTCGGAAAAAAAACGGAAATTTTCGGAAAAACATTGAAAGAAATGTCCATTCAAACACTTCTTTGTCTGTTCCAGACTGAAAGTCATTCTGTCCTTTAGAAACACATAAATTATCAATATTGGACAATGTTATGGGCATAAAAGATCACCAACTTGTTATAATAGGAAATATAGTGACTATCACAGATCACACAGAACGACTTCTAATGATATTTATTGGTATTGGAACAAAAATGGTAGCAACAATCTCCTGAACTGTTTTATCTAGTTTTCTGTGGAACAAAAAAAAAACTCCAGGAAAACAATATTTAAAAACCGAGAGTAACAATTTTCATATTTCTGTGGCAGCTGGCCGATTTGTTGGGAATGAATGGGGATGAGTGGTAATCAGATCTTTTGGTGCTGTAATCATCAGTTTTTAAAGGGTTTTTTTTTTTTTTTTTGCCTCTTTTGTTGGCTTGCATCTACTCTGCTTGTGTCTGTCATCATCACGTATATGGACGTCTTAAAAGTTATTTGGACGTTCATTCATCATGCCATAATATATTTTTAAATTTTTCCAATTTTTCGGAAAAAAACTAAAAATCTTCAGGGAAAAAAACCGAAAAAAAAGTTTTTTTTCCAAATTTTCCCGTTTTTTTTCCGAGCTTCCCATCCCTAGACGTCACTGACGTCACTTTCACTATGTCCCCCGGTTTTTTAATGCCCAAACTTGACACGTATGGATCATGCCTAATTGGGCTTACGATCTAAAGGTGCCCATACACTTTTCAATATTTCCATTCAAGTTAAAAATATTGATTGTTAAGTTTATCAAAAGGAAATCGAGTTCTGTCCACTTGGTACAATCAATTTGTTTTACGATCATACTATGAAGCATGTGCACTGATGCAAGTAAAGTAATCAATCATGTTTAAATAAATCACATTGTGTGGCAGTATGATCTTTCGATGTTAGACCAGCCGATACTTCAATCGTGCAAGTCTATCAAATCTACGATCGATCGAGCAACAGATGAACCGTGTATGGCTAGGTTAAGATTCCTTGCTTTGAATTGCCCCACTTATAGGTAGTATTCCCTGTTACAGTCCAGGTGCTAGTTTTTAGCAATTTCAACTACAGCTCCTCATTTCACAGGGCAGAAACTTCTGGCATCGATGACACTTTTCTTCAATATCGTTTTCATACTTGATCAAATGCTGTGATTACATGAGGTTAGTAAATTATTTGCTGTATAAATTGCTGTTTTATAGATGTTTTACTGACAGGAAGTCATTTTATAAATTAAGAGTTCTTTTCGGCGCACTCTTAGGAAAGGCCAAATGCTAAAATCAATAACAATCAGCTGAACAGCAACAAAGTTAATGAGCCTCATACTTCGATCTAAACTAAATATACTCCGCGTGCTCTTCATTAACCTGCGCTGTTTTGCATTTTAATTGTAATTGATTAAAAGTGTGATGTTAATTTCACTTACCATATTTTGATACTAGTTATTACTAATTCTGAATCCGTTTCAACAAACTTGATTAACAATATTGTTCTGTAACATGGCAAAATTAATTACATGCGGTGGCATTATGTTTGACTTTTATGCTAGATTACTCTATTTTCACAGGTTATCTAATGAAAAATTGTTAAAGATCACTGACAATAAGTATTAATTGTATGTAGTGATTGCATTCATTGCATTGCATTGCATGAGACTAATCAATGCATTTTGTGATTCAACAAGGTAAAAAATTGTGAACTTTTCCCTGAGGTGCATAAGAAATTAGGAGACAAGGTAGCTAATAAGTCTATGTAAATGACCACTTAAGTCTCTCCTTAGGGCCACTGGCCATTACCTAAATACACCATAACAAGCATTATTCACTGTACAAGGTGCCGAGGGAGATTTCTAAGAGTGACATGCTTATAAGGCCAAATATAACCCTACTCAGTAAACAATGTCAATGATGGAACTAACTACAGATGATCGATTAACAAATCCATATGGGAACATTTCCTTAGTCTGAAAATTTTCCAAAATACATGTACTACATAAACTGAAGTTGTCTTTGTCACTAAAACAGTCAAGAATAGCATTTGTTAAGCTGTCCACAAACTTAAAGCCGATGTATACTCAAAATCCACAAATACATATTAAAATAAACTTTGACTTATCTCTGAGCCAACACAATGGTTGTGTAGCACACGATCCTAAAAGAGTATACCGGCCAGGCTTCTGGGGGTTGTTTAAGTGCAATATTGTGAGCGACCATCGGGGATGCAATATTATAGTTTTCTATTGTTGTTGCTCTCAGAGATGTTGGTCTTTTATCCCTTCTTCAACACTCCATCATCACAGAGCAACTGAGAGGAGGGCTGTGATGGTCATTTAGGATTTACCTATTACAGGTGAGTTGTTGTTGTTTATTTATTTTTTTGCTGCATTTTGCCCTATTATAAGCACTTCTAGTCTGATCACAGCGAGTACAAAAGAGGGTAAAAGGTCTGCTTTATTTTCATACCTCCCTAACATAGTGCTGGGGGATCAGAATACATTTTGGGGAAAAAGTCTCAAGTAAAATCAAATGTAAGATGCTTTTTATAAACATTCAAAGTGTTCAAATTATTCTGACAGCTGGAGGGGAGCTGGTTACGAGTTCACCCCTCCCACTGCCTTACCTCACGCCTAGACAGTCGAAGTGGTGTCTGGGACATCTCTCCCAGGCAGGAAATTGTCAGCAGCTAATCCCCTTCTTCACACACACCCACCCTATGAGTCTCTGCAGCTCTGATAGAGAAGAGACAGGAGGAGGAGGTGGAGTGGAGAGGGGAGGAGAGGAGGGGCAGGGTGGGCGGAAGTCTGCTTGAGATGCCAGGAGCCAAGATGCAGACATGAGAACTGCAAGCAAGTGAAAAGAGTATAGTGTGTTTTTTTTCTGTGTAGCAGCTTTCCAGCATCTGAACTGCTGACAGGTGAGTAATGTGTCTCTATAATGTATGTGTGTTTTTTTAATTTGAGTGTAAAGCCGCTTTAAGTACAGTTTATACTGTCATTATGTCTACACTTTAATTTTGCTTTTTTTTGGGCTGTAAACATTAGGCTTTTTTCAATTTGCAATGGGTGGTACAAGCACACTGCCTCTACCTTTTTTCCCAGGCTAACTAGGCTCTACCTTAGGGTTTGGTTATGATGGTGGGGGAGGGGGGGGGGTAACATCTAAAAAATATAATATAGATGTATATAGATATAGGAGGAGCCTCACTGGCTAGGAAAAAGGGAGAGATGACCATGTGCTCCCTGGTCCTTACTGGTTCCAACTGATTCTTCTGCCTTACTTCAACAATGGTGCCACTCACCGTGTGTGTCCCAAATGTTTCGATTGGAGTAGGAGTAGGCCTAGATATTGGCGACTTTATCCAAGGGCTTTGCAACTTACAACTCCAAATGCTTGAGTGCCAGCTTAAATTTTCTTCCAGAAGTTTGAAAGTTGAAATTAATACGCAGCCCTAATCAATGTTGCTGGGAAGGAAAGTAAGGTGAACCCCTATATTTGCATGAAATACAGAGATGATAATCATTAAAATTGCTATACCAGCTATGTTATTTAGATATTCAAGAACCTCTGCTTACCTGGTCCTGTAACACTGAAGAACACATGTTGCGCTATTATTTATTTAATTTATTAATTTATGTACATTCATTAATGTACATTTTCTTACCTCTCAATGTCATGCAAGCAGGGATTTTCCAAATGTATACATTGTAAAGCACTGATAATTACATTTAATACATTAGATCGGGAGTTTATAATTAAATGATTTAGGTTTAGAAATGCCATAATACATACAGTTAAAAGTGAGCACTGTAATTATACCACATTTTCTCAATGCTTTCTAAGGTTCTTAACCAAGACAAATCTGAAATATCTAAGATTCAAATGCTATTTAGGAAATAGGGATTACTGTATATACTCGAATATAAGCCACATTTTTCAGCACCTGAAATGTGCTAAAAAAAAAATTTATTCGGCTTATGTTCGGGCCAAAAAATTAAAATCGCAGCATTTTGGAGGTGGACTTTATGAGTAAATTGCAAAACCCCTAAACATGTTAATTTTCTGGAGACGTAGAGAAGGGTTGTAGGAACATTGGAAAAAAAATGTTTTGCTCTAGCATATGAAGTTTTTACATAAATTAAGTTCAAAGTCAAGTCAAATGTAAACTTATTTTGTGCAAAAACTTGATATGCTAGAGCAATACTTTTTTCTTTACAATGTTCCCAAATCCCTTCTCTACATCTCCAGCACTTCTAGTGATGATATCATGTTCAGGGGCTTTGTAATTAAATAATTACACCTCAAAACAAAAGTACATTTGCTGTGTGTTTCTGTGCCTTAGTTGCTGCATTTACCTCCCTAGGCTTATACTCGAGTCATTAAGTTTTTCCAGATTTTTTTTCTAAAATTGGGTACCTCGGCTTATATTCGGGTCGGCTTATACTCGAGTATAAAAGGTATACTGTTTTTCTATAATGAAATACGATGACATGCTTTGGCCTTGTTCCTGGACAGTTGGATCGGTAAGATTTTAGCAAGAGACCTAGCAACTGTGCAGCAAGTATGTAGAAGATCAGAAATCTAATTTTTAAAGGATTGTTAAAGTTGGTTTAGGGTCTTGGGAAACCCTGTACTTATTCCATAGGGTTTCATGACAGGGACAGGGATCCATAGGTCCCTATAGATCCTTAATGAGTCCACTGTCTGTAGACCCCCAAAACACCTACCAGGTTGTGATGCCCAGAATCATAATGTGGTACCCCTCAGTCATGTATGGCACTACTTTGGCTCTGGAGGGCCAATGCCATGAACGGAGCCTTGTAGAAAAAGCGGTGGACTTTTTTTTCTCCACGCTCCTGGGGCCTATGGGAACCCGGAAGTAGTTTGTCCACTGTCAGCTGACCCTCCAGGGTCGTAGTGGTAGTGAATGGTACCCACGTAAAAGAAGGCTTAAAAATGTAGGTAAAAAAAAATTATGTATTTTTATTTAAGTCGTCATAAAAAACTCAGCTGTCAGGAAGAACATCAGGTTACTGCTTTGCAAAGATGGGATTCAAAAAACACCTGTCAGAAGTCTGAAGAGCGTTCTAATAAGTCAATGGAAGCATTTGAAATACCAAACGTCCCTTAGACATGATATAAGGCATCGTGAAATGTAAAAAAAATGCTCAAAAAAAAACAATGCAACGTTGTAAAAAACAGCAAAAATTTTCAAATAAACGCCATGATTCTGACTCAATGGTGTTCCGAATGTAAGATATTCTTTTATCTTATTAAAAAGTTTAAGGGCTAGAAAAAATTGCCTGGGACAGGAGATGCCCTCGCAATCTGACAGATTTTGAGTGTTTCTGCAAAGAAGAGTAGACAAATCTTGCCAAGTCAAAATTTACTATTTTCTAGCAGTAGAAAAATTAAAGGTGGAAAAGGTTCTGAAATTATTTATCTTTTTGGACAGCACAGGAACTTTACCAGGGGTGTGTAAACGTTTTCAATTCCACTGAAAATCTACAATCTAAAAAATTAGTGAATGCACAACAGACAATCCCTTAATAGGAATCAACAGATAGGAAAGTGGCAGAAGCTTTCATATCCCTATGCCAGGAACATACCTCAACATATGTAGTCTTTTTACATAATGTAAAACAGATTTTAAATGTCAAGATATGTGGCTGAAAGTGGAAATTGTTCCCACATTGGCAGGGTAAAGGTCTGACACACTGCCTTCTCCCATCCATAGATCTTACCACGTAAAGCGTGTGTTCTACAGTGGATACTTGATGTTAACATTATGTTCTATGTTTTGGGCAGGAAATTTATAATGTTGTAGCACCAGGCCAATCACATTTCTGTTTGACCCAATACAGATGTTTTTACTCTGCATGCAACAAAAAGCATTTGTTCAGCATAATGGGATCATTTATTGATGATACTAAATAGACTGGTCTCAAAGGACCTCTGAAAAGCAATATTTAAAGATAACACAGCTTTAAACTGAGTGAATCAATCAATGGTTTCATTATGTTGATTACATTGTTAGTGCTTTATCAACAATTTTAAAACATGGGAGCATGACTTAATATTAGCTCCATTTTATTCAGAATATCCATTTTTAACACTAAGCTGTTTCTTTTAAGTACATTTATATGGTGACATTATACTATTGGGTTTATTTGGGTCTATTGGAACATGTAGAACGTAATTGTATAGTATAGTAAAAGTATAATCAGGAAAACATCTTTGTAAAGCTAGTCAGCTAGTCAGCCAACTTTTTAATACCATGAGTCATGAACATGGTTTTGTCAACAAAAATGTTAGATGGGTTCGGTGAATCTTTAGGTACATGTCCCACATGAAGAATATAAAGAACCATGGTATTAGGGAAAGCACATGTTTAAAGCTGACATTTCTTTTTTTTTTTAACTATGCATAAATTCCCACCTATCCTCCTAATACCCCAACACATTTAGTAAAAATATTATACTCAGGAACTTCTAAACTAATTGAAAAATTATCAAGCTGTAAAATATTATTTTCCCACACAAAGGCAGCGCGCCGATGCTGTGAGCAATGGAGAGCAGCTTGATGACGTCATCACATTGCTCCCCAGAGCTCATCTGTCGGTCCCCACTAATTACGTGTGTGGGGACCTTAACAGTTGGCCATGGATCATGTTGGAATTCTCCAAACCCCAAAGAGGGTCCCATTCAACCACAAATGTTTTTAGAAGCTGTCTGCATGCATGGGGGTTTGATTTTCTCTGCCCCTTCCCATGGAAGTAAATTCAAGGATCTGGAGGGGTGTCCCAATGCTTTAATCAAGTGTAAATATAAATGCAACTCCTGGTAATGACTTAGTTGGGCAGAGGAGCTCATGGAGCATTTCTGATTTAGGGAAACCTCATTCTTTTCACTTAAGTGTCCAGAAATGTATTACATTTCTATGGATGAAATGTCATTTGCGATCAATAAGTGTTGAGAGATCAGATTTTTTTTCGCCTTAGTACAATGAATATTTTCCCACTATGTGTATGTTCTATTTTCTTTACTGTAGACTTGATATTGGAATTATTATAGGTGAGGAAGAAATGACTTCTGGACTTGCAGCGCATTTACAACATTGAGCAGATGTGCTCACAGAGCACTGGTTCCTTATTTTGGCATTTCTAGTTTAGGGAAACATCATTCTTGTCACTTAAGTGTCCAGAAATTTCTCCAGTTTATATGGTTGAAATGTAATTTACAATGTCAGTTGCTCAGTTATTTTGATATATGACAGTGTGCTATTTTTCCTGCTTTCTATGTTTCAGGAATGACCTACCTATATTTACACAGAGAACCTCATTATGTATTTATAGAGGTGGAAATTTAACACAGTTCCTTCCATTTGTCAAGATAGCGATCCATTATGACAACAGTGGTGGTCAGCAATCACAAATAAATTCCAAGCCACACCAACTGGTTCCAATATGTTGTCATGATTTAATTGGATGTTTCTCTAAAATTTCCTGATGATATTGTGAAACAATTTTTTCCTATGGAAAATCAGCGTATTTGCTGTATGAGGACGAGAAAAAATAGAGGAGAAACATACACTTTCAACGTTTTATAGCAATGCTAACAACATTAACTCAGTTAATCATAACATTCTTCCCAAAACACATTGCTTGTTAACAATGACTGAACCCAGCCTCCTAATTTTCATACATTGGCTAGGTCCCATGTGTGCAAAGACACTGCTCTTCATGTTGTGAAGAGCAACCATCTTTTGGAGCTTTTTTGTAGAGCCTTTAACATTTGTATTATTATTAAGTTTAACATTCCTAATGACATTGCTCAAATGGCATTGAAGTCCATTCAAATACAGTGTTTCAGAAAGTAAAAATTTGCCTAGGGTCTGAGGTAGGGTACAATTTCACTTCAGAGGCTGTCATTAGTATCCAACTTAGGGATGATTCTGTGTCTGGCTGCAGCTCCGTCTGCTGTAACCCTTGAAGTTCTGAATTCTTGGACAAGTTCTTGATTTCTTAGACAAAGACACCTAGTTTCTTGTTGGTCTCCAAACTACTGTTCCCTCCCATGTACTTCCTATTTAAAAGATGACTGATATCTTGCCCTTGCTACATTGTGCTCTTATTGCCGCTAACTGTGTACCATCCTTTGGCTGCTGATTTCCCGACATTTTGAGATAAGCTGAGACCATTAGCTTGGGCTCAGGACTGCAGCTTGTCCTCTGAATATGTTTGTGCTCGCTCCCTCTCTACTACCGTCACTGCAGGGGTTGATGGGCACTCTAGTAATAGCAAGGGTTCATGGGCACACTAGTGATAGCAGAGGTTGATGGGCACTGTGGTAACAGCTTTAGCCAAGCAGCTAATAGGGTGCTGCCATGGCTTGTGAGTCCATAGAGTGAGCATCCTGGTTAAACATTTGCCATGGAATCTCCACACAGATGGAACTAATACCACTGCTGCTTCTACTCAGCTCAGGTATTAAAAGCTTGTAAATATCACTGAGTTACTATAACACATTATCTAGCTGCTTGCAACTAGAGATGGTCAAATTATTTCGATGATTTCAAGTTAACTTCGAAGCCCCTGAGCATGGTATCATCACCAACATCTTGCTGGACATGTAGAGAAGGGTTTGGGGGTATACTACAAAAAAGTATGTCTCTAACACAAAGAGTTGTTGCACAAATTAATTTCAAAGTCAAGTCAAAATTTTGAAAATCGGAATTTCAACTTGAACTTTGAATGTAATTTATGCAAAAACTTTATGTGCTAGAGCAAAACTTTTTTTTTAAATGCTCCCACAACCCTTCTCTACATCTTCAGCAATTTTGGCGATGATACCATTTTCAGAGGCTTTGCAATCAGCTCACAAAGTTAGCAAGTCGAAAAATTCAACCATCTCTACTTGCAACCAACAATGGCCATAATATAGGACTTGATCCTGAAGGATACATGCCCTAAACACATACTCCCAGACTGGCCCCCTGAATTTGATGGGCCCTAGAACAGTCCTAAGGTTGCTAAGTGGACCTGAATGGAATTTAAGCAAGAGACAAAAGCTCCTATTATTTGAGCTAGAACAGAAATTTCTTCAAAGAACAGAACTTTCAGATAACTCTTCAGCATACACTTAGAGCTACTTTGTAACACCATTTAATTATTGAAGAGGTACAAAGGATCTTGCCCTTTACAGATTTTTATCACACTTGAAAAAGAAAGAAGGTGACACACTGTGAACCAAAGACCAGTAAAACACAACTGGGGATTAAAGCTTTTGTTTAATGTGATAAAACATACTTCCGTGTAGCCCATTTTTAATATACAATCCACACTGTAAAATTTAGCATAATGCATAGGTATTAGGACATGTCTAAACTTATAGTTGCCTAAAATCATATTGAAGCCCATGTTTTACACTGTGGATAGACTGGGAAGGAGGTTACAATACCTATGAAGTCTTTCTGTGTTTACACTGTGGAGGCTCAATCTCTTAATTTGTCAAGTTTGAGTCGCCATCAAACAGTTCAAATTAGTCTTCTAATGGAGAAGGGTTAAAGCTGAACTCCAAGTTAACCTGGGAGGTATGGACTATCCCAATTTTCTTTGTCAAATGTAATCTGTTCTTTCATCCTGCCAGCCCCCCCCCCCCCCCCCCCCCCCCCCCCCCCCCCCCTGCACAATCCCAGCATCATCAATGAGGCAAGGTGGATTTGCTTGCATGGAGCAGGTAAGCTACCCCAAATGTAGTTTGGGGTTATAATTTGGGAGATTACATTTAAATCTAGCCTTCCATTCAGTCTCATACAATACAAACTGATATAGCTTACTGTCATTTCATTACATACAATTGACTTCTTACAGTGGGAATTAGAAGCTTAATTTCCTGGACACTCAGGATGATCTGGTGTTTTCCTCCCTAGTCCTACTGTCCCTAGCTCACTCCTTTTCGTCATTGGACATTACCTGACAGCAGAACTATAACTATATGGAAGGGTAAAAGCTACCTAAAAAAGTTGAAAAGTTACATTTCATGGGCTCCATGGAGAGACAATTACTTACCATCATATTTTGACCTCTCTATGTGGGTCCTTGACATATGCTATAGTGGTCTAGTGGTCATCCCCCCACCGCCCAACTTTTTTTTCCATCTTTTTCCTATATCTTTATTCTTTTTCTTATCTCTTATTATCTGGCTGGCTAATATGCTAGTATCTGATTTCCATTCTAATTTAAGGCTGATAGACATATTGTCTTTATGTACCATTCGCTATTAATAAAAGTTGAGTAAGTTTTATTATCAGTGCCATTTTTGCTGTTTTTTCTGCAGTTTGATATTTATTGATTCATTCATTTGAATTTGTTTAGAAAATTCCTTTAGAGTTCCCAAATCATTGCCCTAAAGCAGGGAACAGACAGCTCGATATTGAAGCCGTCCGATGTTCCCTGCATCAACCTGATGACGTCATCACGCTGCTGTCAGATATCAGAAGAGCTGGAGTGACAGCTCTGCTCTCTCTCCAGCTTAGCTAAAGCAACGGACATCGGCCGTATTTAATGGTCATGTCCGATACGGCACCGCTCGAAAACAGCGATGACCACATTTGATATGGGCCAGATAGATGACCGGGAGCGCGCAGAGCGCTTGAAGCGGCAATCGATCTGGCCCATATTTACATGTGTGTACCCTGCTTAAGTTTCTCCGCTGTTGAAGTTTGTTTTAAACTGTTATAAAAAGCAATGGGCTAGGAGATCTAACTTTCCTGTTTTTCTGGAAACTAAGAAATCAAAGTGGGTTCAAACATATTTAACACATAAAAGAACAATATATTCTTTGAACAATTAAATCAAGAAAACTAAGTGCCAGAGACTTCATAGTTACCTTCATTGTAAAAATAATTATTGTAGCTGTCAAAAAGAATGTTATTGTTATTAGTTCACACAATTTTAATCAACTTAATTATACTTGTATAATGTATGACTTACAGAAAAAACTTTTGAAATTCATTATATGATGTTTGCTTTCTTGAGCTTCCTTTGATATTTATTAAACCACTAGAAATTAAATGCACTAAAACTTCTATCATATTCCTCTTTTGCTTGTTTATATGTTTCTAATGTCAGTTTATCTATTCATTCTTTTAGTTATGTGCACACGTTACTTCATTAGAGCTCTTCATGAAAGGGGGGCATATATTTTATGGGGGGGATATATACCACAGATAGACACACTGGACCATAAAACAACCATGACATTTGTTGAATTAACTTGGGGACCATGACTTAAACCAAGTTTCCCAAGTACTTTTGATGAATGGGTTTCTCTGAATAGATTACCTCAAAGAAGGTTCCCCATAGTGGGATTCCTTTAAAGAGGGTTCCCTGCTTGGTGAAAAAGCCGGGCAAAAACCATAAGCATTTCCTCTCCACCACTTTCCAGGGTTAAATTCCAAGAGGGCAAAATGTCCCCATTAGTAAGCAAACAAAAATGTGTAGAAGGTGTGGGGGGATGACAAAGCTACGTATTAAAATAATAAATAAGGGATCCGTGTAAAACACTAAGCTGACCTTCCGGCTAGCTATGAAAATTCCTCTTGTTGGGCCAAAAGGTCAGCATCCCAGAAAGAAGTTACACAAAAGTAGTGTTGAGTGAGAATATTAGAAATTCAAATATATCAGACGAATATCCAACATTCAAAAGATTTGCAATATTTTGCATATGTGTGCTCAGATATTAGCAAGCTGTGGATCTGGTCGTCGTTACTTTGTCGTTTGGTATATCACGTATGTGAGTATATACTTTTTTCACATATTGGAACTCATATGCATCAACTTGTTTACCAATAGGGTTATGCACCTCTAACTAATGTACCCCCAAATCTATGATTGCCTCGTATAGAAACATCTTTGCCTTATATGCTTCACCCCCTGATGAAGTTGGTTCAAGACGAAACGTAGGTCAGGGTGACTGAATTAGTCACTTTTTGTGTCCTCCTAGCCTGTGGAGAGGTGGTGGAGACATCTCATTGTGATTCAAAGGAGACGTGTCAACCTGCTTGATTGTACCAAGCGTATATAAAAACATTTTATGGACAATTAAAAGAAAAAACTCATCACACCTCTGGTATATTCTTTTTCTTTGAGAATATTAGAAATTCAAATATATTAGACGAATATCCAACACTCAAAAGATTTGCAATATTTCGCGAATGTGCACTCGGATATTCGCAATGGCGGATATTCATCATATTATGCTTCAACATTGTTTACTGGCATACATTGCGCATATTTGTGTGTATTGTGAATGTATACATGCAATACACACAGTGCTTGTACTGGTAAGATCATAGAATGAAGAAGAGAAGCTGTAAAGCTGCATCGCGAATAATTGCGAACAGGAGTGCGCGCAATGGAAGGCAATGGAATACAGTCGAATCAAATTTTACTAATTTCGAATGTTCCTTAATATATTCACGAAATTATGCAAATTCGAATATGCCATATGCTGCTCAACACTACACAAAAGTAAATCAGCCAGCTAGGGATGGCATATCCTCCTAGGAAAAGTTTCCTTCAAGAGACCTTATGGAAAGGAAAGTATCAATTTGATCAGCTGATTAACTTCCTGGGTATTTACCCTGACTTAACATGGGGTAAGTTTGCTTACACTGCAAACTTACCCCACGCTACCCTGTGGAAGATTACAATGTATGTAAGTTTTAAAAAAAAACACGCCTGGCCATAACGCTCAGGAGGTTACTCCGTACTGCTCAGATAAGCTTCTCATCAGTAAATTAAGGGAAAGCAGTAAGCTCAACTGAGCCAATAGTTCAAGTGCTCTTCCATGGACTCTCTTGAAGGAGAAATTGTCCATCCCTACAGCACAACATACGCACAGCAATATGATGTATATGCCACAATACTGTATGCACTCTGTATCTTGTATGAATTTCCAGAGAAATCAAATTTGATATTCTAAGATGTACCCTTTGAAGACTATTGAATATGTAAGGGAAGATTATGCGGAAAGGTTATCAAACCAAATGGGAACTAATGTTTTAAGTTTTATTGTAGTTTCATAAAAATAAGAAATGTTAGGAAATATAAGCTGACCTTTAGCAATAAATACCAGACTGTCCCTTATCTAATCGATTGCATGCATTAGGAGGGATTCTTATTTTACCGTGTTTTTACAGCAATGGTTTCCTATTAATATTTTGACGCAGCTTCTGCTTGTGTCAGATGAATAATGTATGTACTACCGTATCTGATTCGAAAATATGTGTCATCAAGACCATACAACTAAATATTTAAAGCTGAACTCCGGGATGAGTTGTCTGAATACAAGTTATGAGTATTTTAATTTTTGGTGAGCTTTTAGTAACTTCCTGTATTCTTGATGTGACATTATCCAAAGTGTGATTGTTCAGGAAAATAAAAAAATGTGACTGCTCACCAAGTAATGTACAATCTGCTGTCCCCACTGCACAGTGGGGGGCTCCAACAAGTATCTTATACTCCTTATATAAGTAATATAAGGCAAAAGTCAGCACTCCAAGAGGAATCCACATATATATATATTGACGCGAGGCAAGAGTGAACCCTGGACAAGGCATCCGCATTTCCCATCTGCACACCAGGACGATCTGAACTTTAAAACTATAATCCTGCAAGGCCAGAAACCATCTATTGATTCTGTGATTTGTTTCCTTGTTTTGTGACATCCATGTCAATGGAGCATGATCGGTGATTAACTCAAACCATCTTCCCAACAAGTAATACCTAAGGGAATCCAGAGCCCACTTCACAGCTAAGCATTCCTTCTCAATAGTGGCATGATTCACCTCATGTGGCTTTAGTTGCCTGCTAAGGTAGATAACAGGGTGTTCTTCCCCATCCCAAACCTGAGACAATACCGCACCTAACCCCACATCCGAGGCATCGGTCTGCACCACAAATGGTTTGGAGAAGTCTGGCGAGTATAGGACCGGCTGCTCACACAAAGCTCGTTTCAGGGCTTCAAAAGCGGATTCCGCCTCAAGGGACCATTTTATCATCACTGACTCTTTCCCTTTGGTCAACTTCGTCAAAGGATTGGCCAGTGAGGCAAAATGGGGAATGAATCGCCGGTAATATCCAGCAATCCCTAAAAAGGCCCGGACTTGTTTTTTATTCACAGGGCGGGGCCAGTTTTGGATCGCCTCCACTGTTCACCTGGGGCTTTATCACACCCCTCCCAATGGTGTACCCCAGATATTTGGCCTCCTCCAGCCCAATTGCACATTTCTTCGGATTTGCTGTAAACTTACGAAAGTCATTGCAAAATCGCCAACTTGCATCGGGTTTGGGCACTAATACAATGGGACTGGACCAATCGCTACTGGACTCCTCAATCACCCCTAATTCAAGCATTTTCCTCACTTCCTAGGACACAGCTTTTCTCCTGGCTTCGGGAATGCAATATGGTTTTAGTTTAACCCTTTCCCCAGGTTCGGTAATGATGTCATGCTCGGTAATGGCTGTCTGATCAGGCAATTCTGAAAAAATGTCCCGATTTCTGAGCAACAAATCTTTAACTTCCTGTTGTTGGGCCTTAGACAAAGTGTCGGCTATCTTAACCTCAGGAATTAAATTACAGGCTGATCCTGTAATTAACTTCTCCTATCTTCTCCAGTACTTCATAGGGACACTGCCACTTGGCTAAGAATTTACTCTCAACTGTGGGAACCAGTACCAACACCCTATCCCCAGGGGAAAAAAATTACGGATACGGGCCGCTCGCTTGTAAATTCTCTGTTGAGCCAACTGGGCCTGGGCCATATGTTCCTTAACCATGGGCATGACCTGTGCAATTCTATCTTGCATTTGGGCCAAATGCTCAATAACACTTCTGTGAGGGGAACTCTCACTTTCCCACGTTTCCCTAGCAATGTCCAACAACCCTCTTGGGTGCCTCCCATGAAGCAACTCAAAGGGAGAAACCCCAGTGGAAGACTGTGGGACTTCTCTGATGGCAAACATCAAATATGGTATTAGGCAGTCCCAATTCTTCCCATCTTTATCCACCACCTTCCGCAACATCTGTTTTAACGTTTTATTAAACCTTTCGACTAACCCATCGGTTTGGGGATGGTACACGGAAGTGCGTAAATGGGTTATTTTAAACAACTTGCACAGCTCTTTAGTTACCCGAGACATAAAGGGGGTACCTTGATCTGTAAGGATCTCTTTAGGGATGCCCACCTGACTGAACACCTGAAAAAGTTCCTTAGCTACGATTTTGGAGGAAGTGTGTCATAGAGGAATTGCTTCTGGATAGTTGGTGTCGTAATTCATTTTCACTAGGATATGTTGATGTCCCCGAGCTGACTTCAACAAAGGGCCGACAAAATCCATAGCAATCCTCTCAAAAGGGACCTCCATAATGGGCAGGGGAACCAAAGGGCTTCGGAAATGTGGCATGGGTGCTGAGATCTGACACACTGGGCAGGAAGCACAATACCTCTCCACTTCCTTAGCTACACCAGGCCAATAGAACCTCTAAACTATTCTCTCCAGGGTTTTCTCTGCCCCCAAATGCCCTCCTAGAATATGACCATGGGCTAGTTCCAACACAGTTTTCCGGTATGGCTTTGGCACCACCAGCTGATCCACTGTTTCCCCTGCCTTCTCTGACACCCTGTACAACAGGTCACCTTCTGTGATAAAATAGGGGAAGGCAAGCTGGTCATCTGAATTAACTAGTGTCCCATCAGTTTTGACCATGTTCTCCCGGGCCCTTAGCAATGTGGGATCTTTTAGTTGTTCAGTAACAAAATTTTCTCTGTGAACCTCTAAGTCAGAGAATTCTAGGGGTACTTGGTTCTCTTCTACAGAGGCAGGCTCCTCTGGAGGTCCCAGTGATTCCCCTGCTAATACAGACAAAGGAAACTCAGGCGGGGTATCCCCAGCATCAGAGGATCCCCTAGGGTCTACATCAGGTACAGAAACATCTGCTATTGGGCGATCCCAAAATTTTGGAAAGTCTCTTCCCACTATGGCATTGTGGGGTAAGTGAGGTACTACACCCACCTGGTGACAAATGTTGCCCAGGCAGGTCTCAAAGGAAACAACTGTCACTGGATACTCTCTAGTGTCTCCATGGACACAAATTACGGCCACTTTCTTTGTGGGAGGGGCCTCAACGGGTACCAGTTCAGCCTTTACCAAAGTCACCATACTACCAGAATCTAACAATACAACACCATTGTTCCCATTAATTCCCATTTCACACAGATATTTCACATTTTTCAAAGATGCAATACATGTAACCATCGAAAATAATGATTGCCGTCTATCTCTTAAAAAGTCACATTGCATTGGCTCATCAACAACCGGACAATTAGCAGCCACATGTCCTGCTTCTCTACAGCGGTAGCAAATTATCCTCTTAGCCATCTCTTGAGGGATAGGCCTTGTAAGCCTCTCCCGCCGGGTATTAGAATCAGTTCCTTTTGCTCTCCCTTTTACACTCTCTCCACCCCCATCCCTTGGTACGATCTTACCGGCAGCTGGGGACAATCTGGTCTTGGGGTGGAAAGTCCGTGAGTCCCTGAAAGAGGAGGTGAGGTTATCCGTGGCCAGGTACCTTTCAACAAGATCCACGAGTCTGTCGGCGGTTTCTGGGTCTCCATGGCTCACCCACTTTTGCACAGTATTAGGGAGGGAACGAAGGTATCGGTCCATGAACACACGTTCCACCATCTGGGGTCCTGACAACGTTTCCGGCTGTAGCCACTTCCTGGTCAGGTGGATGAGATCATACATTTGAGATCTTGGGGGTTTTCAACTGGTAAGTCCAGTTATGAACACGCTGAGCCCGAACAGCCAGGGTTACTCCAAGTCGTGCCAGTATCTCTGTCTTTAAGTGAACATAGTCCATTGCCTGAGCAGGCTCCAGGTCATAGTAGGCTTTTTGGGCCTCTCCGCATAACAAAGGCGCCAACCAGTCCAGCCCACTGCTCCTTAGGCCATTTTTCCCTTTCTGCAGTCCTTTCAAACATAGTCAAAAACACCTCAGGGTCATCATCCACAGTCATCTTTGGCAATAGGTGGTTTACCCTGAAAGATGGTGTACTGCTGGACCTTCCATCTGAGGCGGGTGGCTGTAGTTGTTGAAGCTGCTGCCTTAACATGTCCAACTGTTGCTGCACATGGTCATTTGCACGTTTCTGCTCTGCATTTGTCTGTTGCACAGCGGCATTTGTCTGTTGTTGAGTAGCATTTGCCTGTTGCTGGTTAGCATTTGCCCCCACCAACTGACGGAGAAGCTCCTCCATGCCGGCCTCTGTAACACCCGCCGAAAGATGCCTGGATTCGCCACCATATGTGAGGGATTAGCGGTAGAACGGCAAGGTGCGGTACTCTGGATGGGTCCCCAGCAGGCGAAGGAGGCGCAGCAAACAGGTTTTGCAGATGAAAACACGGGTGGTTTATTGGTGCAAGTCTATATACAATATGTACATCCAAGAAGGCAGAAAACTCCAGAATCACAGCAGTCCATATAAACCGACACATAGAGATCTTGCCACACACAGGACTGGTTCAGGGTGGAGCCATCTGACTGAGCAGGTGAGGGGGTTTTATAGAGCTGAAACACACTCTAATGAGCTAACAGGGCACAGCTGGTCTTACCCTGCACCAGGCCCAGCAATTCCCGCTCCCTCTGCTGGTCAGATAGTAAAGTACTCGGCATATTTCCGGTATCTGGGACACACATATATCCCATATATATATGAATTTTTTTGTGAATAAAA
This sequence comes from Ptychadena robeensis, assembly GCA_036250615.1. Lineage (NCBI taxonomy): Eukaryota > Metazoa > Chordata > Amphibia > Anura > Ptychadenidae > Ptychadena > Ptychadena robeensis. Next base: position 26,845,511 of record CM070032.1, read on the forward strand.
GAACTTTCACTTTCAGCGTTTCAGCCCAACAGGAACTTATTTATAGCATGTATAACAGTACAATACAGTCATTATATATACCCCCCTCAATCCGAAAAGGTTTGTTTATCTTTGGTATAGAACACGTGTGTTTGAAAAAGAGAGGAGATCATTTGCAACTTAGGTAAATTGAGCAGGATGTCCATTGGATCTCCAAGTTAGGTTCTCGAGTACCAGTGGGGTTAAATCCCCGATTTATTTTTGTTTTTAAAATAATTTAGTCAAGTTCTCTAAATAAATAGAATAGTTAGATAAATATTGCATGCATGTTTTGAGAGGCAACTTTTTATATATTTAAAGGTTCAAATGCAATTGATTTTATTTTCCAATCAGATGCCAATCCCACATATTTAGGGTGGGAATGTATACAGTGGAGGAAATAATAATTTGACCCCTCACTGATTTTGTAAGTTTGTCCAATGA
>CM070032.1:26854757-26870417 GCA_036250615.1 Ptychadena robeensis
CACCAGCGGTTTCTGGATGTGCAATTGGCTGATGGGGCGAAAAGGAATAATTTGCATGGCCCACGCCCACTGTCCCAAGACGAGGGCTTCCACCTAAAGTTTTGGGATTTGTGCTCAATTGGGCCGTGTAAATACCTTCTGTTTTAAGAAGGCTTGATTGTGCTAAGAATATAGTATGATTGACGAAAAGGAAACCTAAACTCACATAAACAACATGTGTCTTGCAGGACAAAGTTTTAACATTTTTTCTGTGTCTTCTCAAATGGAAGAGGGGAACACACACGATGGCACCTTTCACACATGTAGTGGTCATGTTATTTTTCATGAATACATGCTGATACAGTCAGCATAGTAAGAACAGGATGGTTTGTATAGAAATGTGGGACCACCCTGTGATGAGTTATTAATCCCATTTTAACATCATATACAGTATCTGTATATTTCAAGCTCTACAACATACTTAGTCATAATCTGAAGGACGGACTGAATATCATGTATATGGTAAGAGAACATAACTTCTCATAAATCATAGCAAATACAGCAATGCAAATTCTGCAGGTCCTTACTTGCCAATTTTCCTACACTATAAAGGACCATTTTAGGAGGACAGTGAGGTACATATTTTTAATAAAAAGGACAATTGGTTCAGAGATGTGAAAGAGGACTTTTTTACATTAAACTGGGACAATAATGACTGAATAGAAGAAGAAAGAGCCTTCTAAGGGAAAGGTCATGTTTCGGAATGACTATCCCTCCAGTCAACAAAGGTAAAATAAAGCCGACTATAAAGGGGGACCATAGCCATGTTAATGCCTATGGTTTTAGACTATGATGGCACAAAGGGTTCTGTTAGTACCAGTCCTTTTCTTCCAACAATATGGTTTCAGACATAAAAAGGCTTTTAAAAAATCCACGAGGTCTCCATGCAAAGCAACGGAAATCGGCCGTGATTAACGGTCATGACCAATATCCCATCCCAAAGTGGGATGGCTGCATATAATATGGGCCAGATAGATGGCTGTGAGTGCGCACGGAATTAAAGCGGCCATCGATCTGGCCTATATCTTCATGTGTGTACCCTGCTTAAGAAGACCAGGTGGTAAAAGTTTTAGCTCTACTTAGCTCTGTACCCCACCTATCATAGCAACTGACATTTTCTACGGGCAGGGGCCACTAAGACTGGGTGCTATTCAACACGGAACTACCAAAATAGACATTTTCTGTTCTGTCTTAAGTAGTTAATAATGGATGTGCACATTAAATATACAGTATACATACATATACAAAGATATATTCACATACATTTTAAATAGCTGACTTGTATAAATCTTTAAAAAACTAAAGATTAAACAAATTAGTAATTAGTAAGGAAGCCTCACTTGGGAACTCACACCGCCTGCATAGAGATAGCAGCACACAATTCTTTTAAAATACAAATTATTTGCAATCAATATTTGATGACTTGAAGTATGAAAGTCTCTGTCGACATTCTTAAATCCTAGGAAATCGTTCTGGAAGATTCCCCGTCGTGTAACAAGTTTGTGCACATCTAGACATATCACAAGTACTGAAAGAGATAAAAAAGGAGAAAATGTAAGTAATACCAGTGCAGTTACAGGCAACATCTTGTTTAAGCCCCATGCTGACAAAATAAAGTAAGACTTCCCTCCCACAGCTGCTCATAAACATGCTGCGGAAACAGAGGTTCTTTAGTCACACATAATATTTTTATCTGTCACACTTGTCAAGTCTGCCATATGGGTTTCTCTAGAACACTAGCGGTATATTCAAGTAAGCAAGAGAGAAGGGTGAAATGCGGAGGCCAAGAGAGTTTGTTTAAAATGTTTCATTTACTGTATACGCCATGACTATTGATGTCTGTGCTTTTATTACTTCATACATTCCAACCTTACAACAGTGTTTGTACCTTTACATAGAACAAAGCACATAGTACCTTCACATAGAACAAAAGTGTACTAACAATTATGGGACTTTAAATTGGAGCCATGTGTGGATCTCTTATTCATGAACCGATAACATTCTCTTTTTAAAAAGCTTATTAAATAAATAACAGATGAACACACTTCACATATATTAAAAACTGTTTGTAAATAAACACTTCCATAAAAACTTTTTGTATATAACATTTGTACATCCTAGATTTAAACAAAATACACCTGTACAGGATATGTCCTTAGTTGGGTTGTCAGCACCTTTCAAAACTAGCACAGGTGACGCACAACCTAGTGCAACAAAAGTATGTACTATAAATCATCAATAAAAAGATAAAATACTCACAATAAAGGAGGTACAGTGGAGGCGTAGAAGGGGCTCATCTCCTACAAGGCCATGTGTCTTCAGCCGTGTGGATACCAGTATGATATTACTTCCTGGTTACAGATGATATCACTTCCTAGTTACAGTTGCTTTAGGGTTCAGTAGGAATAATGGGACACATTTCGGACGGCAGCTCTTTGTCAATGCCTTTTGCCCATGTATTTGGTACTTCCTCAGGACTATTTAAATTTTTACATATGACGAGTGTAGGGTCACTATCAACAAGAATTTCTGGGTTCGAAAGGCTGGGTTCGATTTTGTCATTTGATCAACTTAAAAAATAATCACTTTAAGTCCATTAATTTTTACTGGAATCGATCGACCAAAAGTGATACAAATTGAAAAACAACTTGTTGGTAAATTTCAGTTGGCATTTGGATAGATTTTTATCTGTCTGGTACTATTAAGCATGCAGAACTAAGGAAAAATATGGATCGGTTGTGAATTGATCGTATTATGTTTTTTTTATTCTCATGTTGAAACAATCATTTTTAAGTTAATCAAACAGAAAATTGAACCATGTATGCCCAGATTACAGGATCCTGTGTCCAACAGGATTACAGAAAAAGCAAAAATGAAACGTGATTAAATGAGTCTGATCAATCAATAAGAAAAATACTAATCAGTGAGCTAAACAAATTAAGCACATACTTCTCCATGAGATTTCCTGAGGAACTTTTAACAGCACAACTTTCCTTTCCTAGACTGGCCAGTTAGTGGGCTCTAATAATATAAATATATAATATACAACACATTTTTTGTCTTTTTTTCCCTGTGTTTTTCAGACATAAATTACATATCCTGTTTTAACTTTTAACTTTCTTTAACATGGCCATGGAAAACATGTAAAAAACACATCTAAAAAGCAACTGATGCATTTTTACCTAATTTATGGACACATTAACGTGCCTATGATGTGGCTATGTGTACGTGTCAATTGCAAATAATTGGATGCATTGTTATGTTCGTGGCAAAGTTGTGAGCCTTTCCTAATGGAAAAGTAAGTAAAAAATGGGATAAGAGACACACAAGAAAATGTAAAAGTTAGGGGAGGAACCAATGAGGAGCTGTAGAAAGCAAAGTGAAGTACTACAAGCCCCAATGTGGTGACTCAATAAGAACTGATAATGGGTCACTTACTTCTTGGGTTGCTGGTTTTAAACTGACCGTGGTATTGGATCAGCTTTTTGGCCAACAACCTGTCACAGCAGGTTGAGATTATTGTGTCACTGTCCCTACGCAGTGTTTGGGTGGTCACTTGCGAATGGATGCCTGGTCCAAAAGATTTTTCACAGGTAGAATTCTGGTGGGTTTGGTGCCTTTATTCCATAAAATGTATATAAAATAGGTTTACATATTTACATCATATATCATCCTTACATCATAGATGTAAACTTATTTTATATATATTTTATGGAATAAAGAATACATATCTGCATGGGCGCCTCCATCGAGCCTACTTTTTTTTAAAGCAGACAAGCACCAAACCCACCAGAATTAGATGCATTGAGTGCATGTAAATTGTTTGACGAGCTATTGTAAAGCAGTGAAGACTAGACCTTACTGTAGGTTGTGACATATGTTAAGCTGGCCTCTATTGTCACTTTAGAAGCTTCTCTCTTTTCCCAAAATGTCTTGCTCACAGTGCTCTGCATACTGTAAGCAACTTAAAAACCACCTCATTTCCTGGTTAATGGACAAACAACATAATCTGACAATTTCCTCCACAGTCTAGCTGTGCTTGGCCTTCCTATTCAACAAATTGGATTCAAATCTTTTAATCATGGAGGAAACACATGTGGGTGCTACTCCTACTTCCCCTCTCAGTTTTCATGAAGCTTTGAACCTCCCTCGGCTGGCTACCCTTACCAGGTAGAATCTCGTCCTCAAGCATCAACAGTCTAAACGACTTATGTCATGAAAATAGAAATGTTTTCTTGAAATGTTATTAGCATGAAGATAAGAGAGGAAAGAATACAACACATGAGGTTAAATATAAGCCGATTAAACTTCAATGCTTCCAACTCCTATGTGCAGCCACCTATTGGTTCACTGGGTAGAGAGGAAGCAAATATTAAAGAACATATTTTAGAATGTGTCATCTAATGATTCAAGTTCCTGCATTTCTGAGAACTGACACTTTCACTCTTTTAGGAATAAGAACTGAATATATATACGAATAATAAAAATCCTCTATCAGTACAGCAATTCCAAAGTGTCCACTTTGTTCTCTCTTTGAGTATATTGAACAACTCAACTAAATACACTTTTTGTAGAACATGTCAAAGAGCACTCGGTGTCCATTAGGAATGACCTTCAAGTTCTCCTTTAGAGCTCATCTATGAATCTTTAATGTTTTGATGGCGACTTCCAAGGGTTTCAATATAGATAGACAAGATAGAGCAAACGGATGACACATTTAGGGTCCTAATACAAAACTACCATATAAGTGAGAATTTCTATGAATGCAGACACTCATTTATTAATTACAGTTATTTTCATATAATATGATAAGAATCAAAAACAAATAATTTCTTGCAAATAAAGGTTCTATTCAAAGTTTTTATTATTTATGACTGTGGTGGCAATCACATGATCATTATTCAGACCAGTTATAAATAGACTCATTAAAGGGTACATTCCCTTCCGTGAAGCGCTGTTCTCTGAAGTGGGATCATCAATACAAAATGTAAAGCTGAAGTCATTTACACTCCACTCGGGACATCCAGGGGCTTAATAACAGGCTGTTCGCTAGTAATTGTGAAGTTAATGGAACAGCGTCATGACAGCAGCGCGGACAATTTGCGTGATATTTAATTTATGCTCTGCTGGCTGAATTATTTGAAAAGTTTATGCATTTGAAATAATGTTTTTTATGGATTGTCAGTTTATATTTCATACATATATATATATATATATATATATATATATATACTGTATATATACTTTTATTGTTCTTGCTTCGTTATCATTCCTGTTATTTTATTTCTATAGATAGATAGTTCTATATCGCAAGCCTTAGGGCTTGTATCCACTGCTGTTTTTCATGCGCGCCCACAGTGGGGAAAAAGACGCAAAGAGCATACTTCCCATTCTAATGTATGGGACAGTGTACACTCTGCGTTTTGTTAGCAGCGTGTCTGTGGTGCTGTTTTTAGCTTGTGGGGTGCCGGGTCTTCATAGCAGCACTGTGTGGTGCCACTGGAGACACATCCATTGAATATTAATGGAGGTGTCTCTAAGATGTGGAAAAACAGTACCCTATGCTGTTCGGGCGCTGTTTTTCCATGTCTTTCCTCTGCTGCATCAATAGCAAACTGCCCGCAAGCAATCCACCCAGCAAATGCATGGGAATCCGCAGTGGACACATGGCCCTTAGATATACTTTTGTGATGAGTTGATGTACTGCTCACCCTTTTACATTAATAATATATTAAGATACGCCCGCTTCCGCAGTTTGGGTTGTAGATGGATGAACTAACAAACATCAATATAACCATTAGCATAACTCAGTGGATATTAGTTTATATTCACCTGGGTTTATGTTATCACGAGGAGTGAAATATACTATGGTGAATTTTGAATGTTGTCTATTTTTATACTATATATTCAATTGTGCATGGAGAGCCCCTAAGAAGAAGTTATCTGCAAAACGCACCAGGGCAGGCAGTGGTATGTGATTAAAATGTCTGAAAATGGACTGATATGTATATGGATGGGTTTATTTGTATTGTATTACGATTGGTGGAATACCTTCACCTGTAACTTTACAATGTTTGTCAATAAAATTCAATGTAATATGCCGCCTTTTTCCTTGAAAGTCTTTTCCCTCTTCCTTTATGGAAAACTTTGTTTTTCCTTTCTTTTTTTATTTATTTCTAGAGATGGTTGCATAATAGTTTTTTGGGGGTTAATCACAAAGCCCCTGAAAAAAACATCACCAAAATTGTTGCAGATGTAGAGAAGGGTTGTGGAAATTATTGGTGTATTGTTCTAGCACATGTAACTTCTGCAGTAAAGTAAAAATTTTGACTTGAAAAAAAAACATTTATATTGTCAGGCAACATATAAAATCGTTGCCACCAGAACAGGAAAGGCATGCCAGGAAGATGTATTCACAGATAAACATAAGGTAAAAAATCCTTACCTGTACTATGTCCTGCATAGCGTAGCCCCTTCCCTCTCCTCTTCACAGCAGCTGTGATCACAATGATGTCATGCCTTCATATCTTTATAGAAGTCTATATGCTTTCTTCTCCCATTAAAACCAATTGTATCTAGCACTCCCAGTGGCCCTACACCAGTGGTGGGCACCTGAGTTGATATGGAGGGCCACATATTAATCTATACTGACTTGTAGGCATAGCTTGAAGACATAATTTTTCATACAAAACAAAACTTGTTTTTAACTATACTTCAAGCATAAGGAAACACTGTAGTATGGTGATGCACATTTTGTGTTGGATATATCATCAAAAGTTACCATATGTGCCTCATAGACATCATCAAAGCCTTTGATGATATCTATGGGGCACATAACCTTTTTTACAAAGGTTATGTGCCCCATACAATAATCCCCCGTTCGTTGGTGGAATAGTGGGAGCATAGGCACTTATCTTCTTAGAACGGTATATTCGTAGTGCAAGAAGCTGAGGAGAGGTGAGGGACTTGCTCAGGCGCTGTCTGGGTTGCTGATTGGCTTTCATGGGCTCAGCCAGAGCAAGTCCCTCTCCTCCTTTTCCTTTCCGAAGAAGATCCTGGACGAGGACAGGTGAGTTCCTATTCATTAACAGTTGGTTTTGGGGGCCGCAAGTGGAAGACCAACGGGGGCCGCAAAGGAACGCCAAAAGGGCCCTACACGCTACAGCAGCTATTAACCCCTGGAAGACTGGAGGCTACACAGGAGTCAACATGGTGACTTTAACATACAAGACCAGAGAAGGTAAATGTTTATTTTTCAGGATTTTGGAATGCCTTATGGAGTCTGGGCATCTCAGAGGAAAGTCAAGATTACATTTGTTTGCACTTTTAAGTTCCCTATCCCTTTCACCCTGTGACTAAGCAGTGAAAGAATAAGCAGCACACAGATTTGATAATCTCTCTGACACTCTATTCTCTCCTCTTGTTAGCATGTTTCTTGCAGTAATAACACACCAGGCTCCTTGTGCTGCCTTTCCCTCTTTTTAAAGCTCATCTGCTTTATCTGTAGACTGCAAAGAGCGGATATTAGGTTAAATTCTGGTTATAATAAATCCACTTGAGTTAAAACAAATATATAAAATGATATCTTAATGATAACAGAGCTGCAAAATATGTTTATTTTCTCCCGGTTGTTTAGCTTCAAGTGAGTCCCAGGGATTCTTTTTTTCCTGTATTAGCATTCAGCTGACTGCTCCTCTGCACTGTTACCTACTTGTCAGTTTTGTCTTATTGTATCACAAACTTTTTTTTTCTTGTTCAGAGAAACTTTCCCTATAAATAAATCATAGCAGCAGAGCTCCTTTAACTTACTTTAAAATATTTTTAAGCATATGTTGACTCATTTATTTAGCTTTCCCTCATAACTTTTATTCTTCAGTCAAGAGGATGTTACAAGTTCAGCTTTTACTTTAGCAGCAGAACTGGCACAAGACTCTGGTGACATCCGTAATATTCCGTCTGTCACAAGGGATCCCTGTAGAGGAACGCTTTCCCAAAAGACGTTGCTTTGGTTTTCCATATGAATCGCTTCTATAAAGCGAGTTTTTCATAAAGTTAGGGGGGAAAAAAATTAATGAATTTTACAAGAAACTATACACCGAGGAATCGCGCTATCATAATTCTGAAGAACTCTCAGGAGAGGAAGTCATGTTAATTTAATTTGAAGTACTGAGGAAACATGTACACTTCACAATGTAGAATAACTATGAGTTGGTAAGTTTATAGATTGCAAAGTTTAACTTTGTGTGTACACCCTCCTGCATGCTGATACATATTATTGACCCCAATTGCCTCATATATAAAAGGATAAAAGCTGAAGTAGGTCACTCTGCAGTATTGGCTGCAGCTCAGCCGATACTGCAGAGATCCCAGATTAAAAATAAAAAAACTATTTCTGACAGCAGGAGGGGTGTCTTTTTTGAGACAGCCCCTCCCACTGTGTTACATATCGCCTCGGCAAGACGTCACAAGCTGCAAGGATATTTGGGATATCTCTCCCAGGTGCCCTTGTGACTGTAGGAAATCCCCAGTCTTGCAAGATTGTTTTGTCAGCATCACATCTGAAAGACTTTGTGATGGGTGAAGAGGGGAAACAGAAACCTCTCTTCACCTAGCCGCAGTTGACTGCCCCCCTTTCCCCACACCGGAGCTCCCTGCAGAGGAGAGAGTCTCTGTCTGTGTAGAAGTGCAGGGGAGAGGGGCAGGTTGGTGTCAGCTACCAGCTGCCCTGAGAAGAATGGATCCGGAAGTAGCTTCATCTTGCCATTAATTAACATGCTGCCACCAAGAGTGAAAATGTGTGGTAGGTAAGTATGTTTTAATTTTATGTGTAGCAGTTTTCCAGGATCTGAACAGGTAAGTAACGTGAAATTTCATGTATGTTTCACGTATCTGCTTTTTTTTTCGTTTTAGTTTAAAACCGCTTTAACTGAAGAGCACAATGTACAGCCTAGCCACATATTTATTTACAATCATGGCCCCAAAGGGATTGTCAAAAAAAAAAATTTTTATTTTTTTTTGGGTCATTCCACTTACTTACTTCAGAATTGACAAAAGCCAGAAGGGTCACTAGCAAAATGTCTTGAAAACAAACTTCAGTAAGTCCAGTTGCTTGGTCTTACTATGGCAGATATACTATGACCTGGAATGAATGAGAACCTTCACAGACAAGTTATTGACTTTGTAATGTGTTCCCAGGACAGAGTACTCACATCCAGCTGAATATTAAATGAACTTTTTAACAACTGGAAAGTACATTTATACCCAAGCTTAAAAAAATGCACTTAAAGAGTACTCTTGTGGCACGAAGCAGTTTAGTAAGCATAGACATTTTTTACACTTCCAAAAACGACAATGCATATGTAGAAAGGCGTTTACAAAGTGGTTGGAGGCATTCAGTGGTTCTTCTTCACACCCTGTCACTCTGCAATGTCCTGGCAGGTAATTGTAGAGTGTTTCTAAGTTAAATCAATCAGGGTGGTTGAAAAGATAGATGACCTTCAAATGCGACATAAGGCATTCAAAATTTGACTAGAAACCACACTGCTTTAAAAACGCGCAATTGTGATTTTAAAAACGCGCAAATGTTTTTATAAATTACTTGGTTTTTTTTTCGAGGGTTTAATAACCCTTAAAAACAAATATAAGTTTTTGGGGTAAGTTTCAAATATTTACATACATAGGTTCTGGGGCATTAACGCGTGCATGCTGTCTCTATTGGTGGTCAGCACAAGACCTTCTCTTTCTGTCAGTATTGGCAGGGAGAGAAAGGCGACACAACTAGTTCACTAGTCGTGATGACAACACAAATAGCCAACTAGACAACATTATTAGTTGTTAATGCCTAAGTAGATTCCTTTAAATAGTTTTTTATTTTATCATAAAGATTTTATCACTATTTTAGAAGCTATTTTTGGACAAAGAATGTAATTTCAGGAGCACATGTTTAGAGAAGTTTCGGAAATCTAAATGACCCAACAGAGCAGATTTACAGGTAACAATCATAGACATACACTGGGGGAACCTTAGGAAAGTTTTAAGAAGCACTGCCACAAAGACTTCACGAGGCAGTAAAGACCAACCACTTTCAATGTGGTCTCCAGTTCTCACTGACTTCCATATAAATGTGGGATGAACTTTACAAGTAGGGCAAACAGTGAATTTAAAAAGTAGTCATCACTGTTACTAAGGTACCCAAACAATCAATCGTTCGGGAATTGAGTGCTGACCACCATAAGTGTTCAAAATTTTGATTGAACTGGGATCCTACATGTTGGTAAATCCCTGTTTAATTGCCATTATTTGGATGGGGACCCTCTATCCAAGCATAGAGCACCCAAAGTGATTGTGGCTTAAGCACACAGTGATTGGTTTTAAAATGATTGTTCATCTATGCATGTATAGCCAGCTTTAGGCTTTCTTCCTGAAGGTCTATTTCAGGGCAGCTGGCCTCCATCCTGAAACCGCAGTCCTGCAGTACTGACAACTGCCCCCACGTAACATGCATGCCCGAAATTTGACTAACTGACATTTCATGGAACCCCCGTTGATGGCAGTTTTCAGTCTGGATGCAGATGCATTTTTTCTCAAACACTTCATATGGAAATTCATCCTATGTATTCAACCTGGAAATGTAAATGAGGGGACATTTAGCATCTGACCCATCAGGGGTTCTTTGATAGCAGAGAAATGTACTTTTTAATCAGTTATGATTTCTTTGAAATTCCTTTCCACTTGACATATATTATCCTCTTTTCTATAAAATGTTGACTTTAGGAAGATAGTTTCCTTTGTTTGCCCCCTATCTTATGAGCTTGTTCCACATTGTTCCTTAAGAATAGTAAATGATTGATTTTTGACATGTAGGCAGGTGGTAAAGAGAGCAATTAAATCAGATGTCTGATTGCTTTTGTGCCTTTTGTCGTCACCAGGAATTGGATTTTTATACAAAGTACTGTAATCCACAGGCCTAACCGTCACACAGAGAGCAACAAGAAGTGTCCTACCGAGATGCGTATGCATGAAGTTTCCAGCGTAGAGCTCCAATATAGGTAACCGCAGTGGGAAAATGAGTACCACATTGTGTTCATGGTCTTTAAAACTATATATATTTGTGAGTGATCTCAGCCAAGTAAAAGTCAAATACCGGTTTAAATGGTAAGTACACTTGTAGTGTGGTGTGAGTGCAGTTTGTAAAACAAGAAAAATGAACCTATTTTGGGTGAATAATTACACCCCGGTCCCTGAATGGTGGGACCACTACGTCTGGCAATTGCAGGCATCAATGTTAATAAAAAGGTCTTTATTATAGTATCAAGGACCACAATTTACAATTTGCAGTTTAAAATTTAAGGACCGCACGTGGTCCGAATCATTTATCCACAGCGTCAAAGAAGATAAGGATTTTACAAATATATTTACAGTTCAATTACAACAATTGTCCAATGGTCTGCTGTTCCTCCGACACGTTTCGCCCCATGGGCTTTATCAGGGAGGCGTTCAGAGCATTGCCACCTATAATCTAATACACATATCAATAAGCATATTCAACCAGTGCTAGTGGCTCAGTGTACTGTCAACACCTGTGTGTGTGGGTAATCACAGCTAATAATGTATGCTATCTTGCATTGTAAATGTCAAGTGTCAATTAAAATATCAAATATGTGGTACAGTAACTGATAGAGGCATAGGTTTAAACATCAAAGTTGACCTTTATACTCACAATTGAGGTAGACATGTGAGTACATACATATCAGCTTTTTGGAAAAAGCCAAGGACGTGGTAAGCACAGGCCGGTCAGATGTTCCCTTTATAAAGCAGCTCCGGCCTCACGTGCCAGGAGAAGCTTCAATACCACATCTGTTGAATACAAGTGGATCAGGAAATAAAGAAGGAGTCAGAGCCCCGCACATGTGCCAAACCCGGAGAAGGTTTGAGCCCCCAGAAGAATGTGGGCGTTCATAGCCGCCTACCTGAAGGCAGGGGGCGTCTGAGACGTCTGTGGAGAAATGCAGCAGGAAAATGGGGCCGTTGTTATCAGTCCTCCAAGTCCTGTCGCTATTTGATAACGGCAGAAGGAAGAATGAGTGGATAGACTAGTGACTGTCAGATAGGTAAGAGATGAGACAAAGGGAGAGCTGAATAGAAAATCAAGGATTAGGGAGTCAGGAAGAAAGGAAGCAAAGCCTGCCAAGGTTGCATAGAGAGGAGCACCGGGAAGGAAGGAAAATAAATGTTTAAAACACTCACCAAGGAAGATAGTATGTGAGGGCCCCCACCGTCCCCAAGCATGCCAGCAGCAGCAGACCAACTGAGACCGCTCCCTCCCTTCCAAACCACTTGTAATCTCCCCAATTAGTGGACAGCAGCCACAGCTGAGTGGGGGCAGAGAACGAGGGGGGGGGGAGTGGGAAAACTAGGAACAGGGACCCTCTGTTAAATGTAGGACTCTGATGGATTGAGTGTACCTGCATTACCCAAGTGTCCATCCCCTGCTGTGAAAGCGAGTCCCCCATTGGATGGGCTTTTCCGACTGCTCAGCTCATAGGAGCATGCCGAGTCAGCACGTCACCAGCCCCGCCCCCTGTGGGAGGGGTATCTCGGCGCCAATGGCAGACTACCAGCGTGGCCAAAGGCATGGCAGACTACCGGCGTGAATGGAGTGAACCTCCAGTCACGCCCCCTGTGGGAGGGGTATCACGGCACCAAGTGGCCGGAGCGCACACGCGCCCCAGACTCCAAGGCATTGCAGACTACCGGCGTGAATGAAGTGGACCTTCAGTCAGGCCCCCGGTGGGAGGGGTGAGCCGGCGTCAGCTTAGCTGGAGCGCAGCTGCGCTCCACACCTCGCTGTTCCGTACGTCACAGGCGGAAGTGGGTTGGAGGGCAGATGCGCTCCAAGCCACCCTAAACACCCCCCCTCCCCATGCACCCTTCGTGGCCAGCAGGGGGAGAGGAAAAGAAACCTTACTCATCACGTCGGCCCAAGGATGCAGGGCCCAGGTGGGGAATGACCACACCTGAACCTTAAGGGAGGGGTTCCCCAGATGGTATGGGAAAAGTACCCTCAGCCTCCAGACGAGTAGGTGGTAGATGGATGTTCCATCCAGAGGGAACACTGGGCGGTCGGCGTGTTTTAAGCTTTAGTAATCAAAATTACATATTGGGGTCTAAAGAAAAATGATCAAGTGGGGATATGGTAGTATACAAATAGTAAACCATGTAATTAAAATCAAATAAAGTATGAAACAAATAATGATATAAATGGTGATAAATAAATTATCTGAATAAGTAAAAAAAAATGGGTAGACAGTAGTCTTTGTTAATAACTGCCAGCATATAGCAGATAGTCCCAACAGCACTGGTTGACATGTATAAAGACCGAGACTTATGGTCTAATAATGCAATTTAAACAGGCAAATACATGATTAGAATGTAAATACATGGGTACGTGATACCACACATAGAATAAAATCACAGCAGTCCATACAATGAAAAATAAATACATAGAGGGAAAAGTTTGAAATTAGAAACAACTATCAGTCCATGTGCCAATCTGGCGGAATCTGATATAAAGATTGATATTAGAAGTGTAAGTACAACTGTATAGTATTAGTTTTAGTCAGGTAGAAATAGCTTGAACGAGACCGCATCATTCGAGCCCGGATATTTGGTGGCATTGAGTGTATATATCCAGCTTTGCTTACGCTGTAATAGGATGGTATCTCATTCTCATCTCATTCATGAGACTGACACACCTCACCCCTTAGTGAATTCTGTTTTTCTCAAATTAATGCGATAAAGAACTGCTGTTAGGGGCCCATTTACGGGTCAGGTGTATGTGGTTTCTATTTTTTGATTATCATTCCTAGTACTTTTTACTTGTAATTATGTTATAACTAATTATTTTTTTCTGTTAATGATTATTAGTTAATTAATTTATCTCTCTCTGTGTTCTGCCTTCTTGTTAGACCCTACCCCTGGCCGGGACGTCCAGACTTGTGCGTCTTGGGCAGACAGCGGAGATAGTAAGAATGGGAACCTTCTCTGGAGCAGAGTGGGAAAACTTCATGAATCCAACTTTGTAGACTTCAAAGAGATGGAAATCAGAGAAAGAGTAGCACTATACGCCAAAAACATAGTAGAAAGGAAAGAAAGAATGTTCCAAAACAATCAAGCCACTTTCAGGCTAGGCAAAGCCTATAAGTGGCCTAACCCACAACAAGACCAACAGTTTAAAGAAAAACCATACAAAACACACCAAACAGGACCATCCAATTCGCCCCATAAATTTCCCCAGTTGGAGACAACTAGCACGAGAGATGCACCCCTCCACCACCTGGGCACTGGGGAGACATCTCTCCCAAAATCCAAAATCAAAACTACAGATCGTACCCCACCAAAACACATAATCAGCGTGACAGACACTCAATAAACTGATTTTTTTCACAGGTCCCAGAATCTCCCCAACACTGAAATTCAAACTCAAATTTAAACATAATTAATTTGTTCTCACTAAAATTAACTGATGCTGAGGCAGAAGTACTCAATTTGGGCCTCAGCTTCTGCCCCACACACCAAACAGATCTATTCAAAACGATCAAAGATGTAAACCTTTTTGCCCGTAAAGTTCTACTTTGAACCCTGTTCGATCAATCCTGAAAACCTAACAAAACTGAAATAGAATGGTGGAAAGACTTATCCACAAAAGAATTTGCAGCAATTAGGGACCTAGTGCAACTTCTAAACGAGCAAAACAATAACAACGATGAGGAAGACTGGTTAGAATTTAGGGACACAGATGTAGTAGATGTACCACCTCAAGAAATTCCCCACCAAACAACTTACTTCAAACTCAAATCAAAAAATTCCCGCCATTGTATTTAAATACTGCAGTGCATGCTTTCACATCCCAAGTTACTAAGGCACTGGAAGAAATATCCACCAAGAACAATAGCACCAATAGCAACCTAACTACAAGCCAACAGAAAGCTATCAGGACCCTACAAAAGGACAAAAAATTGTAATCAAAGCATCCGACAAGGGTGGCAATATTGTCCTAATGAATCATAAGCAATATGAAGAGATGTGCTACAATATCTTAGTAAGGCCTGGTACAAGACAATCAAAGGGGCTCAACTTGCCTTGTTCAAAATCGACCTGGACAACATATTGGCTCGGGCCTTGAACAACAACGTAATTGATAGAAAAACGCATGATTATCTATCTGTACCACTTCAACGACTGCTGACCTTCTACACGCTGCCCAAGACCCACAAGGATGTGGACAAACCGCTGGGGAGACCGATCATCTCTGGAGGGGGGTCCCTCACAGAAAGGGTGAGCACATTTATTGACTTTCATTTAAGGGAATTCCTTTCGTATATTCCCTCATATTTACAAGATACCCCTGACCTTTTAAAAGTATAATGCTGAAAGTAAGATGCAATGGAGTCTTGCAGTCATCTCAGGAGTCAAAGCAGAAAAGGACTTCTATTTATGTCATTAGTCAGGGGCCGGCATAAGGCCTGTTACTGGGCAGGAATATGTTTGCTACGTTTTTGGAGGGAAAGTAAAGAGGTACACGCCCAGCCATGACTCATGGTTCCAGCTTTTCGTAAACAA
>CM070032.1:26908245-26929116 GCA_036250615.1 Ptychadena robeensis
TTTTTCTGGATTTCCTGCCCTAAAACTGTGTGCGTCTTATGGTCCGAAAAATACGGTACTTTCTTTTTTGTATTATACACCAACCCTTTTCTACATCTCCAGAAAGTTTGGTGATGATACCATGTTCAGGGGCTTTGCAATTAAGTCGAAACCGTCGAAATGGTCAAATTTTTGAAAAAAAATTCGACCATCTCTACTTACTTCTGACATCTTTAATCTGTGTTATTTACTTTTGACCTCTGCACTACTTGTTATTTACTTCTGCACTCAGTGTTACTTAGTGCTAGCCATACACGGGTCACCTTTTGTTTGATTGATCGCCGATTGTGCGGCAAACATTGATTGGTCGTATTACCCAACATTGTAATCGATTTGTTTTGCATTATGATCATTAAGCAATCCTATTATGCATGCCCTTTACAATTGTTAATCAATCAAAATACCTAGGAAACCCATCATATACTTCTACGATAGACTTTTCGATTGATTTTTACAATCAATTGTGATAACTTTTGCTTAATCGTATCAGGTGTGTGGGAACCAATTTCCGTTCAATCAACTTAAGGCTATGTTTCCACTACAGCAGTCAGATGTATGGATGCGCATAGGTCCACGGCCGACCGCAACCCATGCAGTCGTACGCGCTCGTCCATGCGATCGCATGCATTTTTTGTGACAGACCCATGAGCTGTACATTACTGGTCGCTGTTCTGTAAATTGCTCCTGACCCCTGTGCACTATTTAACGACATTGAGTTTTTATGCATAAACAAGAATTAATTTTCCAATTATTCAGATAAGTGAATATTTAGCCAACTATTGAGAAATTAGTACCTTGAGTAAAGCCCCCCATACACGTTAAAATTGGGACCCGATATTTTGGCCGATCGTGCATGACGTCAATAGGCCAAAACATCGGGTCACAATCAGTCAAGCACCCTTTGTGTGCCAGCACTGTCCGTCGGGTCCCCCTAGCTGCTTGGGACCCCATCAGCCCTGAGCAGCTAGGGAGGACCCATTAGACAGCATCTTGGGACCCCACCCATGAGAAGGGGCCGTAAGGTCACTGAGTCAGTGAGCTGGACCTCCCCCCTGTTCCCCCCTCACAGCTTCTGAGGGAAAGAAGCAGGCAGCCTCAGACAGGTTCTGTGTTGTCAGCCCCGTCGGAAATCTAAGCGTATATGGGGGGCTTTAGCCGGACTAATTATTTCAGTCTAGCATGAAAAGAAAAACATATTAGATGAAATATAAAGAAAATATGTTTTTCAATTCATACTTTATCCAGACTTTAAAAACAAAATGAGAAATAAGCCCAAGAACCAAAGAACATATTGAGAAAAGGAATCAAGGACATAAGTGTGAAGAGGTATAAACCAGAGCTGACAAAGACTTTCTTTCTAACACCAACAGCCTACTCAGCATTATAGATTTTATTAAATTCACTTGAGTTGAAAGTAAACCACAATTTGGAGGAATAAATATGTAATAAATAAACACAAATCTATTTAAACCCCAGAATAAAATACTAAAATCAAATAAAGTTCAAATCCAAAGTCAACAAAACACTGCAACATTGCTAAAGCAAAGGAGTGTGAAAGCATATAGACAAGACTCTTTGAATAACAAATTGTGCATAACGCTAATATTTTAATACGTACAACAACAGCGAAAGATAAAAACGTTAATTATACCTCAAAAAGACATCTTCTGAATATAACATATGACTGCTTATTCATTTGAGCTATTACAGAGGCAGTTAGTAGCGACGGTCAGGCATTGCATACATGGATCTAACTGAATATTAAAATTGGCAGCATTATGCAAGCCCAACCAAATCCAGATCACCCCCCCCGGCGTGCAGCCTATCAGCCCGGACTCTCACATCGTACACAGTGGCAGTCCGGGCTAACAGTGCAGTGTGCAGACTGGCTGCTACCCCGGATCGGCTGCTGCCCCGGATCGGCTGCTGGGGCCCCTACGTGCTGACCGTCGGGCCCCCCTAGCTGCCCGGGCCCGGGATGGGAGTCCCCCCTTGACGGTGGCCCAGGCATTATGCAAAAATATCTAAAATCAATACACTAAAATAAGGAGGGGTGCTGCTGGAGAGGGTTTCACTAAGGAAGATATAACAATGGGCAAACGCAGAATTATGAAAAAGACTGGGCAGCTCGCTCTTGCCCACTGTGGTCATGGTGTTCATCTGTTTCTTTTACAACCCAATTACATCATTATTATTCTATATATTCCAACTCATACCCTCAATGCTATTTGGGTACTTATTATTTTATTGAGAAAAGAGAATAACAGTATAAAAGTACAAACATTACTTCTGGTCTTTTCTGTTTTTTCTTGTTCCAAGATTATTGATAAAATAAAGTGGTAACAATTTTGATAATTGGAACAGATTATGCAGTCACATCAATAACTACAAGAGAACCAGCTCCATTGGCAGCCATACATGCCCACGCCATGACACTACTACCACCATGCTTCACTGATGAGGGGGTATGCTAAGGATCAGGAGCAGTTCCTTTCCTTCTCCATATTCACCCTGGTGAAGTCTTCTCTTAAATGTTGACACCTTTTATCTGCACATTTTCTTAAATGTGGACCTTTTATATGCACATTGTAATTGGGATAATGAGGGAATATCACACACCTGGCCATGGAACAGCTGAGAAGACAATTGTCCCATTACTTCTGGCCCCTTTACAAGTGGGAGACACATATGCAAACTGTTGTAATTCCTACACTGTTCACCTGATTTGGATGTAAATACCCTCTAATTAAAGCCGACAGTCTGTAGTTGTTTTTTGTGTTTAAATCATTCCAAATCCATTGTGGTGGTGTATAGAGTCCCAATATTTATGTACCCGACTGTACTGAGAAGCAGGTAGCCCTATACATAGATTGGCATTCTTGCACAAATTAGAGACAACAACCAAGAACCTAAGTAAGAGACATATACAATGGTGGGTTATTCCAGCATGACAATAGTTGCAAGGGTGTGGTCGTGTTCAACCTCTGAGAGGACTGCTTGAACATAAGGTTTCCATTACTTAACTGAACGTTTTATAGTCAACTCTATGTTAAAGCCTATGGAGTAAGAATGGGACATCATTAAAGTTGTATGGGTAAAAGTGGCACCCCAATACTTTTGGTAATATAGTGTATGAAGTCAGTCAACATTTGTACATCAACATTTGTTAAGGGTATCATTTATTTTATGTGAACGTAACTAATTTACTTTACTTTATTGCTGAAAAGTTTATTTAATTTATCTAAAGGTAGTGTGACAGGAAGCCCCATAAGATCACAGGCTGTGTTCTGGATGGGGTATACATCTGCCCCAGGTTTAAGGTCTATACAGAGCAGTATAGGTTTTGACCACCGGAGGGCGAGCAGGCTGAGACGAGCTACCTTGGGTAGTGAGGTGCACTGGTGAGACTTGGCTTGGTCATTAGACTGGGAGATAACCGCCCTGCCAGCTCTGGGAAGTGGCTCCACCCTGGGATCAGAACTTGTCAGTCTGAGGAGCTTCCAGACACAGTAAGGGCTTGTTTCCACTTGTGTGGAAGCCGGCGGCGCAATTGCCGCCGCTAAGAACTGCCACCGCTAAGAACGCATCTCATGCGGTTTCTAGCGGCGGCCATTCACCTCTATGGCCGCGGTCACACCGCCGCCTAAAAACTCGTCGACCGCGGCCGGGGACTAGCCCATTGAACAGAATGGGCGCAGATGTATCCGCGCCGTGCACAACCGCGGGCTTCCGCTTAAGTGGAAACAAGCCCTTAGTCAGCCTGTGTGGCTGTATATTGTTTGTTGTTTTGTACATGTTTTTGATGGACTGTAGCTTTTGTTTTCACCTATAAACCTCGTTTTGCTGTGCCTATGTCCTGTGTGGTGACTTTTCCAGGGAGTCCCACACCCTGCTACCGAGCTTATTCCTCACAGTAGGCATATAAATTCCGATTCTCCCTTGATAGAAGAGAAACAAACTGGCGACTCAGAGGATCGGCGGGGCACCCTTCGTGTGCTGGACAGTAATGGGATTGGCCGGGAATTTACCGACATGTCGGATCACCGTACAATCCAACATACGGAAGGATCCTGGTAGATCTAACCAGAAAGGGGCACCCGATTTTCGGCTGAGTGAACGCTTGGTGATTGTGCACGTGCACCTCGGTTGATCGGCCGAAAAATCGGGCGGAAATGAGTCCGTGTATGGCTACCTTAAGTATTTATTTTCAATTTTTTTTTTTGCTTTTACAAACGGACACCTCACGCTGAACACCTCAAAGTATTAAGCAATATACAAGACAATATACAAATACAAGACAAAACACTGATAGATCAAGATTCCTTTGTGTGTTGGATCCATTTATCTAAAGTACAAAAGGTGCCTTGTTTGTACTTTTCCTGATTGAAAACACAACAGGTGCAGGCAAATGATACAGCCACTCCAGCGTTCAGCACAATCGCAGGCATTCATCATGATATCAGGTAATTAGTGATAGCAAGGCCGTCTATTGCTTTCCTGAATGGTAAAAAGCAGCAATACATTGTCCTAGAAATACTCTATAGTACTGGAGAGGGGAACTGGATAGAGGACACACCAGACCGAAAATCAGAATGCAATGCTTTTGTAAAGGAATTAAAATAATCTAAAGAAGCCTTAAAGCTGTATTTTGTAGTTGGACATATTTTTAATTATCTAATAAAAAAATGTTTCTAACCAATTAATTATCTGCCAAGATTCTGGATTGTTCAACACAGCTTTCCTAAATGACTAGCTGTCAATCAGCACCATACAGAATGGTCACATGAAAGGAACAGCACACGTGGTATGTTCTGAGGTCTGTAGCACAGTTTACTTCTTAAAGAGTGGGTTTAATAAACTTCAGTCATTTAACAAGCAGATTACAGCCTACATCTGTTATTCAGTCTAGTTGGCCAGGAAAGGAGAGGATCCTTAAGCAAATGTCCTTCCAGTGTCTATACCCCAGGTGCCCAACCTGTGGCCCGGGGGCCGCATGTGGCCCTTTGGATGTTCTTCAGCGGCCCTCCTCAGTCCACCACAGTGCCCCAAAATATCACTATGAGGCACATAATCTATGGTGACCATGACCACACTACAATTTCCCCAAATGCTTGAGGTATAATTTAAAATAAGTTATTTTCATATATATATAAAATGCTTATATAAGTCAGTATAGATTCAAAATGTTCTACAGTTGTGTTGGGGGTCTTAGTTGAGGGTCAGGGTCTCCTCTTCATAACATCCTTGCTTTTTGCAAACGATTGTGTACACTTGTTTCTATGTTTGCCAGCAATATGTTTGTAGATGATTTTCAATTTTATTTGTATAGTTCTATGTTGCCTTGTGTCACATTATTAAGCTAGCCATACACAGTCGGATTCCATGGCCGATTGATCACTCATCCGATCGATTCCGGCGATCTCAGCGGGAATCGGAGCTCCGATCAATCGGCCAATTAAGAGTATCCAATCGCTGCATACCACCTTGTCCCACGGATTCCTGGACGATTCCATGTCCGATCGCTTACTTCCCAAATGGCAACTCCCCCTGATCTGTGCAGAATCGGATCAGAAAGACCAACATGTTGGTTCTCTGTCGGATCCGATTCTGAGCCCCCGATCAATCGCACGCGATTCCGGCACGATCGTTTTGCGTGCACGCGCCCGGAATCGATCGTCCCGGAATCCGCTGGGAATCCAACACGTGTATGGGGGCCTTTAACTTTTAAAGGGTTTAGGTTACTTTGTCATCCTAGGCAGATTCAAAGTATAGTTTTCTTATTTAAAATGTAACCCAAAAGTCCTAGAAATTGCAGTAACTATGTCAATGTCCTGTTGAGTTGCAATATTTTTATTTAGACAGTTTTATAAAGCTGACCATACACCTTTAGATCTCTCCGTCAGATATCCTTTAGATTTATCAACAACTATGTAGTGCCGGGTCCTCTGCAATTGAACACATTGAATGATTGTTTAGAAAGTCCCTCATATTACATGGTTTTGGTAAAACAAAAGGAGATCTAAAGGAAATCTGACAGAGAAATCTAAAGGTGTATGGTGACCCTAAGACTAGTAGATAATTCTCACCAATCCCACCATCCACACGACCAGTGAGCTCTAATGCAAACCCTCTTCTGTGCAACGTCCTGGGCCCCACACACCCTACCCTACCAATTGCACTATGCTATTAGACTCTGACTGCACTAACTGATAGCCTGTGCATAGGACAAGGACATAACAAGTCAGTTTAATATAGGCTTAAGTTAGTTGTGTTCTTATCAGATGGGATTAATCAGATGCTTGGTGTATGAAATTGACATTGTGCCCATCTATTTTCAGTATTTTCAGAGGTGTACAAAAATAAAAGGAATTTCAAGTAGTTTAGATTGAACCCATACCTCCCAACAGTCCAGTTTTCTCACCCCTATTGATTTGTATACAACAAGAAAAAGGTTTCCCTTAGAGTGGGACTTTGAGTGGAATACTGGATTCAGTATCCACTGTGAGGAAACCCTTTTTTTCTTGTTGTATATAAAGTTAAAGTAAGATAAGGTCAGTGTCATTTTGAAAAGATTCTGTGTATTTGTGTTTAATAACATTCAAGTGTAGTAGAAGAGCTGGGTGTCCTTACAATACAATGTCTGTAAACAAGGTCCAAATATCCAGCTTTAATGGCAGGATAAATCTATTCTTCTGGCTTTTTTAGTGACTTGTCAAAGTTCTAAATATCCAGTAATGTTGCTCCAATCAGCACAATCTGTTTATCACTACTAGTATGAGGTTACTTAATGTAGTTAAAGTATTGTAAGGTTCTAAAATGCGTCAGACAATAGATACTGTCTCCATCTCAATGTATTTTGTTTGTTTTCTTGTTTGGTTAACTTACTTTGAACAAAATTTGATTATTTTTTACTTTTGGAACCACTCAAGAATGTGAACTTTTTTTCTCAACTAATAAAAGGTTTTGCATGGGGGTTCTATCGTTATGCTAGCCGAGTTTTTGAGAGGAGGGTGCTCTAATTCCGCCAGCCAAGTTTTTAAACGCGGAGGGGGGCTTGCTAGTGGTGCATCCCCGCTGTTGGGCCAGATTGCGCTGTCAGTACAGATGTTGAAATTTTGGAGCCAAATTCACAGTGCGACGACCCTGCTGGCATTCACGGCCGCGCTCTTGGAAGCGGGTGTTTACCCGGATGCAAAGCAAGACCAAGTTGGGAGGCAGGTCACCAAGCTCATCTTTAATGTGGTCGGTCAGTCCTTGCAAAAAAACAGCCAATTGAGCCTCATTATTCCATGCCAGTTCCATGGCCAGGGTACAGAAACAGACTGCATACTGGCCCACCGTAAACGAGTCCTGGCAAAGGCTCAGGAGCTGCAGATGAAGCTTGTCCAGGTTTATCAAAAACCTTCCGTAACTGAAAGAGGAAAGAGTGAAAGTTATTCAGGATAGGGTCTCCTCTTTCCCACAGGTGAGGCCCAAGCCAGTGCTTCACCAGTGAGTAGTGAAATAAAAAACGCTACTTTAGAATGCTCAGATGGAAAATTCCAGGGCTGAAGTTCAAACTGGGGTTGGCGCCGGTGAAATGAAACTGCGGCAGAGTTTGGGATCCCCTGAGAAACGAGGAAGAACAGGGATCCAGAGCGTGGAAGAAGCCGCCAATGAGGATTGCGGTGAGGCTGCGGTTGCCATGGGTAACCAACCAGTGGGTGCAGGAGAAGAGGCCGGAGTGAAAGCCAATTTTTTAATTTTTAATTTTTTTTTAATGTATATTCATTCGATAACGGCGATGGACGAACAAAAATTTTTACGTTACATTTAATAAATGAACGAACAATGTTCGACAACGGCAGTGAAGCACCACCAGCAGTGCTCAGGGTGCAGGAGTGAATTACAGATTGAGCACCACCCCTAGGCAGTGTCACCCAGTCTAGACTATGCCCCACACATGTTAACTCTCTGGTGACCATGTTTCTACCACTCCTTAAACTCTCCCATGCAACTGGTCAAATCTTCTGAAAGACACTGACACTCTCAGCTACTCTAATAGTCTTCATTTGATTCACCTGACTCCCGCAACTTGACTTTTGATGGCCTAGTCTCCACTTTATGATTTGTCCAACTGTGTTCACAAATAGAGCCAAAATAGCACTAAAAAATAACTGATACATTTTAGATGTGCTAATGTATTTCTAATGGATTTGTTAACACATGTGACAATACAGTTAACCTGTGGGAACACGTCCATTGAAAACCATTGGAGGTGTCAAAGGATGGTGTTTTGACGCAGTGGAGACTAGGCCTAACTTCTGCGCCTGGCTCCTGAACACTGACTCTTGTACAGAACATGTTTAATATGCATGCACTGTATGTATATATTTATAGATAAATTGGATATTTTTTTTATTTTTTTTAGGTAGAGGCTTGTCAAAAGAGAATGAGCAGCTTTGGGTGCCAGATATTCTAAGTACGCAATGCATTGTGCACTGCCATGCATGTACCCTATTTGGACTCCCTCTTCCTCTTAGGAGCCTGTGACTGGACAGTGAAAGGATTAGCAACAGAGATTAAAGCTGGCCATACACCTTCAGATTTCTCTGTCAGATTTCCTTCAGATCAGATCTACCAACAACCATGTAGTATAGTGTCCTCCCTGATAGAATACATAGTGATTGGAAGGTGTAGAAAGGTCCTCATATTACATGGTTTTGGTAAAACAAAATCTGATCTGAAGGAAATCTGACAGAGAAATCTGAAGGTGTATGGCCAGCTTTACTCTTCGCTTTGTCATTTTGCTTACTCTTCCATCTTGTCAGACTCTTGTATTCTTCTAAATATGTTACTCTTAGCTCTACAGTACAGGGGTTGTAGGATGCTGTCCTCCGCCACACGTAAGGTACATGCATTTATACATTTTTGGTCATGTAACAATGACTACAAAAAAAGCACTAGGGCTTAGCAAAGTGATTAGTAGTGTCACCTTGAACCTCTTTAGTCCTTGTAAAAGTACACCAGCTGCATGCCTGCTCCAGGTTTGCCCCCCATAGACCATTACATAGACCATAACTTGTCTTCACTGTTTTTACATAAAAAGAGATGTGAAATAAAACATCGAGCTAGAGAGCTGCAGACTTCCATCCAGACTAAGTCTTACGCATGGGTTAAAGATGCACTGGTTTCTCTTGGGAGCACAATGGGAAGACACAGATGCTAACAACTGCTATCCTCCGCTTGCTGTTAGTGTGCCTACTAGAGCAACACATCTCAGGAGAGCTGAATCAGCCCAAGAAGCAGCCATATGAGCTGATTTTAGCCGGGCTACACACAGAGAGCATTGTTATAAAGTAAGTGGATTTTGCTGAAGCATGAAACGCTTGATGGGAACTTAGACATCTCCATTACTTAGTTCCAATGACTGTTTAGGCAAAGCTCCTCTGTGAATTAGGCCTTGGGCTTGAATGCGGTGGCAAGGGCGCACACATGCCTTTTATCACAGGGGGGCATGCCGAGATGACTGCTGTGGTGCCAATGAGGGCACTGCTGGACATTTAAGTCAATGCGCGATTAGGAACCTAATGACCAGTTGCTTACGACAATGTGATATGGTACACCTGTTACCCAAATTAAAAAACAGGCTAGTCTTGCAAATTTAAAATCACTTGAAGCTATAAATTAATTGAGTATAATATTCCGTAATAGAGGAAATAATTGTATCTGTCCCAACCTGTAAAATAAAAGGGGTGTTTTTAACTTCAATTAAAGGTGTTATTAACCATTGCACTACATCCACCATTTATTTATATTAGAAAAATGTAGATGCTTATTTATGTGGATCAGCAAAAGAGATTTCCTTATTTGATTGTACACTCCCCCCGTGTCCCGGTTTGCAGGTAGGCCTTCAGCCTTCTCCCATTGCAATGCAGGGCCATAGGCTTTGAATTGCAGGTAATGAAGTAACTGCTGTTCAGAGCTGTAACAAAGGCGGCCGGTGCTGGACATGTTAGTGAACCAGCGGCCCTAGTTTCGTTTTAGGAAAATCCCATGCCCGGTATTGCTTCCCACCAATCACACAGAATCGGAGTCAGACAGCTGATAGGGGATATTTACAGTCTTTACTAAAATAAATACCCAAGCCTGGGAATGGGGCACACACTTGAGGTTCTACAGTTACAAACACTTCCTATCAGCTGCAGGGTGACTGATGGCTTTCAGGTCCCAATGGGAGAGGGTTAGGATCACAGTCCAGTGTCAGGGAAAGTAGAGAACAGTCCAGTGGAGGTGAAGAAGGGAGGAATCCTTGCGTCTGCCTAACTCGACACCTACCGGTTTCCAGTATCCATCTGCTCGGGGCACTACGGAGGGAAGGCAGGCCTTGGTCCAGGAGGCACAACCCTTTCATGGGGCACAGATGTGGGTCCTTGTATCCCAGGCACTTGCAGAGGGACGGCCTTCAGGAGAACCCAGGGAAGATGGGAGCCCAATGCTCCAGAAGGGTGAGACATGCTGGCTGGATACAGGTTACTTGAGGAGCTAACCCAACTCTGCCTAAGGAGGGCCTGAGAAAGTATATTTATACCCTCTGCTTGGAGGCGGGCAGTAGCTTGTCTCCAGGCAGATATGAAAAGCTACAATGTAAGGCCTAGAAAAGAGAGGGAAACTGAGGAGCCATCACTCATCCCTGCACCTTCTACAGAGGAATGCAGAGACAATTAAAGCTATACACACATTCATACAGCAAGCTAATCATGTCGTGGCAGGATCACAAATATACAGTTTTATGTGTATCCCACTACACTACAGAGCTGCTGAGAGCCACGAAAAAAAGCTGCAGAGGGAACACTGCAGCGGGTAAGTCTCTTCACCTAAACCCTATAGGGCTACACAGGCACTGGAACAAGGTTGGGGACAATTTTCTACAAGCTCAGCTTTCACTTCACCACTGTTCACAATTACTAATGAAAATACCCATTACATCACTTTATGGTACACATGATACAGGCTTACCTCTTTTCTTCTAGACTCTGTCTTTTTGTTCTTAAGCAGGGAACACACGCATAGATAAGATCGATGGCCACACTGCCGGGAACCTTGAACAGCTCCTTTATCGAGCCGTGTGTTCCCAGCTTTAGTCCCATATATGCGGCTTCAGATGAAGTTGAAGAGCTGCTAGAACAAACTTTAAATTTTCGGGTGATGTATTTTGCAGAGTCTCCTTGGAGCCCCAGTGTAGCCATCATGACCAATGCTACCTCGGAGACTGCAGATGAGATAAGAGATGTCAGCTCTGCCCACCAATTGTTCACTTGTTCCAGTAAAAAGGCTTTGAAACAGCAGGATGCACGCTGAGTGTGGTACACGTAGTGCTGATTTCATGATTTCTCATGATGTTTGCATTTCCGCTTCTTAAACAAAAGTTTGTAGAAAACCTGCTAGATAGCAGGCCATGCCGGAAAGATGTCCCAAAGGCAAGATAAACTATTACAAGGTATTCAGATATAAATAAAGCTTCTGCAAACTGCAAATGTCTCCAAATGGAGATTTGTTTTCTTGTAGGGGGTTTAATACTATGTTAATAGCTGCCAAGTGCATCCAACCCACCTGCATTGAAATAAATTTAGCTCAGAAAAGCTTTCAGCATCTTGCAGTACAGCTCCAGATATGACTGACTCATTTGTAAACTGTTAGGAAATGAAATACTTAACTTTATAAGTAAATGCTGCTTTACAGGACCTTAGTATATTGAGTTTTTAAAGTTGACTTCCGAACAAAAAAACCTGCGGGAACCTGTCAACAGGAAGGTTGACAGGTCTGTTCTGGATGGCAGCATGGAGGTCATCGCTGTTCCTATGTAACAAGCAGCATGTAGTTTATGTAAATATTGACTTGCATCCGGTAACCCATGAAAACTTTGGACACTCTCCTATTGGTTGGTGGCAATCAGTCCCCTTAGTAATTTGTAAGACGGAGCTATGAGTTTGCCAGCTTGCACACTGCAGGACATAAATGGGCAATGTAAAGGTTGACTTAGCCATGTGGGCATTGATGGTTGGTGGTGAGGACACTTTGAGTGGTACAATCTACAAAATTTTAAGTGTTGGTTAGATGTTTTCATATTAGCGAGAACTCATGTCGTTGTGTAGCAGATATTTCCAATCTGCTGCTCAACTTAGGGGAACTTTACTGTATTGGCCAATCATTTCCAACCCATACTAGAGACTCACCCCTGAGTTCTGGAAAAACAATAAACAGATAAAACAAACAGCATTTTCACTACAGTAATATAGAGATTCTGCAACTTGGGGGATGTTTTATTGATTTTCTACATACTGTTATACGTTTTATTAGTGTTTTCTCTCGTCTTTCAAGTCAGAATGATTCCTTTATATATTCAAAGATTTACACAGTCCGGGGGGAATTTGTCTTTAGTACACAAATACAGAACTATGAAGGGTGATCTATTATTTAATTTAGAAAAGCGATTGAAGCGTTCCCGATAACAGATTTATGGAACTTGATAGAGCCAAATTACAATGTCGTCTTCATTAACATAGTTTGTAATAAGAATTAAATATTGTTACTGTTCTGCTACAATGTTTTTGCATGGGTTGGATTAATGTTAAATTAAAAGAGCTATAAAAGACTTATACAGTGGAGAATTACATGGTATTAGCCCCCTACAAAACTGATACAGCATAACCTTATTGTCCCTATTGGGGGAGATGTTTCCTTCATGTCAAGAGGTTCTGAGGAAAGACCAAAACCAAGTGGCCGGGTAGACTTTGAGCTTATGACAATGTTCTATTACTTCTGGTCTCAGTAATGGACTCTACAAGCCTCTACTTTTACCAATGGTGTTACATAGGTGTAAGGGTAGAAGACTGGCCAAAGAATACTAGACCAAGGCATGGAAAATAGAACTACATGTTTTATATTCTACTCTAAATCTTTCATTTAAATAATATCTACTGGGTTAATTACCGTTTACACAGTCATTTTAGATAAGACTACAAACTCCAGTCATGTAATGCTGCTCTTTCCTGAAGCATACCATCATTATACTCAAATGTCCAATTCACATGATGTTCTTAGAAGACCTCACTGGAAGGTTCGTCACATCTTTGTAGCATACCAAATTAATCAGGCATCATTTCATAAAGAGGGTTTGAGTGCCCCTTTTCTAGATATTTTTAGGTTCTGAAGATAAGCATATTGATAGGGGAACTCAGTTGCACAAGATAATAAATGGGGGGCTCTACTTTGGGCTTGTGTGCATAGCCAGGGTTTCAAATGCTTCTGAGATACTTTAGAATTTTCTGAAGGGTATTTTACACCTAGTTGGCCTCTTTATTATCTTCACTTGACCTTACCTCAAGTTTTGAATTTGAAAATAAGAGAGATTATCCCATAAGTGACATCACAATTCCCTGGGGCAGCTAATATAAGTTCTATTGAGACCAGATTTACCATGTTTCAATACCAGGAAGTAACACAGCACACCCACCCCGCACATCCTTCTGACAAATTAGGTAAATTACCCATTTCCTACTAATATCCATGCTACAGCATGGCTGAGGGAGGCTGGCACTGCTCGGGGCACACAGACAGGGGCAGAGAAGAGGTTCTACTGCACAGTCTACTGACCGAGTGCATGGGAGATTTACAGGAAAACACTAATCTGGGAGAGCTGCTGCGAGGAAGGATTAAAAACAACGGTAGTTAACCAGTCAAGAAGGCAGCACTTGATGTCTATGCACTTGACTTGCTAGAACATTCCTATAGACTTATATGCAATCCCTTCTTTTAGTGTACAAAAAGCCATTTGACCTTGCCCTAACAGCCCGAACAACAGTTACCCACACAAAATGCTCAATTTTGTTTTAAGGGACACTTTAAAAGTCAAATATTATTATATAAACCTGAGAAAAATAAAATGACTAATGTTGGGAATGTGGTGATTTTCTTGTTCTTGAAATAAATGCAGAATTACATTGATTCAAAGCGATTATGGAAGATTGACAAGGTATCACTCAGCCACTGAACATTCTCAAGTGCTCATTTAGTCTAAAGATAGGAACCTGCATCTTTAATGCCCGATCCTACAGTCGTGAAGCCGAGATTGACATAACCTTGATTGAGGCATGGCAGGATATTCTGACAGTTCTTTTTGCTTTAGGCCCCAGCCTTTTATTTTTATCTTTGAAATATTCATAGTACCAGTCCACACAAAGAAAACCTTCACATGCAGAGGTAGTATGGGGACAAACCTGTTGCTGAATTTGAAATTCGAAATAGACTTTTGGATCCGCCTGGAATAGTTATCTGAAAAGTTTCATTGAAGACATGAACAGCTTTTTAAGACCTCATATATAAAGTAGAACAGAGCAATATTTACTTATTTTTTTTAATTGAGGACAGTTGATCTATCTGTATCTGGGCAAAAGTCAGGAAATTGCATACCTTTAGACTTAATTTACATGCCACAGCCCCCTGGAAAGTGCCTGGCAGCCTCTAAAAGGAGGCACCTGCAGACTTGTTCAGGCACTCTGCGGGCTTTCAGATAATGTCCGCATGATATCTCTATCTGGCTAAAGTCTGATAACTACCTGTCGTATGCCTCTTGACATGGGGGGGGGGGGGCGGCCATGGTTTTCCAGCGGTGAACAGGTGGTGACCAACCACCTGTGTTTATGTGGGGTTATCATAGGATTCCGGGAAACCCTTACTAGACCTAGACCCCTGAAAAGGTATGCCCAGAGTACTTACAGCATTGCACCAACTGTGTAAACAATCTATAACAAATTCTTAAGTAGGTATTAATAGCGCACCAAGTCAAGAACCATAAAAAAAATTATATATTTTTCACTGTTGTAGAGTTCCCAATGGTGCAAACACATTCTAAAAATTCAAAAAGATATACTAACCTGTTGTGCTTTCATCTGTGGCAGTGGCCATATTTAACCTTCTGAGCTTTGAGCTATGTTTGGGGATACTATCTCTGGCTAGCCAGCGACGAAACTGAGTATCGTCCTACCTGCCAACAACCTACTGGCAAAATGCTCAGAGGGTTAATCCTCTGAAAGTGCCAGTCTTCTGAGAGTGAATAATCTGCAGTAACGTGTATGGCCTCTAGATGGCTATATAATAGGTTTTCAATGTGGAAAACATATCTTTATAGACTTGTAAATGGGACGCAATGATGTTTCTCCCAACTGTGTCACCTTGATAACAAGATACTCTGGCCCCTACGCTTGTTTCCTGCAATGAGCAATGATAATGCCTAATGGCAATAAAAAATTTAATATAATTATATATAGTAAAATATGTATTTTTTAAAATAATTATTTTTTTATATATATATTTATTTTATTTATATGTTTACCTCCCTGGTAGCAAGATCTTTTAAATGAGTATGGGAAATTTGAACAGTGTACTGATCTATTTAAAATTCCCAGCCAGTCTAGTCACCTCCAAAAGGACTTGAGACACACAACTCTAACATTTTTGGCTCTATACACCGCCATAATGGATTTGGAATGAAACAAACACAATACTTTAACTGCAGATTGTCAGTTTTAATTTGAGGTATTTACATCCAAATCAGGTGAAGGGTGTAGGAATTACAACAGTTTGCATATGTGCCTCCCACTTGTTAAGGGACCAAAAGTAATGGAAAAATTGGCTTCTCAGCTGTTCCATGGGCAAGTATGGCTGCCAATGGAACTAGTTCTCTTGTATTTATTGATGATGTCACTGCTGACAAAGCAGCAGGATGAATTCTGAAGTGTTTTGGAGAATATTATCTGCTCATATTCAGCCAAATGCTTCAGAACTCATTGGACAGTGCTTCACAGTGCAGATGGAAGACAGTTGCAGTAGAGACCTGGCAGAGCCTCACCAGGGATGAAACCTTGCGTCTGGTGATGTCTATGCGTTTCACATTTCAGGATGTAATTGACTGCAAATGATTTGCAACTAAGTATTAAAAAGAGGAAGTTTGATTTATGATTATTATTTCGTCCTATTACTTTTGGTGCCTTAACAAGTGGGAGGCACATGTGCAAACTGTTATAATTCCTACACCATTCATCTGATTTGGATGTAAATACCCTCAAATAAAGCTGACCGTCTGCAGTTTATTTGTTGTTTTAATTTTAAATCCATTGTGTTGGTGTATAGAGCCATGTTAGAAAAATTTTCAGAATTGTGTCGATGTCCCAATATTTATGGACCTGACTGTATGCCCTTCTGTCAAATGTAAGAGCCCATGTTGTTGCATGAGTGAAAAGGTTTGCCCACCTCTGCTAGCTACATACTAGCAAATGTAGCATGTGAATAAAGTCAAAGTTACTGTACAATAAACCTTGACTTTTTGATTAACCCTTGATATTTGGGTTGGCTCACTAAATAGAAAATTTCAAATTCAAAAACAGTTGTAAGATATAGGAGGAAATATGGATAACACTGAGATTAGTGTTTGGTAAATAAATAGCTAGACATGATTGTGACAATCAGTAAACTTCATTGATGGACTCATTCAAAGGTCAAAGACAGTGCCAGGATGAGGGGAGTTGACAAGGATCATAAATGATAAAAAGGCCTGATATCAGCAACAAAGACAAAATTAAAGCATAAATTACTCTTCCTAATAACAAGGACACATAGGATAGATGCCATTTCTGAAGCAATGTCCTTAGAGCTGAATTATTACATTTCTCAGCAAACCAAATCGGTAACAGGAGGGTAAAATCATTTTCAAAAGGTTTACTGCCTCTGCAGAATGAAACTGTAAAGTATGTAAAGCTGCATTCACATGGTCATCTTTTAGGTATTTGTTTTGCATTTAAGTGCCAACAAAACGCCAATGTACTTAGAATATCAGAAGATTCTACAAAAGGTTGTTTAAAAAGCACAAAATGTGTCATTGACTTAAATGGAAAGCTCTACAGACACTGCTTAAAATTTTACAGGGTCATTGTTTTGAGGATCCGATGCCCCGGTGTTTCCCACATACTTTTGGGAGACTTCAGATGTGTTTTTGTAAAATGTAGCCTGGCTTGGATGTTTTTCTTTGTTAGTAAAGGCTTTCATCTTGCCACCATACTATACAATACTGCACATCACCAAAAGAACACCATACCCAGCAAAGCATGGTGGTGGCAGTATCATGCTTTGGGTCAGTTTTCCTACAGCTGGAACTGGGATCTTAGTTAAGACAGAGGGAATTATAAACAGTTCCAGAAAACAGTCTCAAATGACCCAAAGCATACATCCAAATCAACAAATGGTTGGCTTCACCAGAAGAATATTAAAGTTTTGGAATGGCCCAGCCAGAGCCCAGACCTGATTACCATTCTGTGGGGTGATCTGAAGAGGGC
Organism: Ptychadena robeensis; assembly: GCA_036250615.1. NCBI lineage: Eukaryota > Metazoa > Chordata > Amphibia > Anura > Ptychadenidae > Ptychadena > Ptychadena robeensis. The sequence goes on from CM070032.1 coordinate 26,925,654, forward strand.
TGTGCGCAGGATTTTGTGCTGTGCGCAGGAAATGTGCCATGCTGATAGACTCATCCCCAAAATGTGTCATGCTGATACTCATACCCAAAATGTGCCATGCTGATAGACTCATATCCAAAATGTGTCATGCTGATAGACTCATACCCAAAATGTGTCATGCTGATACTCATACCCAAAATGTGCCATGCTGATAGACTCATACCCAAAATGTGCCATGCTGATAGACTCATACCCAAAATGTGTCATGCTGATACTCATACCCAAAATGTACCATGCTGATAGACTCATAACCAAAATGTCTGAGTGCTGTAATAGCATCAAAAGGTGCTTCAACAAAGTATTACTGTAAGGGTGTGTACTCTTTTGCAACCACATTATTTTATTTTTATTTTTTTTCTTCCCTCCACCTAAAAGATTTCAGTTTGTTTTTCAATTGAGTGGTACAGTTTATAGGTCACATTAAAGGTGACAAAAGTTCTGAAAGGATTTATCTTTGTCTTATTTTGTACAGCACAGGAACCTGACATTTTACCAGGGGTGTGTAGACTTGTATACACTGTAGGTTGATATGACCTAGGCCCTGGTTCCCCAGCAATCAATGTAAACACTTCTGATTTGGGTACATGTGCATAGTGAAGAGAATTGTACTGCTGAGTAATGACCAACACACAGTGAAGGCTCCAGACTGATGGTTACCGATGAACCTTCCATGCAGGGGTGTTATTCTTTTGGTTTTTCCATCATAAAACCTAATGTTCAACTGTATGAACAAATTAAGAATACAGTTTTACCTTTTTTTTTTTCTTAACAATACATTTTATTGGAAATTGAACAAATGTAATTATACAAATACCAGGAATTACAGCAAAATAATATGAATACTCTAAAAAATAAAAGCTATGCGTCGGATAAGAATCTGGTCTGAGTCATCAGTAACGAGTAATGGATGGGGATAATAGGATGCTATACACCAGAGCATTCACTCGGTACAGACTGTTGACGGTCCAAAATTATAGAAGAGCAAAAAGAAAGAAAAACAAAAATAACCACATGATAAACATGGAAACGTCATTGGGCTCAACTAGGAGCAAAGAGAAAGTATAGGGAGTAGAAACATGGAGAGAGGGAGGGGGGGGGGGGTTCACGAGGACAAACAAAGACCTCTTCACTGAACTAGGGATTTCTCTACTCTATCCAGTTCTACTCCATCCAGTTGCCCATATAACAACCCTAATTATCTTCTATATCTCAAAGATAAACTCAGATCTCAGACTCAGTTTTCATTCATCCATCCTTTCCTTATACACTAATACTAAAGGCAATGAATAATCTCTTAATCTAAAAACCTATAAGCTTCATAATGTCAAGTGTCTTTATTTTCTCCTATTTTAATCCATACGAATTAGTATTATATAGTATTATATATCTGGCATTTTATCATTTGTCAGATGAATGACAAAATGAGACAAAATGACAAATGAGATGAATGCTAGGAACTAAATATTTATACTTCAAGTGCTATATGAATAATAATGGGAAAAATTTAAAAGTAAAATAGCACGCGGTTGTCCATCTGGAGATATAAAATTGTAGTGTAGTGGAAAATGCACTCAAAATTTTATAATAAATAGGTCTGGCCATGACATGGTTAATGTCGTCTGAAAAAAATGTGTTTAAGTCTGGAGAATGTGTTTTTGTGCCAAGCACCTGCTGAGGTGTTGCCAAAGGTCAAGCCAAAGACCTCCCCACTTCTAGTGTAACTAAACTAATCAGCCCAGTTACTGGTTCTGGACACTCCCTGGCCCTAAGTGATAAATCACCCTGTTGCAGAATGTCCTGGGCCATTATGTCGTCTCGTCTCCTGCATCCTGTGAGGATTGCTGTATGTCACTGGAGCAGAGTTGAGGCCTATCGTCTGGAACAAGCCTCCCCTCCTGCATTGAGCACATCTCGAGTGAGAGCTGCGGCTACCGTCTTCCACTCTCAGCAGGTTGGTTAGGCATTTGATTGGAACCTAGTCCCTAAGTTGTGTACCCCATTCCTGACCTTGGGTTTGGTGTGAGCCTGTAAATGCTATCCCTACAGTAAAGCCTTTTAAATATCACCTAACCATCCCGAGTGGATGGTGATCGAGTGGTGTGTGAAGCCAAAAAGAAAGGGGTACATCGAGCATCAAAAGAACCTTGTTGCAGTAGTTCATCACACTACGCAACACTACAAAAGTACTTTAGTATATATTTCTATATATGTGTATCTGTGTATAACACTCTGTGTATATATGTGTTTACTTTATCATGTTAATCTTAAGATGTTATTATTTTGTGCTTTTTTCTTTAACCTACCCCATGCTCATCCCAGTTGTTTTAAAATTCAAACTCACCCTGAGCTACACTCAGGCTTACTTACCTGTCCCTGGCAAGCCCATAGAGATGCACTACATTGGCAAAGCCACTGATTGTTCCAGTTTCTGCCTCTTCTGTGTAATCTGCTTTGATTACCCGCACTGTGCTTAAAAAAAATGGACCAGGAACAGAATAATTAACAGCAGAAGGATAAAGAGGGACATTATTGCTCAGGTACCAGGCGCATAACACAATTTAAAACTGGAAACTAACACATACATATGAATGTTCTAAGCTACTGTATCTTTCTCACCATCACCACAGATTTTGGATGGTATCTTCTCCCGTGACCACTCCTCTGCTGTTGATCCCCATGGACATTAATATGACTATCACCCAACTTAAGAAATAATACAAATACAATTGAGTTTCTCAGTCAGTCATACTTCTCTGTCCATTTCTTTTTTAGCCAGGTTTAAAGTTTCACCGACAAGTTCAGTTATTGATTAGAGTCAGCATTCAATTACAACAAGCAATCTGCTTCTATAAATTCAAGGTCACTGAAATGTCTCACATGCTGAGTGACAATCAGACTTTGGCAACATGAGTTGTAGTCAGAGAAACTTGGAAATGTTTCCTGAATCATTTAAGAAAGAAAAACAAAAACAATTCATTATGGCACCATAAAAGCTCCAAATTTCTTTTCAGTGACTTAAATGTTCCATGTTCCAGACATGACAGCTGACGCTGTGATCTTCTGACACCAAGTTAAAGACAGTTTTGGTACATTGGGTGTGTATATAAAGGAACTTAGGAAAAATGTTGAAACCTTTGTCATTGTCCTATAGACAATATTTTACCAGACATGGAAAATATATGTATAAAGGCTAAATTCACACTGTTGGCTTAGAGCTGTCTATATGATTAACATAAACCTTAAAGCAGTATTTTCCGAGGTAGCCCCTTTCATGCTGTGACGTTGCGCCCCGGGCGCTTGTCATAGCTGAAAGGGCTGCCAGAAAATCATCAGCTGTGTGTGCAGCCCCAAAATGCTCTGCTCCACTGTCCTCTGTGACGTCACTGTCACAGCCGAATCTGCAGCTTCTCTCTGTCAGCAGAAA
>CM070032.1:26942117-26955439 GCA_036250615.1 Ptychadena robeensis
TACTTAAGATGGTGCCTTAGGGAATGAGGAAGTGAAGATTGTAAGTACCTTTTTTTTGTTTTCTCTGTGTAGCAGTTCTCACAGTTGTATACTGCTGACAGGTGTGTAATATGTCCATGTAATGTATGTGGGGGATTTTTTTGAGTTTACAACCGCTTTAAGGTTACAGATCTCAACCATAAGGTAACCTGTCAAGGTTGCATATTGATATCCTACTCAGTTTAGCCATTAAACCCATTAGAACATTAATATAGTATAAAGAGTCTGCACATTACTAGCTAATGATATATAAAGACTTCAGGCCTATCTACTACTTTTCAACCTGTTTTAGGCCTCCACTTTTATATTGATAAGCCTATTCTCCAAACAGTCCAAAATGAAACTTCATTTTCAATGGGATTTAAATGCTTAACTATCCAAAATGGTGGTCCCATTATTAACCATCAAAGTTAGGCAGGATAGCATCTATTAATACAAACATTTAACTTACTTCAAAAAAAAAAATTCATGAATCTTATTTAAGTGCATTTCTAAATAAACTAAGGAAAAGAAAAATCACAGAGTCAAAAAGCAAACCCAACATTAAAATAAACCAACAATAATAAGCCCATACCTTACTACATAACTTCATTTATGCGATTGGCTAATAAATCAATAAATTGTTACCCCATACCTCCTCTGATCCAATCCTACATAATCTTATGGACAAATAAAGGGATCACAGATTAATATTCAAACCAAGGCCTATTGCCAAAAACCATTGCACAGAAGATATGACAAATCTAAACTGTTTGGTTAGATATTGTTATTGGAATTTATTTTGCAAAACCTTACATCCTATATAACAGGGCTACTCAAAGAATTTCAAAGGTCAACTTACCAAATTTCCATTCAGTCTGAGGTCCGGAGTTTGGAATTTTACCGTGCACTGCTGGCGGATCGGCAGTTTTCACGGCGCTGACACGGTCTGCCAGACAGAAGCCTGACGTAGCCGAGTACATTTTATATAAATATTCTCCCTATAGTCTATACAGGACACAGTCTTAAACATATGTATTTAATTACTAGACAAGGGGCACCTCACTAGAATACATTGAGGGGTCAGTGGAGGGTGAAAGGGGTAAGAGGACCTGAGGAGCCCTGGGATTGCCATTTTCTCTGCTCACAAAGCTTTCTTTAGGAAATATTGATATAAATTCAAGCTTTTATTAACCTTCCTGTGCAGGGCCGCCATCAGAAATTTCGGGGCCCCCTACTACTAGCACTCCCTTTCCCCCGAGCCTGAGGCCTCCAGAGAATGCCTATTTAGGTGTGCACATAACTTTTTAGTGCGCTCCTCAGACGATTACCAGGAGATGGTGTTTGGTACACACCCCATATGTAGCGTGGTCTCTTTTACTGTCCTCTGTGTCAGCCACCTGCATGGTAGATTCTGCTGCAGATGGACCTCCCTGTTCCTGATTGAGCCTCCGATTAGCTGTCTCCATCCACAGGTCACCAGCTGGCTTTGGGTAAAATGTAACCCCCAGTAATGTTTTAACCCCCTAGATCTCATACCTCAGTAGTCAGATTTTACTCTTAGGCCTGTTTAACTCCACAACCGCTATTGGATCCGCTGGCTTCCGTCAAGCCTCCACCAGCCCCTGGACCAGGTTTCTGACGGGCTGTGGAGCACATAGACTTAACCTGCTCGGCAGATGCTGTGTTCAGACATCTGCCAATGCAGAGGTTCAATGTACTCCACTATGTTCAGCCCTGCATCAGCGGAATGGCTCAGTGCTGTGAGAACAGCAATACGCTTAGCGGAGGGGGTCCCGATGGAAGTGGAAACCCTGCGACACCCTTTTTTGGATTAGTCATTTACAATGTGACACCCCTATCTGCAACCTTTCATAGCTATTAATGTTTCCCCGCGGTTATCCAAGTGACAGAAATTGTACCAATAAAAATTTGACAATCCAAGCAATATTTGATAGGGTGTTTTTTAGTAGGAAGAATTGTGCTCAGGGACCTGAAAATTTGCATGGATGTCTCAGGGGTTAACTGGTAACCCCCAAAATGCCAAGGTTCTACCATGCAGGGATTCAAAGATCTATGTGTTCAAAGTAGGATAAGTGAAAGCATGTATGCAGCAGAGTAGTGCTTTATGCTCATGGGGAAGCAATATTTGATAGCTGTATTTTAGCTGAAATGTAACTTATAAGTGTAGCTAGAGGGGTAAAACTCGGGGTGTAAGTAGTAGTAGGGGAGCATTACTGACCCTAACAGTTTCATGATTATACTATGAATGGTTTTCGTGTTATGAATGTTCAAAATCACACAGGTTTATCCAACTTAGTTTCTACAGTGGAGAGGGGAGGGTGTGTCCTGTCCTGCGTTGTGATTGGCTGGGGAGGACGTATTTGCGGGAGGAGTTACAGGATGCATTATCTGACAGAGAGAACACAGAATGTGCTGCCTGTCACACTCACATCGGGGATGAGGAGAGGGGGGCCGAGGCTGGATGGGCATTATCTCCCCTCCTTCGCTTTGTGAGTGTAGAGGGGAGGAATGAGCTGTCGGTCCACATGTGACCCTATTTGGGTCCGGATCTGGACCGAGCTGAAAAAGTGGTGGAGGTTGGCTTCCAGAGCCTTGGTATCAATTAGTTACACCATTCCTACTGAACTTAAGGAACCCATTATTGGTGTATGTACCTGTCAAGTTTTCCATTTTAAAAATAAAGGGACATTTTCAAGCCACCATCAGGACCAGAACGTCCAATATCCAGAAGCTATATAGCACAGCAAAAGTCAGAAGTGCAAACAAGCGAGAGGGGGAAGCCCCCTTCCTATAACTTTTCATCCCACAAATCCATCTGATTTGACTTCCTGCTCAACTTCCTACAACCTATCCTAAACTACACCCCTCACCTCCTCCTCTCTTCTGCTATCCTACTGGATTAGTATTCCTGCGAACTCTACAACTGAGCCTACTTTCAAATTTAAGGTAATATACTAATCCAGGAGGATGGTGGTAAGGAACAATAAAATACGGTAGTTTCCTGGGCAAAATAGGAAACTTGACAGCTATGGGTATATGGTCTTGGCAAAAATTGCCTCCTTAAATCTCCTCCAAATTTCTCAGAGACTATAAACAGATCTGAACCACCAATCATTGGCAGACACGAGTTTGGACCTTTTTGATGAAAATAGAGACAGACACAAACATTTAACAATTTAATTCTCTTCTCGGAGGAAATGCTTTTAATAGTAAAGCATTGTTGATATGCTTCTGCTGAATGGTTTCCATATAAGAGTTTGTGACATGTGCTCCCATTGTCTGTGTTTTCCTTACAGTAATTAACTGTATAACTGGAATTCAGAATGACATATATGTTGCACAATCAATATGACTGAATGCTTTTCCTGGAAATCTGTCTAAATTCTTTACCCAAGAAGTGACACAATTCGAAAAATGAGCTTCTCTCATTCAGGAAGGTACTAGATGGCAAGGATGACTTGTGTTTATACCTTCTACATAACACAAAGTCATGACACTGAAACTCTAAACAATAAACATGATATGTGGTAATAGTTGTCACTATCAAACTTTGACCTCAACAGTAACCACACAGCTATATGACATATCCAGAAATGTATCTCCACCACCAACAACAACACAACTGATTGACTGGACTGGAAGAAAAGACTGGAAGAAAAGGTATCCAAGGTTGAGCATCCTGGGCATTATCTATACATAAAAACGGATTAGTTAGGGTTTTTCCAGGAAGAATCCGGGGAGGGTTTGGGGGGAGAGCGACTGTGTACTTGTATATTGAGAGAGTGGGTATGTTGTTTTAGTTTTAATTTTAGTGTGATAATAAATTATCTATTTGTTGTTAAGTTTAGTGAATATATATAACCAGTACGATCTAGAGTTTGGAATATCTAAGTGAAAGTATGGTGAAATGTCACGTTCTATTGATTTTTGTATCTTAGTTTAAGCATAAATTTTAACTGGTGTAATTGACATAATTTATAATTAGATATTGTTATTCTTATTTAAAAATGCAATAAAAATGATTAAAAAAATAATTATCTCCAATAGTTTATTATTTAGTTTATGGATATTAATGCCCCCCATGTGCTCATATATTTTACTTACATTATTTTACATAATGTTCAAACTTAATAAAATATGTAACTAGAATAATTTCTATTCTGAAGAATATATCATAGGGGCTTTAAAAAAATATTTAGATCAGTGGTTCTCAAACCGTGGGTTTGGACCCCCTTAGGAGGCGAACGATCATTTGACATGGGTCGTCGAGTTCTCTGGAAGCATCAGTGCTGCTGCCCTCAAGCAAGGTGGGAAGTCAGGAGGGAGCATAATGGAATGGGGTGTTACACTCCCTCCCAACTTCCCACAAGCACATCATTTGCACAAGTATGTTGGGAAAATATAAGGATGGGACATCACAATTACCTGTGACTTCTGGGAACTGTAACACGGAAATTACATTCTGCACGGGCACTTCCGCATTCCAAATATAGTAAGTGACACTTTGTGACATCACTTCCTGGGCTGCAAATCTAAAAATTTTAAGAACCACTGATTTAGATTCCTAGTCACTGCTTTGTTGCATTGAGCTGCACTCACGGTATTTTAAATAAACACCGCAATACATTCAGGGATCTTGTTTACTTAATATAAACAGACAAACAATAGAGACAGGCATGTCAGATTGGTTAACTTTAGAGGGTAGTGTCTGTCCAAATACCAGAAGTGACGTCAGTGACGTAGCTTCCTATCATTTTTCCCATACTCAAAATAGGGGAAACTTGGATATTGTATTTTTCTGTGACCAATCTTTATTAGCCAAAAAGGTACCCCGTGTGCTAATTTGCTGACAAACGGCCCATCACCCAAATCATCATAATCATAATGTATGTTTGTTTAAACACATTATTTTTACTCATCTAGATGCCCACAAATTATTCTATCATATCCACTTCAAATCTTTTTTTAAAGTACAATTTGACGTGATGGCTTCTTAGCTCTTATGGCCTACCTGTCCAGTATTGTGTTTTTATGTTGGGTTTTATTATTTTATTTCCATATATTGTAATTTTGATAATACAAATACAAAATAATCTTATTATGATCATACTAATGACAAATCGTGCAAATTAAATGCAACCAAATACATGCAAAAATCCCAAATAAATGGAGAAACATGGAGGCAGAAAACTGGTGGACACAGTTTATATTTGTTTGAAAAGCAAACTATTGGATTGTAAAGACAACGTGATGAAACTGCAAAAATATATAAATAAAGTGGCATTGATCCATTCTTTCCAGCTGGAAGGGTGAATGGAGAGGAATCTATGACCAATCCATTGCTGATCGCTAAATGTGCGAAGACTTCAGCAGGCAGTCCATTGGTCGAAGCTGTGTGTTAGATTTTTCCTTCTCCTATTCAATAAAAAATACCGGTACTGTCGTACATTTCTATCACAAGTACGCTATTGTTGGATTCTATTTTTCTCCACACAATTCTAACTTTCAAAATATAAAGCAATTTATACTTTTATTTCATCATGGACTGATGTTCACTGTGGTGATTAAATGCATTAAAGTGTGTCTTTTATACTTTCTGGAAGGAGTTCTCCCCTAATTCCTAAACACAACAGTAATTAAAAAATAAAATAATGGTCAGGATAGATTTACATTGCTGCTGCAGCCCAGGAGATGACCGGGTCCTCCCGCAGACCCTCAAAAGCCCGAAAACCGACCGGCAGACACCTCATGTTGCATCCACCGGTCAAAGGGTTTGTAAGGGTATTTCCAAATTTTTTGGGAATTCTGAAGGGGTTCAGGAATCTACAGCCCTTCCCAATATTGTTAATAAAACATATCGCCGTCTTATTTCCTGAAACATTTCCCAGAGCTTCTGACTATAGCGGAGGTATCAGAAGTGTCCCAACAACAACACATTATTGTAAGCTGAAAAAAAAAAAATCAGTGTGTGGTGGCACCCGTTACCCGGAGGCAAGCATGTCCACCAGGTACACCAGGAAATTGGGACTTTTAAACGGCAAAATAGGTCAATAGAGGGTTTATTCACCTAGTTGTGACACAAAGTATATATTTAAGTATAACAAATATAAAGCATACAAAGCAATACAGAAAATCAGACAGTGCATGTATCTCACATAACAGGTTCTGTACGTTGCTAACAAAGAAACATCAATACATATAATTATCTCTACGCGTTTCGCGGTGATCAGCCGCTTCGTCAGGAGAGTTTGATGATATCTATGAATATGGAATCAACAGAAAAAGATAATCATGTCAACTTTTCAATCATTTCATCAAAGGTGGTTACTAGTATATAGATCAAATTGAAAATAGTACAGATGGGTTGTGAAGGTTTTGCATACCTTTAGTACGGTGGCCTGTCTGTATTGAGGGGTACGTCCTATGCCCTGCAAGGGGGAGGCCCACAAGGCACGGAGCAGGGGAGCCCCCTGGGATCAGGGGTGGGGACCCGGGGCCTTTTCCGGGGAACGGGGAGTTCCTAAATCGGCACTGGGCTCCTACTGACCGAGCAGGTTCATTATTTAGATATTGGTTGTCCAATCTGAAAAGTTGTATAGATCTATGTCAAGGTGGGTTGGGTTATTGGTGTGGATTTTTACCTGTCCCTTAACCTATTTTACAACATGGGTGCCACGAAAATATTGGGCATATATAGAGAATATTGCAGTGACATTGGTAGTCCTTAGGTGTGTATGCGAGCATATACTGTATGTGTGTGATAGGATGGATATATCATCCGTATCTAATAAATCACACTTCGAATACATACAAAATAAATAAATAAATTAATTAATTATTTCCATAGTCAAACCTATGAATACCTAGACATATTACCTGATATATTATCATAAAAATCCGTGTGTAAATCATCATAAATCTAAATTGGAAAAAATAGATAAATAGATACATATATATTTCACATGGCACCCCATAATGCATGCCATCAAGGTTGGTATTTAAGATACGTGATGTTCTATGATTATAATAGAAGTAAAACAAACGCTGCCAGACAGATATAGAAAAAAAGAGAAGAGAGGAGGACACACAAACAACAAAATTTGCAAAGTTATAGGAGTTGCCATCGTGTGTGGGTGATGGCCCCCCTGTGTCAAGTGATAGAACAGAAAATGGTAGGGAAAAAGAAAGATACATGGGGAAAGACATCTACACCATAGGGTTAATGTAAGTGAGTATAGTGCTCCAGCCCCGTCCCAGTTGTGCATTGTGGGTGCCGACTGCCCGTCCGCGTCCACATGCACATGGAAACCAGAATCGGGAGTGATATGGTAGATATTGATATAGCTCCCAGTGTATATGGAAAGGGATGTTAGGGGAAGATGACCGGCCCCTATGGTATAATCTCCACAACCACCTGTCCCACGTATAAACGGTGATACTAAGTAGCCCAATGAGTATTTTGATTTATGATGATTTACACACGGATTTTTATGATAATATATCATGACATCACCAATATGTCTAGGTATTTATAGGTTTGACTATGGAAATAATTAATTTATTTATTTATTTTGTATGTATTCAAAGTGTGATTTATTAGACACGGATGATTGAAATTGATTGAAAAGTTGACATGATTATCTTTTTCTGTTGATTCCATATTCATAGATATCATCAAACTCTCCTGACGAAGCGGCTGATCACCGCGAAATGCGTAGAGATAATTATATGTATTGATGTTTCTTTGTTAGCAACGTACAGAACCTGAGATACATGCACTGTCTGATTTTCTGTATTGCTTTGTATGCTTTATATTTGTTATACTTAAATATATACTTCGTGTCACAACTAGGTGAATAAACCCTCTATTGACCTATTTTGCCGTTTAAAAGTCCCAATTTCCTGGTGTACCTGGTAGACATACGTGCCTCCGGGTAACGGGTGCCACCACACACAGATTTTCATTGTGTGTAACTGTTTTTCATATATATAAAGGGATGATGGCAATATTACAATTTTTACGCTAATGGGCCCCAATTGGCTGATCCATTAGTAATTTCACAAATATAGACTTAAACAAAGTGCATTGTATAAGGTGCAATAACCCATAATGCCATGAATTCAGGTTTTACTGATTTGACTAATGTAAAGTAAATGCAAGGGATTGAAATAGGTTGCTGCATGGTGAACACAGTCATTGCTCTTTGAACTGACTTATTAAACATTGCTGACATTACCGTAATTAGATTTCCAGTTTAGCGTGTTTATTTCTGTAACACATTAAAATGCTGCATTCATCTTATTTATGGCAACATTATACCCTATTGATGGCTGTTTCACTCTGACATTCATCTTGTGCAGATGACCCTTCCGCTTGGCAAATTATGGACGTTGTCAGTATCTTCTCAATGATCCTGAATATTAGTCTACTCAGTGCAGACCACAAATCCTCCTCTGTCTATGGCAGCCATTCAAATCTTTATAAATCACTTAATTGTTTTTTATATTATATAAGAACTCTCATTTATAAAGTAATTGGATTTCAGACTAAGAGGAGCTGTAACACTCATATTACAATGAACGGCTGACTTACCAACATTACAATCACGGAAGTTCTCTTAGGATAGAATATTATACAAGAGAACATTTGTAGAAGCATTTTTTTCAGTAGATCCATTAGCACAGCTGATTCTAAGACACTTATCAAATGATTTAAACACGCAAATTAGAATGGACCGCTGTGATCATCTGATCAAATGTTTCTCCAAATGTTTTTTTTTGAATATTCTGCTGTGTTATGTATACATTCGAATGTCGAATATTTTTCGCGAATATCGGCAATTCGAGAATTCGCCAATATCTCGAATATGTCGGCGAATATTCGCAATTCCGAATATTCACAATATGGCCATGTATTGGGAAAATAATATTCGTATTGCGAAAATAAACATAGCATGTGACCATTCATTTTAAAGATTTTCTCGATGCAATGCGAATATTATTTTCGCAATACATGGTCATACCGCGAATATTCGAATTTCCGAATATAGAATTGAATATTAGTAGAATTATTCGTGAAATATCACGAATTCGAATATTGCCTATGCCGCTCATCACTAGTCCTCAATTATAGATAACCTGTGCAGATAATATCTAAACACAAGCCGGTGGGTGTGCATTCCTCCTGATGAGGCCCATATGAGGGGCCGAAGCACGCCGAGGACAGACTTGCACCCCCTCGGGACTCACCATCTTACTTGCTTCCAGCTGAAATGCTCCCACTAGAGGTGCACAGATTGCAAATTTCTTGGCCTATTCTGATTTCCGATTTTACAGTAAGTGTGACCTGCCGATTCCGATTTTTGCCGATTCCGTTTTTTTTTTTTTTTAAGAACTGTAATGAAAGCATATGACATTCTTCTTACTTTATTTTATAATAAAATAAATAATTAAATGTAACAGGAACTTCTCAACAAAATAATTAAAACAAAAAAATAAAATTCTTCTTTTCCCCAATGAAATTTTTTACAAGCAATAAACATTACAGATCCTCTCACAACAAAATAAAGTGCTCTTTGCCTTGAAATTGCAGAAATATATAACTAACAACTTACTACCAAATAACCAAGGCTATGTTGCAATGGAGTTATGTGATCCGTTGGGACCCCCTGCATTAAGCACAGTGCTTGGCCTTTGTTTCTACAGCGCTCAGCAGATCTGCAGATGCAGGGGTGAACACGTTGGCGGATCAGCTCAACGTTGTGGAACCAAGGGATGGTAATGTGTATGTGCTCCATCGGGAGCACCGCCAAGAACTGCGCTTATGTGACGGATCACATCATGCCATAGAAACATAGCCAAGGCAAGTTTTTCTTGACAAAGAGAAGCATTTCTCCATTGCCACCAGTTAATCGGTTTCTCCTTTCATCTACCACATGTCCAGCTAAGCTAAACAAGCGCTCACATGGAGCAGAGAGATAGGCTTGGGTAAGTTAAGCAAGTGCAGGGTAACGATCTTTGTTGATCCTCCAGTAGGTCAGAGCATTTTCACCTCTGCTGCTGGGCAACTCGGAGAGGTAGCTCTGAACTTGATGAGGGGCTTGCCAGCAACTGCTCTACCTCAGCATTCTCCTTCAGTATTTCCTCATGAACTGAAAGTAGTAGACTACATGGCTTTTTGGCTGGAGGGACTTCTGCAGCAGGACCAGGTACTGGAGAAGCTTCTGCAACAAGTTAATCAGGGGCCTGGTCTTGTTTGGTCTTCCCTTTCAGAGTGACCAAAAGTGCTTGTTTCACATGGTCTTTACCTTCTGCTGAAAAGTAGAGATTTTTGTACCTTTTTCATAAACAGACAAATAGACAAGAAGGATTAGTCACTTAAAAATCATATATAATGTTATATTATATATTATCAATGCTGATAATTAATAATAACCATTTTCATCAGACTGATGCCTACCTGGGATCAATTATGGTGGCCAAAGCATATAGTGGCTCCTTTTCAATCTTGCCGAACCTTCTCTGAACTGCCTCCAGCAGTGTAGTTTTTGTGCCCACTCCATGATCTGCGTCTGTCCTTTTCTCCAAAAGCTGTTTAAGAACGGTGATGGCTGGAATGACATCTGCGGCTGTTGCTGTCAAGGAACTTATTTCTTTTGTGAGTTCCTCAAAAGGCTCAAGCATTTTCAGGACATTCTCAATAAGTCCCCACTGATGTGCGCTGAGTGAGGCTGGCAGTTCGTGCCCCGCTGCGTATACCCCCAAAGCACGTCTCTGTTCCACCAGCGATTGCAGCATATAGTAGGTGCTGTTCCACCGGGTGGGAACATCTTGCTGTAATCTTTTATTGGGCTGGCCCAGCTGTGCCTGTATGTCATGAAGACGTGAGTAAGCGAGGGTTGAGTGCTTAAAATGTCCGATGATCTTCCTGGCAATTGCAAGCACATCGGTGATGCTTCTCTGCGAGAGCACACCCTCGTTCACGACCAACTGCAATGTATGAGCCATGCATGGCAAACTTGCCAACTTGGCCTCGTCAAGTGCTTTGGTTATATTTCGTGCATTATCTCGAAGCACAACGTGAACCCTGTTCTTACCCAAACCCCACCGCTGCAACATTAAGTCAAAAGTATCTGCTAAGTTGGCAGCAGTATGGGATCCCTTAATTTCTTGACAGTGCAGAAGTAATTGTTGTCGCTGAAAATCTTTGTCAATCCAGTGAGCAGTCAGGCTCATCATTGACATTAAGCTAAAGTTGCTTGTCCAAATATCAGTGGTAAAACATATGGCTGCTTCAGGATCAGCTTGTAACAGGCTTTGTGTGATTTTTGACACAAGGTTAAACAATTTGGGTAAGGCAACGTCGGAAAAGTACCGCCGGCTCGGTATAACATATTTTGGACTGATGTAATTCATCAAGTTTCTGAAACCTCTGTCTTCCACTATGGAGAACGGCTGGTCATCAAGGGCCATGAATTCCATAAATTTCCTCGTAATTGCTTGTATCTTTTCACTGCTCATTCCAAAAAAGGATAGTACAGGCTGCTGACTTGTGGCTGACGAGCTTTGGCTTAGACTCGGTGTGCTAGCGTTAACAGCTTTCCCCTTTTCAAACTGGGCATATTCAGCTGAATGATAGTTTTTTAAATGTCTTATAAGGTTTGTTGTTCCAAATGTTTTTGGGCATGTTCCCCCACGATGTACTTTTGCTTTACAGGCATTACAAACTGCCATCTTTATGTCATCGTCACTCACAGAAAATAACTTCCACACCAACGACATGTTATCACCAGTCTTTAAGGTTGTATACGAGTGAGACTGTGCCTAGTTGTGACGTAATTGCAGTGAGCCTGGCCGGCTGGTATACTTTGTAATGGTGTTCAGATATCTGCCACGAGGGGGAGCTCACTCCATGTTTCCATGCCTGACAGCTCATTATTCTGCGGGACCCATGGCTCACTGCTCACAGTCCTGTGTCTCACAGCTCCACCTCACAGCTCCAAGCCGTCTTTCTGATCCAGCCTAAGCAGTCACCAGCCTGTAGTGTCTCCCTGCAGATGACCCAGTCACTTTACAAACATGGCACACATACAGAATGTGCAGTGATTATCCTAAGGCTCTGTAATTAATCACAGCCAGGGATGTAGAAACAGGACTCAGCTAAGACACAGGACTGGAAACAGGTTCTGCCCCCCCCATCGTCGATCTCATTCATCCTGAATTGCAGGAACAGCTTGGTTGTATCTGTCAGTATTTGTACAGGAACTACAAGTCTCAGCAAGACCTTCAAATAGCTAACAGTGGGAATCTGTCACTGTCCTAGTCACACACCCCCCCCCCCTCCCTCTCGGGGAAAACAGGGGTGGATACCAGGGCTCTTTTTCTTAGCCCACCCCCCTGGACTGATTGGTTGCAGAGGCAGCAGTGGGAGTGCCTCCATAGAACCGCCCCTGGCTGGCTGAGAAGAACATGCAATAGTAGCTTCCCCTGACCGGCTGACAGCTGCACACATTATCGGCCAGTCATCGATCTGGGCCGGTCATAGCAAATATCGTCCGATTCCGGTCCCTGGCCAGTCAATCGGTGCATCTCTAGCTCCCACCTTACACCATGAGAATCAAGTCATAATTGGTGGAATAAACCTTGCGTACTCTGCTTATTAGGCTAAGTAGTGATTACTTGATTACTTGTGTCCCAAATGGACTTAATCTCACCCATATACGGTGGGCTCTGTATAGAGCAGTGACTGTGACAATTATGTGGATGTGAATTTTAATAATATAATAAAGATACCTGTGCAATATTCTGTAGGGTTTCATCCTTCTCTGCCACCCAAATCTCTTGGGCCCAGGTGCGGCCAGCAACCCAGGCTCATGAGCAAGTCCCTCACCTCACCAAGAATATCCCTTTCTAAGAAGATGAGTGCCTATGCTCCCACTATTCCACCAGAAAATGAAAAATAATTCTAGATATGTCTGTTGTAACTTTTTTCATAAAAAAATACTTATACAAGTCAGTATAGAGTGACAATGTTATGTGCGGCCCTTTAGTGATGCAGAGGGCCGCACTTGTGGCCCTCCATATCAACTCAGTTGCCCACCACTGCTCTTGGGGCTAGCCACCCCTTTACTCAACCAGCCAAGGCTGGAGTCAGTGGGGTATGTGTATTCTGCTGTGTCTTTTAAATGAAAAATATAATTAGAGGGAACTTCAAGCTGGTAAGTGTCAGGATCCGGGTCCATCCGGACAGGTTAGGCAGGCGACCCCCACCTCAGCCTCCC